>CM055117.1:57710604-58089956 GCA_029206835.1 Rana muscosa | reverse complement strand
AAACTGGCTGCATATGGGGGAGAAACTGGCTGCATTATGGGGGAGAAACTGGCTGCATATAGGGGAGAAACTGGCTGCATATAGGAGAGAAACTGGCTGCATATAGGGGAGAAACTGGCTGCATTATGGGGGAGAAACTGGCTGCATTATGGGGGAGAAACTGGCTGTATATGGGGGGGAAACTGGCTGCATTTGGGGACAAACTGGCTGCATTTGGGGACAAACTAGTGGCGTTTGGGCACAGTGGCTGCATTTAATGGGCACAGTGGCGGCAATTGATGATTTTTTTTTTCAGTTTGTTTGCGCCCCCCCAAAAAATTTGAGCACCAGCCGCCACTGCATCACATAGAAATTAGTTTAATTTTCAGGATTTAATGATGAGGTCAGCTTTGGAGAGCTTTCATTCTGAGTTCATCGGTGGGTCTCATGGGTTAAATGAAAATTATGTTGTAGGAAGTGACAAATGCTTCTATGCAGTGCACACACCTACCAATGTAGTGGAAATGTTCCAACTACTTGTAGAACAAGATATTTTTGACCTTAATGAGAGGGTAGTGAGAACGTTTTATTTTCAATCAGATAGGCTGGCATTGAAAATCCTCAAAAATCATAAAGGAAAATGATCAGGCAAGCAGGCAAGGGTGGGTCAGTAGTGGTCATGAGTGTGGAGAATTATAGGAAAGAGGCTTTACGCCAACTAACAGATTTAACAACCTACCGCACCCTGACTGCCAATCCGGCCCCCCTTTTCAAACAGCATTTATCTCACCTGCTAGAAACAGGTGTAGAAATGGGAGCGGAATATTTGTTGATTTATGATCCAGTGGTCCCGGTTTTTCATCACTTACCAAAATTGCATAAGAATATCGCTACCATCCAGGGACTTCCCATTGTTGCTGGGATTGGTTCACTTTTTGAGAAGCTGGGCCACTGGATCGACCAATATTTACAACCATTCATCTTAAGGTTACTGGGGTACATTAAAGACACTACAGCTAACTTGAACTAGATTTACATTTTTAAACTAATTCCTGTCCCTGCGCCCTAACTGTGAGGGGTAACAGTGTTCTGGCACCTCCAACACCCAACGCCCAATTTTTTTGCCCCTGTTTGACTGGGCCATGTAATTAAATTTTTTTCTAATAATATTTAACAGCAGGGCCCGTTCCTGCACCCAACAAGAGTAACTGTGAGGAGGAGATACAGTGCTCAGGCACCACCAACACCCAAGGCCCAATTTTTCTGCATAGTATATAGTGCAGACCGTATAGTATATATACTGCAGTTCAGAGTATATAGTGCAGTCCATATAGTGTATATATATATACTGCAGTTCAGAGTATACAGTATAGTGCAGTCATTGTCGTATATATAATACAGTGCAGGGTATATAGTGCAGAGTATATAATATAGTGTATTTAAGGGAACCCTATGTCAAAATTAAGAAAAAAAGGGCATAGTCCCCCCCCCCCCAGTCCATACCAGGCCCTTTGGGTCTGGCATCGATTTTAAGGGGAACTCCACGCCAAAATGTAAAAAAATTCATACCAGACCCTTATCCGAGCAAGCAGCCTGGCAGGCCAGGATGGGGGGGCGAGTGAGCCCCCCTTCTCCTGGCTGCTTGCCCTCAACATGGGGAGGGTGCTTTGGGGTACTTCCTTTATTTAAAAAAAAAAAGAAAAAATGTCCCGTGATGTCCATCCATCTTCAATCCGCCCGACGGGCCCGGAAAATAGAATTAAAAAAACCTCTGATGGGAGGCGTCCCGCCGACTGCTGCCTCTTTGCTGTGATAGCTGTTATATAGGCAAGGGCGGGGCCACCCGGTGACATAACCAAGTGAAACCGCCCCTTCTGACGTCATGTACCGTCAGAGGGGGTGGGGTCATCCGGTTATGTCACTGGGTGGCCCCGCCCTTGCCTATATAACAGCTGTCACAGCTTAAAGCGACGCCTCCAATGGCAGAGTATTTTCTTTTTTTTTTCTAAGTTTCGGGTCCATCGGGCGGCATGATTGACGATGGATGTACACGGCGGGACACTTTTTTTTTTTTAATTAAAGAAATTGACAAAAACTGTCTTTTGTGGTTTTTTATATATTTTTTTTTTATTTAAACAATAAAGGATTTTATTTTGTAATCATAAATAAACGATTGTACAATCATACTAACATCTGTACATATATTTTAGCATAGGAAAAGTAACAATTAGTATAACAGAATTCAACAATAGAGTAGTTTTGTAAAATATTCACTCGAACCACGGCCTGATACTAAACTTTCCAGATTCAGCATGAGGGCCATGGATGATACCCTGACAAGATGAGGTATGTTCTAGCGATCAGCCGCTCACCAATCCAAAAACTATAGTTGGAAAATACTCTAAATTCATATAAATGGTTCCAATAATTAGGTAGGAAAACAGGAAAAAGATGTTGGCCCCAAGAAAGGGTGCCATTGAGAAAATGAGGAAAGGGTGAAAGGAGATAAGAGAGAGACATTAGAGTGTCAGGTTTCCTAGTTCATCAAGGGCTTACCGCTGTATTAAAGAGATAAAAGATTCAGAATGTTTGAATATGACCCACGGTTGCCAGGTTTTGTTGAAGTTTTCTATCTTTCCTTGTGCTATTGCGCTGATCTCTTCCTTTTTATAGAGAAGATGCGCCTCATCTAGCCATTCCTTAATTGAAGGGGTGGTGGTATTTCTCCAGTGTCTGAGTATCACTGCTTTTACTTTTTGATACTTTTTTGGGTGAATGTACCCCATACCCATGTACCCCATACCCATTCCCATAGGGGGGCGGGATCTGGGGGCGTGGAGTTCCCCTTGGACTTTTTTAATTGATTTTTATCTATATTGCCGGGAGCCTGAAATACATTACAGCCGCGGGCAAGTTTAAATTACATTTTTTCCTTTAGAAATGTTATTTTGCTGCGGCTCAGTAAAACACATAACACAGATAAGCCACTTTACAGGCAGACTAAGGGGACCCCCAGGCACTATATTTAAAGGAATATTTCATTTTTATTGTTTCACTTTAAGCATTAGTAAAATCACTACTCCTGAAAAAATGGTTGTTTTAAAAACTTTTTTTTGCATTGATACATGTCCCCTGGGGCAGTACCCGGGTCCCCATACAATTTTTATGGCAATAACTTGCATATAAGCCTTTAAAATGGGCCTTTAATAGAGTTCACATGTTCGCACAAATTTTTTGCCTGTTTGCATGTTCTGGTGCGAACCGAATCGGGGGGTGTTCGGCCCATTCCTAATGGTTAAGTGCCAATGGATCATATGCCTGTGGCACCAACCCATGTCGTTTCTGCCACAAACATACCAAAAAATCGAACACAGTGCAATCTTGTGCTACAGGGAAGGAGTTTTCTCTGCGGGACTACATAAATTCTGGTTCCTGATGTGACGGGAAACACTTTGGGCGGGGGGGTCCATGGAACCCAGAATCCCTTGGAGAGGTTGGGAAACCTTTGTTTCAGCTCCCCATGCACCTCCTATGTCTAAGTGACCCTGTATCCATTAGGGGCACAGGGTGACTGAGAAAAATGATGGACAGCTGTTTAATGGACAATGAGAATGTGGTTACTTAAAATGGAACAGTAATATTTGTCCACAATATCTCCCAGGATATATATATATAAAGACTATTCTAGGTTTGTTTGATTCTGAACTCGACATGCTAATTGAAAGAGCTGATCACAGGCCTCTAGAACTGTGTAGAAGCTGAACAGTCTACTCCTACTATAGTCTGTTGCCTACTAGGCTGAGGAGAGGGAAGATCACTGTCTGTATTGTTAATTGTAATGAGGTTGCCTGCTATTGTTTGAAGGTTTGCTGTGTTTACGCTTATGATAATGTGTATTGTCTGCAGTTAGCTTGAAGTTTGCAAGACTGCAACGTGACTGCAATGTGACATCTGAGTCATCCAGGTGGTTAATTATGTGATTTTATGGGATTAGCCATGAGTCAGCCATGAGTTAGCTAAACCATTGTGTGATGTTTTGGGTAAATATTTTGGGTTATTGTGTATGTGAGGGACTGACATACTTCTCAAATGTATAAAAGGCTGTATTCTTGTCCAATAAATCATTCCATGTTCAAGCTGTGTAACTGAGCTAGTCTCGCTTGGTTTAAGTTACATTATATGGGCAGTAATATCTAAAATCTATATTCAGACTGGAGGAAGCGCGGTATATGACATCCAAACCTCCATCTGGATCCAGGGTCCGGATAGCAGGAGAGGAGAGGTACAGATACCACCAAACAGTACAAAACAGATTACAGCGCACACATGCAAAAATGACATTTATCCTGCAAGGTTATTTAAAAACACCTGAACATATTAAAAAAAAAATGGGGTTTGGTCACACTATATGGTCATATAGTGCTAAGCCTACTTACTGTGACAAAGTACCCCAAATTAGTGGGTCCTATCCTAGTAATAGAATGAAAGATCCTGCGTCTCAGCCATGGAAGACAAATTCCTCTATGTGGGAGAACTGAAGGGATTCCTCCTATGCACTGGTGGGCACTAATAAGAGGTAATGAGGAGGGAAGGGGTGCTCCAGCCCAAGGAACCTGGTCAGGGTCCATACAATATACATACAAAATCATTTTAGGGTGTGCCTTCCAGGTATGATTTTGTATGCATGTTGTATGGACCCTGACCAGGTTTCTTGGGCCGGAGCACCCTCCCCACCTCATTACCTCTTATTAGTGGCCACCAGTGCATAGGAGGAATCCCTACAGTTCTCCAACATAAAGGAGTTTGTCTCCCATGGTTGGGACGCAGGATCTTTCATTCTATTACTAGGGTAGGACCCACTAATTTGGGGTACTTTGTCGCAGTAAGTGGGCTAAGCACTATATGACAATATAGTGAGACCAAACCCCCATATTTTTCTTAATATGTTTAGGTGTTTTTAAATAGCCTTGCAGTATATATGTAATTTTTGCATGTGTGCGCTGTAATGTTTGTTGGTCTTATAGCAGAACCATCTTGAATGTAAACGCATTTTAGGGTGTTCCCACCCAAGTATGATTTTGTAGGTACAGATACCAGCCGCCATGGAAGAGGGATTCGGAAGGAGGTTGCGAGAGAGGCAGATATAGCACAGAGGACCAGGATCAGAGCAGGTCCTGCTGGGATAATATGATTCTATCCACTGTGAACTCTGGAAGGAAACACTAGCCCATGAGCAGTTCCTCCAAGGAAAAATTCTCCCCTCCATCCAGGAAAGGTACTGGTCGCAGTATGGATTGCGGGTGCTGTTTTTGGTAGAAAAACCGCACAAGCAGAGAGCTGAGTTAGGCAGGCTGGTCTGGGCAGAGATGCGGCTGGATGAGAGTTGCAGAGCCCTCCGGTGGCATGTATCCCAAGCCTGCCCTTGGATAGCGGATGACAGCCCAACGGAAGGCTTTGACTATGGCGGCCTGTTGCATGTGAAGCTGACAGGGGACCCTAAATTTGGGAGCAATTTGGAGTGGCAGTTGGACAAAATCATGGATTTCAGAGAAGAGATACTGAACATCTCGGAAGTGCTCTGGGCACTGGAAGATATAACGTTTCTGGCTGTTCAGGAATTGGAGCTGGAGATTGCCTACAGAAGGCTGCTAGATTCTGCTCAGTGCCAGGCTCCCTTTGCATGGGACTATCCAGAAGTAAAAGCCAACAGCTCTGAAATCCTGGCTGAAGAGTCAGCAATGTGGCATAGTGACAGTGTGCTTTGCCCACCTGCACCCACAGCTATGGACGCGGAGGTTTTATGGCAGATGCAGCAAGTGCTGACTGACCTTGACGATCCCGTTTCTGCATGGGACGATCTTGGATAGAGGAATGCGTCTGTTCAGCAGCCAGATAAGGATACGGGAGATGGAGCAGTCGGCTCATCTCTCTAGCCACAGATTACAGATTGTATGTAGTTAATGGACTTTTCATCGGAGAATGTTATAGATTATGCATCGCCTGCTCAAGTACTGGCACTGGGCCCAAGTGTCACCAGCCCGTGTCCTGGATTTTCAGCAATTCCAGAGACTAGTGATTTAATCGACTTTTCTGTAGAGGAGAAACCACCTAGCGAATCCCCATCAGAATTACTGGCAGCAGGACAGAGTACTGCAGACCCCTGCACTACACCCGTGGAAGTTTCAGAGGCCAGAGGTGAGAAGGTGATGGTTCCTCTTTCCCAATGGATTTCAGAGATGCAGAGAGGGGAAGCAGCTCCACCTCCCCAATAAGTGTCCGTGCACCTGGGAGCCAATACCAGAGAAAGGTAGTTCCAGCAGCAGACGGCGCCCCAGAATTATGACACCAACCCAGCTGAAGCGCTGACAAACGGACAGAAGGTCCAAGACCTCTGCCCCATACCTGCGGCAGTTCTGGAGGCCCAGGGTAAGGAGGTGGCGGTCACTCCGAGCTACATATCAGGATCCAAGAAGAGAATGCAATCGGCACCTCACAACTGCAGCTTAATCTGGTGTCGGTGGATGGGCCAGTGGTTTTCCAACAGAAAACCAGCAAAAGTGCTGGCAAAAGGGCAGAGTGCTACCAACCTCTGCCCAGCACTGGCAACAGCTGCATAGCTCCAGGGAGACGGGGCAGTCGGCCTTCCTCCCCAACAGTTAGCCGGAGCAGATGATGTGGGGTCCCCAGCAGAAGCGCTGGCAACAGGACAGGGTACTGCTGGCCTCTGCCCTCAACTAAAAAAGGATGGATTTCCTGTGAAGGTGGATGGGACTTCAGTCTCCATTTGTATACCCCAGAGATGCTGGGCAGTCGGCCCAGATGCCCAACAGCATGACGGAGTGAGCCCAGCCACCCTGTCTTCTCTCCAGCGGCTGAAGGGACTCCAGGGGGAAGGACCAGTCCACACTTCCCCCCCCAGCAGTGGGTATGTTCTACGAGAGAGGCAGAGGTTGGCTGGGTGATGCTCTGTTTGGAACAATTTGTTTGGGATACTGTGTGAGTATAGGCATTGGGTAACTGGAACTAAGGACTAACTTTGGTGTCAACCTGTCTGGGGTCTCCTCCTGTGTTAGTCTGCTGCCAAAAGGGGAGAGATGTGACGGGAGTCACTTTGGGCGGGGGGCCCATGAAACCCAGAATCCCTTGAAGAGGTTGGGAAACCTTTTTTTCAGCTCCCCATGCGCCTCATGTGTCCATTAGGAGCACAGGTTGACTGAGAACAATGATGGACAGCTGTTTAATGGACAATGAGGAGGTGGTTACTTAAAATGGAACAGTAATATTTATCCACAATATTTCCCAGGATATATATATATATATATATATATATATATATATATATATATAAAGACTATTCCTGGTTTGTTTGATTCTGAACTGGACATGTTAATTGAAAAAGCTGATCGCAGGCCTCTAGAACTGTGTAGGATTCCCCTTCTCTACCTATTTATATTTGTAACATGTCCCTACTCACGTAGCAAGTAAAAAAAAAAAAGTAAAAATTGCAGTTTACCTTTTTTCAGATGCTCTATTCAGGACCCTACAGCAAGGAAAATCCTAGTTTGTTCTCTGTTTATGAGTGGGCTGGGCAGTGGTGTTTGTCATAACTAACCCTGTCTGTACTGTGCAGGCAGATCTTCATTATTACCTTCAGTCTGGGGTGAGGTACTCTTTTGAAGGCCTGGGGCACAGCAACCTTCGGCTGGGGTCCGCTAGGGATCGAGAGCTCCCAGGGTGCCACCTTGCGAGGGGACCCGTATCTGAGATGAGGAGGCCAGGGAGGTAACCCTTTCCGAAGACCCAGCGCAGAGTCGTGGTGATGGTGAGGGCCTCTGGTAACTCTCCGGAGGGATGGTTTTCTCCTTGACATGAGCCAAATACTTTAAGAAGGTAGTTCTTCAGGTCAGTGGCAGTGACCCTACTCGCTTCAAGTCAGTGGCAGTGACTTCATAGGGCAAGGCCCTATTCACCAGGTCAGTGGCAGTGACCCTACGCGCTCCAAGTCAGTGGCAGTGACTTTTATTCACCAGGTCTGTGGCAGAGACCAACCTCACGGTCTGTGGCAGAGATCGTGCGCCAAAACTGTTTGTGAAACCTAAACAGTCTGAAGAAATCATTTGAGTTTGTGCCTGGACCTCCTCCCACCTAAGCTGTCCTGTGTCTTGTTCCAACCTGTCTGCTGTTAAAGAGACTATTTATTATCCAGTGTGAAATAAATATAGAAGTTGGACTTTCAGTTGGTGTGGACAGTTACATTACTGGGGAAAAATAAAGACTTGCATCTATTCAAGGTAGAGGTGAGAATCATCCTCTGGAGGATTCAACTCCAGCCGCAGGCAGGCCCGAAAACTAACACCGCTCAACCTCCTCACACAGGAGGGTACGGGCTTGTGGTGCGGTGTGCCTCTCTCTGCCTGCAAGGAGCCTAATTAAATGCAGGTAAAGACAGGGGTCTGTGCACTACACGTGGGGGCTCGAGTCCGAGATGTGTTTGTGGTTGTAAAGTGTGAAAACCCCCAGAGTTTGAACTTTATTCCCCAGTGAAGTTCCGTGGAGGTCGGCCATATTGAGAACTGCGCCACGAGGAGAACCCTGACTGCGTAGTTCGTGGGCGTGACAGAGTGAAAGCCCGCGAACAATGCAGGAGATGGGAGGAGTCTGGCCATGTGTGGAGTTGCACGTGGGGACTTTGGCGCGAAAAGGACAGTGCACGATGGAACAGCGAATGGATAACATGGCTTCTCATGCCTCATGGGTTCCGGCTACTACTACCATGAAGATGACTTTATTTGCTGCTCCCTTAACGGGGACGGGGATTCGGCTCAAGCCCCGGGGACGTTTTGCCCTCTACGTTTGCAAAGATGTGGAGGCCCTCTGAGTGATTTGTCCCGGCTGCTCGGGACTGGTGGTACATCTGAAGCCATTCGGGCGATGCAAGCTATGAAAGGAGTTCTTGTTTGAGGTGGAGCAACCTACAGAAAAGCCTTGGGCTTTCCACCTCAATTGCCTTACGGCGCCACCACTCTGGAAGGAGGAATCAGAGCTTACACAGCCACCCCTGCGTGCACTGTCGGGACTTCGGGAGAAGTCACAGAAGAGACTGTTTCAGTAAATGAGAGACCGGAGGATGCTGCTTCGGTCACCACAGAGTCCTTTCTCCCACCACCCAAGAGGAAGATCAGGTTCGTGAAAGCTTCCCGCGGCCGTGGTGGAGCTACACCCCAGCGCTTACCCGGAACAGATGCATCCGAAGGGAAATGTCCCGGACGTCCTGGTTCAGATACAGGCCGAGGTAAGCCGGGGGAAGAGACTCTGTCCAAGGTCCCAAGTGTTGGGGATTCACATGCCCGTGAATTAGTCGGAGGCGGTGATTCATCCTCTACCAAGAGTTACCTGCCTGCGGAGGAGTGTGACACCTCCGATCTGGAGTCCATCTCTGATGCAGGAGATGACGCCGCTATAGATGAACTTTTTGAATGAAAGGGTTGGGATAATATGCCCCTGCCCTTGTCCCGCAGTGCTAGGGACTCACCCATGTCCATTGGGGATAGTACGCCACGGGTGGAGGCCTCAAGGCCTGAGGAGGGATCTGTCCCCTTGTCTGCCCTTTCACCGTTGGAGACGCCTGCATCAGCTACTGAGATGAGACGGGTGTCGCTGCAGGCCCCTGTGACTGGTCCTGAGGTAGTTAAAGTACCTCGGCACCCGGATGCCATCATCTTGCCTGGCACGGGAAACCGTGCTACCATGCCACCATTGTCCCGATTACAGAGACTTTTCAATCAGAAAGTTGCCAGCGAGTATGGGTGGGAGTACCCGTACCTGCCCAAAGAGCTTTTATTTGAAGTGGAGGCCTGTAGACACCGGTGGTACACGGACTTTATATGGACACACATTAAAGTACCCCAGGCCCGAAGATACTTTTCATGTTCACCTGCAGCTACCCAGAGATACAAAGACTGTAAAGCTGCCTGGATGTTGGGTCGGCACATTTATGCGGACAAGGTACTTATTTGCAGAAAAGACAAAGGCAATGTTGAGTACCACGTTGATACTTTTGACAAGCATTGGAAGCCGCTGGTGTTGCCTGACCCACACTATTACCTTTAATAGACAAGACTCTTGTTTTTGCTTTGTTTTTTTGAGTGCACTCTTTAAAACCCAGGAACTTTGCCCTAACAAAAGGGGTATTCTACTCATTGGAGGAGCGGGAGCTGTTGTTGTTTTTTTTGTTCTCCCCTTTCTCCCTACCGCAAAGATACAAGGACTTTGGGGTTGTAAATAGTTCAGGGCCACAGTCAAGAAGAAGAGAATTGGCCAACATCAGTGTCTTAATCACAGCACTACCACTAGGTGGCGGTGTTGTGCAACTATTACATTGCTAGTGATGATGCAATTTACTTTTGGAAGGAAGGGATTTTCCTCTCGGGGAGAATCTGTTCATTCCAACTTATGTCATTTTAGATGTGTATGTTTTTTTTCTTCCCCTGCAGGCGGACGCCAAGCAAGACTACTGAGTATGGGGTGGATCTTAGTTATTGCAGGTGGGAGGGAAATGTAAATATCTATTGAAAGTATTTTATGTGACATTTAATGTGCACATGTGTGATTTCTTCTTTCCCTTCTATGTCTCACCTCCTTTCCCCATGTTAGGTTCCGGCACAAACAGGCATTTTTTTTAAAATTGTCTTTTTTTTGTAGTTTAGTCTCTGGATTGGGCCTGTGCTGACTCAGGCTTGATAGGCATGGGTTTGTTCCAGACACTGGGGACCAGTGTCAATTTAGTGGGGGGATGTGTAGCAGGGTGTTCAATTTAGGGGAAGTGTCTGAGTGGTAATTAGGCTCAGACACTGATTGCTAGGGTTAATGGACCATTTCTGTTCATGGGAGATGGTGTTGGTGTGCAGTTCCCTGTGGCCTACAGGTGGCGCTGTTGCCGTAGGCCAGGGTTGAACCACTGATACAAGGCTGTGCCTTTTTTGTCCCCTCTCGGCAGTAGTGCGGCGGGGCGGGGAACCTGCTGTGCCTGTCGGGAGAGGGTATAAAAAGGGCGGCCATCTTCCATTGGGGTCTTCGTCCACGCCCAGGCACCTTCAGCCTGGGTGTGTGTGTGGTTCGTCCACGCCCAGGCGCCTTCGGCCTGGGTGCGTGAGGAGTGTTATCTCCGGGTGCACTAGGCCCGGAGGTGGAGTTCCTGTTCCATCCCAGAAACCTTCAGTCTGGGGTGAGGTACTATTTTGAAGGCCCGGGGCCCAGCAACCTTCGGCTGGGGTCCGCTAGGGATCGAGAGCTCCCAGGGTGCTGCCTTGCAAGGGGACCCGTATCTGAGATGAGGAGACCAGGGAGGTAACCCTTTCCGAAGACCCAGCGCAGAGTCGTGGTGACGGTGAGGGCCTCTAGTAACCCTCCGGAGGGATGGTTTTCTCCTTGACATGGGCCAAGAAGGTAGTTCTTCAGATCAGTGGCAGTGACCCTACTCGCTTCAAGTCAGTGACAGTGACTTCATAGGGCAAGGCCCTATTCACCAGGTCAGTGGCAGTGACCCGTTCTCCAAGTCAGTGGCAGTGACTTTTATTCACCAGGTCTGTGGCAGAGACCAACCTCACGGTCTGTGGCAGAGATCGTGCGCCAAAACTGTTTGTGAAACCTAAACAGTCTGAAGAAATCATTTGAGTTTGTGCCTGGACCTCCTCCCACCTAAGCTGTCCTGTGTCTTGTTCCAACCTGTCTGCTGTTAAAGAGACTATTTATTATCCAGTGTGAAATAAATATAGAAGTTGGAATTTCAGTTGGTGTGGACAGTTACATTACTGGGGAAAAATAAAGACTTGCATCGATTCAAGGTAGAGGTGAGAATCATCCTCTGGAGGATTCAACTCCAGCCGCAGGCAGGCCCGAAAACTAACACCGCTCAACCTCCTCACACAGGAGGGTACGGGCTTGTGGTGCGGTGTGCCTCTCTCTTCCTGCAAGGAGCCTAATTAAATGCAGGTAAAGACAGGGGTCTGTGCACTACACGTGGGGGCTCGAGTCCGAGATGTGTTTGTGGTTGGAAAGTGTGAAAACCCCCAGAGTTTGAACTTTGTTCCCCAGTGAAGTTCCGTGGAGGTCGGCCATATTGAGAACTGTGCCACGAGGAGAACCCTGACTGCGTAGTTCGTGGACGTGACAGAGTGAAAGCCCGCGAACAATGCAGGAGATGGGAGGAGTCTGGCCATGTGTGGAGTTGCACGTGGGGACTTTGGCGCGAAAAGGACAGTGCACGATGGAACAGCGAATGGATAACATGGCTTCTCATGCCTCATGGGTTCCGGCTACTACTACCATGAAGATGACTTTATTTGCTGCTCCCTTAACGGGGACGGGGATTCGGCTCAAGCCCCGGGGACGTTTTGCCCTCTACGTTTGCAAAGATGTGGAGGCCCTCTGAGTGATTTGTCCCGGCTGCTCGGGACTGGTGGTACATCTGAAGCCATTCGGGCGATGCAAGCTATGAAAGGAGTTCTTGTTTGAGGTGGAGCAACCTACAGAAAAGCCTTGGGCTTTCCACCTCAATTGCCTTACGGCGCCACCACTCTGGAAGGAGGAATCAGAGCTTACACAGCCACCCCTGCGTGCACTGTCGGGACTTCGGGAGAAGTCACAGAAGAGACTGTTTCAGTAAATGAGAGACCGGAGGATGCTGCTTCGGTCACCACAGAGTCCTTTCTCCCACCACCCAAGAGGAAGATCAGGTTCGTGAAAGCTTCCCGCGGCCGTGGTGGAGCTACACCCCAGCGCTTACCCGGAACAGATGCATCCGAAGAGAAATGTCCCGGACGTCCTGGTTCAGATACAGGCCGAGGTAAGCCGGGGGAAGAGACTCTGTCCAAGGTCCCAAGTGTTGGGGATTCACATGCCCGTGAATTAGTCGGAGGCGGTGATTCATCCTCTACCAAGAGTTACCTGCCTGCGGAGGAGTGTGACACCTCCGATCTGGAGTCCATCTCTGATGCAGGAGATGACGCCGCTATAGATGAACTTTTTGAATGAAAGGGTTGGGATAATATGCCCCTGCCCTTGTCCCGTAGTGCTAGGGACTCACCCATGTCCATTGGGGATAGTACGCCCCGGGTGGAGGCCTCAAGGCCTGAGGAGGGATCTGTCCCCTTGTCTGCCCTTTCACCGTTGGAGACGCCTGCATCAGCTACTGAGATGAGACGGGTGTCGCTGCAGGCCCCTGTGACTGGTCCTGAGGTAGTTAAAGTACCTCGGCACCCGGATGCCATCATCTTGCCTGGCACGGGAGACCGTGCTACCATGCCACCATTGTCCCGATTACAGAGACTTTTCAATCAGAAAGTTGCCAGCGAGTATGGGTGGGAGTACCCGTACCTGCCCAAAGAGCTTTTATTTGAAGTGGAGGCCTGTAGACACCGGTGGTACGCGGACTTTATATGGACACACATTAAAGTACCCCAGGCCCGAAGATACTTTTCATGTTCACCTGCAGCTACCCAGAGATACAAAGACTGTAAAGCTGCCTGGATGTTGGGTCGGCACATTTATGCAGACAAGGTACTTATTTGCAGAAAAGACAAAGGCAATGTTGAGTACCACGTTGATACTTTTGACAAGCACTGGAAGCCGCTGGTGTTGCCTGACCCACACTATTACCTTTAATAGACAAGACTCTTGTTTTTGCTTTGTTTTTTTGAGTGCACTCTTTAAAACCCAGGAACTTTGCCCTAACAAAAGGGGTATTCTACTCATTGGAGGAACGGGAGCTGTTGTTGTTTTTTTTGTTCTCCCCTTTCTCCCTACCGCAAAGATACAAGGACTTTGGGGTTGTAAATAGTTCAGGGCCACAGTCAAGAAGAAGAGAATTGGCCAACATCAGTGTCTTAATCACAGCACTACCACTAGGTGGTGGTGTTGTGCAACTATTACATTGCTAGTGATGATGCAATTTACTTTTGGAAGGAAGGGATTTTCCTCTCGGGGAGAATCTGTTCATTCCAACTTATGTCATTTTAGATGTGTATGGTTTTTTTCTTCCCCTGCAGGCGGACGCCAAGCAAGACTACTGAGTATGGGGTGGATCTTAGTTATTGCAGGTGGGAGGGAAATGTAAATATCTATTGAAAGTATTTTATGTGACATTTAATGTGCACATGTGTGATTTCTTCTTTCCCTTCTTTGTCTCACCTCCTTTCCCCATGTTAGGTTCCGGCACAAACAGGCAGTTTTTTTTAAATTGTCTTTTTTTTGTAGTTTAGTCTCTGGATTGGGCCTGTGCTGACTCAGGCTTGATAGGCATGGGTTTGTTCTAGACACTGGGGACCAGTGTCAATTTAGTGGGGGGATGTGTAGCAGGGTGTTCAATTTAGGGAAAGTGTCTGAGTGGTAATTAGGCTCAGACACTGATTGCTAGGGTTAATGGACCATTTCTGTTCATGGGAGATGGTGTTGGTGTGCAGTTCCCTGTGGCCTACAGGTGGCGCTGTTGCCGTAGGCCAGGGTTGAACCACTGATACAAGGCTGTGCCTTTTTTGTCCCCTCTCGGTAGTAGTGCGGCGAACCTGCTGTGCCTGTCGGGAAAGGGTATAAAAAGGGGCGGCCATCTTCCATTGGGGTCTTCGTCCACGCCCAGGCACCTTCAGCCTGGGTGTGTGTGTGGTTCGTCCGCGCCCAGGCGCCTTCGGCCTGGGTGCGTGAGGAGTGTTATCTCCGGGTGCACTAGGCCCGGAGGTGGAGTTCCTGTTCCATCCCAGAAACCTTCAGTCTGGGGTGAGGTACTATTTTGAAGGCCCGGGGCCCAGCAACCTTCGGCTGGGGTCCGCTAGGGATCGAGAGCTCCCAGGGTGCCGCCTTGCGAGGGGACCCGTATCTGAGATGAGGAGACCAGGGGGGTAACCCTTTCCGAAGACCCAGCGCAGAGTCGTGGTGACGGTGAGGGCCTCTAGTAACCCTCCGGAGGGATGGTTTTCTCCTTGACATGGGCCAAGAAGGTAGTTCTTCAGATCAGTGGCAGTGACCCTACTCGCTTCAAGTCAGTGGCAGTGACTTCATAGGGCAAGGCCCTATTCACCAGGTCAGTGGCAGTGACCCGTTCTCCAAGTCAGTGGCAGTGACTTTTATTCACCAGGTCTGTGGCAGAGACCAACCTCACGGTCTGTGGCAGAGATCGTGCGCCAAAACTGTTTGTGAAACCTAAACAGTCTGAAGAAATCATTTGAGTTTGTGCCTGGACCTCCTCCCACCTAAGCTGTCCTGTGTCTTGTTCCAACCTGTCTGCTGTTAAGAGACTATTTATTATCCAGTGTGAAATAAATATAGAAGTTGGACTTTCAGTTGGTGTGGACAGTTGCATTACTGGGGAAAAATAAAGACTTGCATCTATTCAAGGTAGAGGTGAGAATCATCCTCGGGAGGATTCAACTCCAACCGCAGGCAGGCCCGAAAACTAACACCGCTCAACCTCCTCACACAGGAGTGTACGGGCTTGTGGTGTGGTGTGCCTCTCTCTGCCAGCGAGGAGCCTAATTAAATGCAGGTAAAGACAGGGGTCTGTGCGCTACACATACTATCAGATTTACCAAAACCATGTAGTGCAAGGGCCTGCCTGATTGCATATAAATTGAAACTCTTAAGGTTTGACCTCATATTATATGGTTTGGGTAAATTTGAAGACAAAAATCTGCATAAAATCTAATAATGTGTATGGAGTCTAAAGCCCAAATGAACTGAATTTTAATCAGCCAAATACAGTGCATCCAGAAAGTATTCACATCGCTTCACTTTTTCCACATTTTGTTATGTTACAGCCTTATTTCGAAATAGATTGAATTCATTACTTTCCTCAAAATTCTACAAACAATACCCCATAATGACAACGTGAAAGAAGTTTATTTGAAATCTTTGTAAATTTCTTAAGAATAAAAAAAAAAAATCCCATGTACATAAGTATTCACAACCTTTGCCATGACACTGAAAATTGAGCTCAGGTGCATCCTGTTTCCACTGACCATCCTTGAGATGTTTCTACAACTTGATTGGAGTCCAACTGTGGTAAATTCAGTTGATTGGACATGATTTGGAAAAAAATAAATTTCTGCAGCATTAAAGGTCCCAATGAGCACATTGGCCTCCATCGTCTGTAAATTGAAGAAGTTTGGCACCACCAGGACTCTTCCTAGAGCGGGCCGCCCAGCCAAACTGAGCGATCGGGGGAGAAGGGCCTTAATCAGGGAGGTGACCAAGAACCCGATGGTCACTCTGACAGAGCTCCAGCATTTCTCTGTGGAGAGAGGAGAACCTTCCAGAAGAAAAAACATCTCTGCAGCACTCCACCAATCAGGCCTGTATGATAGAGTAGACAGACGAAAGCCACTCCTCAGTAGGGATGAGCTTCGTGTTCGAGTCGAACATACGTTCGACTCGAACATCGGCTGTTCGATCGTTCGATGAAGATCGAACGATTTGGGCCGTTCGCGCCAAATTCGAGTGACGCGAACGGCCCACAATGCACTACGCCATCGCAGTGTCATCCAGGCGCTGTGATTGGCCAAGCATGCACTGTGACCCCGCATGCTTGGCCAATCACAGCGCCGGCAGCGAGGAGAGCAATGATTGGCCACAGGCAGGATGCCTGTGGCCAATTATTGCTGAGGGGGTTTAGTACACGCCCCACACTATAAAAGGCCACCAGCGCGGCGGCCTTGTGTAGTGTGTTCTGGAGCAGGGAAAGAGAAGCATAGGCAGGGACAGTGTCATTTTTTTCCTTTACTAATCCTGGATTCCTTGTGTTTAGGGACAAATAAGGATAGGTAGGGAGAGTGTCAGTGTGTTATTCTGTGCTAAACCTTGTTTGTAGGGACAGAGAGGTACAGTGTGGGAAAGTGTCAGTGTGCTATTCTGTGCTAATCCTTGTTTGTAGGGACAGAGAGGTACAGTGAGGGAAAGTGTCAGTGTGCTATTCTGTTCTAAACCAATCTTGCTGAACCATATTTTCAATCCTTGAGTTTAGGGACAGAGAGGTACAGTGAGGGAAAGTGTCAGTGTGCTATTCTGTGCTAAATCTTGTTTGTAGGGACAGAGTAGGACAGTGAGTGAAACTGACAGTGTGCTATTGTGTTCTAAACCAATCTTGCTGAACCATATTTGAAATCCTTGAGTTTAGGGACAGAGAGGTACAGTGAGGGAAAGTGTCAGTGTGCTATTCTGTGCTAAATCTTGTTTGTAGGGACAGAGTAGGACAGTGAGGGAAAGTGTCAGTGTGCTATTCTGTTCTAAACCAATTTTGCTGAACCATATTTTCAATCCTTGAGTTTAGGGACAGAGAAGGACACTCGTGGAAACTATCAGTGTGCTATTCTGTGCTAAATCTTGTTTGTAGGGAGGGACAGAGTAGGACAGTGAGGGAAAGTGTCAGTGTGCTATTCTGTTCTAAACCAATTTTGCTGTTCCATATTTTAAATCCTTGAGTTTAGGGACAGAGAAGGACACTCGTGGAAACTATCAGTGTGCTATTCTGTGCTAAATCTTGTTTGTAGGGAGGGACAGAGTAGGACAGTGAGGGAAAGTGTCAGTGTGCTATTCTGTTCTAAACCAATTTTGCTGTTCCATATTTTAAATCCTTGAGTTTAGGGACAGAGAAGGACACTCGTGGAAACTATCAGTGTGCTATTCTGTGCTAAATCTTGTTTGTAGGGAGGGACAGAGTAGGACAGTGAGGGAAAGTGTCAGTGTGCTATTCTGTTCTAAACCAATTTTGCTGTTCCATATTTGAAATCCTTGAGTTTAGGGACAGAGAAGGACACTCGTGGAAACTATCAGTGTGCTATTCTGTGCTAAATCTTGTTTGTAGGGAGGGACAGAGTAGGACAGTGAGGGAAAGTGTCAGTGTGCTATTCTGTTCTAAACCAATTTTGCTGAACCATATTTGAAATCCTTGAGTTTAGGGACAGAGAGGTACAGTGAGTGAAACAGACAGTGTGCTATTCTGTTCTAAACCAATTTTGCTCAACCATATTTTCAATCCTTGAGTTTAGGGACAGAGAAGGACACTCGTGGAAACTATCAGTGTGCTATTCTGTGCTAAATCTTGTTTGTAGGGAGGGACAGAGTAGGACAGTGAGGGAAAGTGTCAGTGTGCTATTCTGTTCTAAACCAATTTTGCTGTTCCATATTTTAAATCCTTGAGTTTAGGGACAGAGAAGGACACTCGTGGAAACTATCAGTGTGCTATTCTGTGCTAAATCTTGTTTGTAGGGAGGGACAGAGTAGGACAGTGAGGTAAAGTGTCAGTGTGCTATTCTGTTCTAAACCAATTTTGCTGTTCCATATTTGAAATCCTTGAGTTTAGGGACAGAGAAGGACACTCGTGGAAACTATCAGTGTGCTATTCTGTGCTAAATCTTGTTTGTAGGGAGGGACAGAGTAGGACAGTGAGGGAAAGTGTCAGTGTGCTATTCTGTTCTAAACCAATTTTGCTGAACCATATTTGAAATCCTTGAGTTTAGGGACAGAGAGGTACAGTGAGTGAAACTGACAGTGTGCTATTCTGTTCTAAACCAATTTTGCTGAACCATATTTAAAATCCTTGAGTTTAGGGACAGAGAAGGATAGGCAGGGGACAGTGTCAGTGTCATTGTTGCTAAGCCTCCTGCACAGTATACACCTGAAGGTAGCCCTTATTGCTCTTTTTCCCATCTCCCTGCAGGCCATCCATTAAAATGTCTGGAAGGCAAACAAGGAGAGGCAGACAGTCAGGAGGCAAAAAAAGAGGGCAAGCAGGCTCTGTGTCTGGGGACAACAGTGCTGGTCATGGACGCGGTGCATTGTCATCAGCACATGGCCATGGGACACGCTTGTCCTTCTTTTCGGCAGCTGGACATGTTGAGCCACATCATGCCGAAGACTTGGTAGAGTGGATGACCAAGCCCACCTCATCCTCCTCATCCTCTCTCACCCAGGCTCAGGGTACTGGCAAAGCAGCTGCCAAAGCGTCCTCTTCTCTGGTATCATTATCTTCATTAGTCAATCCTTCCCTAGACCCACCATGTCCTCCTCCTGAGGAGTCCCCCGAACTGTTTGAGCACAGTGTTGGGTACATGCTCCAGGAGGATGCCCAGCGTTTCGAAGGATCTGATGATGATACCCAGCTAGAGGAAGGCAGTAGCGTGAGAGCAGAGAGAGGGGATGCTCAAGAAGGACACCAATCTGGCAGTCATGCTCCAGCAGCTGCAGCATACTGCCAGATTGGCTCCAGTGATGAGGAGGGAGGGGATGATGAGGTCACTGACTCCACGTGGGTGCCTAATAGGAGAGAGGAGGAGGAGGAGGATGAGGAGGAGGCACATCTCCAACGAGGCAGGATGCCCTTGAGTGGCCAGCGTATGGGCAGCACACCGACGGAATCACACCGCAGAGCTCCGCCTGTGCAGGGCGCTGCCTCTGCCCGTCATTCAAAAAGTTCTTTGGTGTGGGCCTTTTTTGAGGCGAGTGCATCAGATCGCACAGCTGCTGTTTGCAACATATGTCTCAAGCGTATATCGCGTGGCCAAAACATCAGCCGCTTGGGCACCACATGCTTGATCAGACATATGTTGACCTGCCATGCAGCTCGTTGGCAAGCCTACCTTAAAGACCCACACCAAAGAACAAAGCTGACCTCTTCTTGCACCGCATCAGCTGGGATCTCCAACCCCACTATACCTTCACTCCTCTCTGAAACCTGCTCTGAGAGGAATGAAGGTGTAGAATTAGGTGTGTCACAGCCAAGTACTTGCGGGCACTCTGCTAGCAGTACACCAACGTCCGATTCTAGCAGGCAAATTTCCCTGCCCCAGCTGCTGGACCGTCGAAAGAAGTTCACTCCCAGCCATCCACATGCCCAGCGGTTGAATGCTAGCTTGGCTAAATTGCTAGCGCTTCAACTGCTGCCTTTTCAGTTGGTAGACTCGGCCCCCTTCCGTGAGTTTGTGCAATGTGCGGTTCCTCAGTGGCAGGTTCCCAAACGCCACTTTTTCGCACGGAAGGCGATTCCGGCTCTCTACAGGCATGTGGAAGGCAATGTCTTGGCCTCGCTGGACAGGGCGGTCAGCGGTAAGGTGCATATTACCGCTGACTCATGGTCCAGCAGGCATGGACAGGGACGTTACCTTTCTTTCACGGCCCATTGGGTCACTCTTTTGGCAGCTGGGAAGGATGCAGGACAAGGTGCAGTAGTGTTGGAGGTTGTTCCACCGCCACGCCTCCAAAATGCTACTACTGGTTGTGACACACCTCTCTCCTCCACCCCCTCCTCTTCTTCTTCCTCCATGGCCTCTTCCTGTGGTTTGTCCTCGGAACCAGCGGTGCTCCGTAGGCGTTCAAGGGGCTACGCAAGTACGCAGGCAAAAAGATGCCATGCCGTGCTTGCGCTGGTGTGTTTGGGGGACAGGAGCCACACTGGGGCAGAGGTCCTGTCTGCTCTGCAGGGGCAGGCCGAGAGGTGGTTGACGCCACGCCAGCTTAAGCCAGGAATGGTGGTTTGCGACAATGGCACCAACCTCCTCTCCGCCCTCCGACAGGGACAACTGACCCATGTGCCCTGTATGGCTCACGTCCTTAACCTGGTGGTGCAGCGGTTCTTGGGCAGGTACCCGGGCTTACAGGATGTCCTGAGGCAGGCCAGGAAAGTCTGTGTGCATTTCCGCAGATCTTATAATGCCAGTGCTCGCCTGGCTGAGCTGCAAAAGGAGTTGAACCTGCCCAAGAACCGCCTTATATGTGACATGCCCACCAGGTGGAACTCAACGTTGGCCATGCTGCAGCGGCTGCACACGCAGCAGAGGGCCATCAATGAGTACCTGTGTGACTACGGCACCAGGACAGGGTCAGGGGAGCTCGGTTTTTTTTCACCACGCCAGTGGGGCATGATCAGGGATGCATGCACTGTCCTGGCACCATTTGAGGAGGCCACGAGGATGGTGAGCAGTGACAGTGCATGCATCAGTGACACTGTACCTCTTGTCCACCTGTTGGAGCACACGCTGCGTGGAATAATGGACAGGGCACTTGAGGCAGAACAGAGGCAGGAAGAGGAGGACTTCCTTGCCTCTCAAGGCCCCCTTTACCCAGACAGTGTTCCTTCTGTCCCACCCATCGCACAGGAAGAGGAGGAGGAGGAGGAGGAGGATTGTGTCAGCATGGAGGTGGAGGCTGGCACTCAGCATCATCAGCAGCAGTCTTTTAGGGATGATTTACAGTCCCAAGAAACCAGTGGACTTGTACGTGGCTGGGAGGAGGTGGCTGCGGATCATGTCGTCCTTAGTGACCCAGAGGACTCCGGACTGAATGCCTCAGCTAACCTACGCTGCATGGCCTCCCTGATCCTGCAAAGTCTGCGGAAGGATCCTCGTATTCTTCGGATCAAGGAGAGGGACCATTACTGGCTGGCCACTCTCCTTGATCCACGGTACAAGGGTAAGGTTGCGGACCTTATCTTACCATCGCAGAGGGAGCAGAGGATGAGACAACTCCGGGAGGCCTTGCAGAAAGGTCTGTGCAACGCGTTCCCAGAGACTGGGAGGTTACAAACTCCTGGTCCTGGACAACGAGTTGCTGAGGCTTCGGGCAGTCAAAGAAGGAGCGGTGGGGAAGGTGGCCGTCTGACCGATGCGTTCAGACAATTCTTTAGTCCGCAGCCCCAAAGTATGATCGGTTCCAGCAACCATCGCCAGCGTCTGATATACATGGTCCAGGAATACCTAGGGGCAAGGTCAGACTTGGACACCTTCCCCACCGAAAATCCTCTGGCTTACTGGGTCTTGAGGATGGATCACTGGCCAGAGCTTGCACAGTATGCAATTGAGCTACTGGCCTGTCCTGCATCCAGCGTTCTTTCAGAACGCACATTCAGTGCTGCTGGAGGATTTGTCACGGATCATAGGGTGCGCCTGTCCACCGACTCGGTTGATCGACTGACTTTCATCAAGATGAACCAGTCTTGGATCACCACCATTGATTTTAAAATGTCACATCCCTTCAAGACTGATGCTGATGCTGAGTGCCTGTGCTGTTATGTTGACTGGCTATCCTCCTCCTCCTCCTCCTCAATGATACGATTAATGATGATAGCTTGGAAGATCATTTTGGTTTATGGGTGACGCTACCAGTGGCTAAGGCCCAATTTTTCAGCCCCTGTTTAACAGGGGCGTGTAATGAAAATTTTTGATGCAATACTTTGCAACAGGCCTCATTGCTGTGCTCCAAGTACAGTATCTGTGAGGGGTTGCAGTGTTGTGCCACCAGTGCCTAAGGCCCAATTTTTCAGCCCCTGTTCAACAGGGGCATGCAATTATAATTATTGATCTAATAATTCACAGCAGGGCCCATTGCTGCGCCCACCAAGAGTAACTGTCAGGCCTTACAGTGTTGTGGCACCAGCACCACCACCACCACCACCACAGGCCTAATTTTTCAGCCCCTGTTCAACAGGGGCATGCAATTATAATTATTGATCGAATAATTCACAGCAGGGCCCATTGCTGCGCCCACCAAGAGTAACTGTCAGGCCTTACAGTGTTGTGGCACCAGCACCACCATCACCACCACCACCACCACCAAAGGCCCAATTTTTCAGCCCCTGTTCAACAGGGGCATGCAATTATAATTATTGATCTAATAATTCACAGCAGGGCCCATTGCTGCGCCCACCAAGAGTAACTGTCAGGCCTTATAGTGTTGTGGCACCAGCACCACCACCACCACCACCAAAGGCCCAATTTTTCAGCCCCTGTTCAACAGGGGCATGCAATTATAATTATTGATCTAATAATTCACAGCAGGGCCCATTGCTGCGCCCACCAAGAGTAACTGTCAGGCCTTACAGTGTTGTGGCACCAGCACCACCATCAAAGGCCCAATTTTTACTACCACTGATCAACAATTATATGTTATTACAATTCCTGATATAATAGTTGACAGCAGGGCGTTCCAGCACCCACCAAGAATAACTGTGAGTGCTTTCAGTGTTGTGCCAACACCAACACCTAAGGGGCCAATTTCTGCAGAGTATATACGGCAGGTCCCTACTTTCAAACATCCAACTTACAAACGACTACTACTTGCAAACGGAAGAAGACAACAGGAAGTGAGAGGAAATCTACCCCTTGGAAGGAAAATTCTCTCCTGTAAGAATTAATATGGGAGAAAGGTGTCTCCTCTCTACTGATGCTTTATCACCAATCCTTGTTTCAATAAAAACACCACATTTCAAAAACAGTTGTCATTGGGACGCAAAGTGAGGTGAAATGTTCTGAACAGGGGCACAGACAGCAAAAAAAATGTGACAGGGGTGATAACCGTTCCCTATGTTTTCCAAAAAGCTAAAAAAAAGGAATTTGGCATGGAGCTACACTTAAACAATGCAGCTGTTCAAAATTACAAACAGATTCTACATAAAAACAAACCTACAGTCCCTGTCTTGTATGCACCGCCTGTATACGGCTGTTCAGAGTATATAGGTCCTTTTTTATTTTGTGTGCGGGGTTCCCCTTAATATCCATACAAGACCCAAAGGGGCTGGTAATGGGCTGGGGTAGGGGGGGGGTTGATGGGGTAGCTATGCCATTTTTCCTAAAGATTTTCATCCATATTACCGGGGCCAGACATTGCATTAAAGCCGCAAGCAGTTTTAAATGGCTTTTTTTCCTTTAGAAATGTTATTTTGTGCAGGGACAGTTCTAAACACGGGAAACACGTGGCACTTCACAGGCATACTTTAGACACCCCCCAGGTACAATATTTAAAGGAATATTTGACTTTTTTTTTTTCACTTTATGCATCATTAAAATGACTGCTCCCGGAAAACGTCCGTTTTTAAAACTTCTTTTTGCATTGATACATGTCCCCTGGTGCAGAACCCGGGTTCCCAAACTCTGTTTCGGACAATAACATGGATAATAGTCGTTATAATTAGCACTTTAGAATCCGAACGTTCGCATCCATTGTATTTAATAGGGTTCTAATGTTCGTGCGAACTTTCGGTCCGTTCGCGGGTTCTGGTGCGAACCGAACCCGGGGGTGTTCGGCTCATCACTACTCCTCAGTAAAAGGCACATGACAGCCCACCTGGGGTTTGCCAAAAGGCACCTGAAGAACTCTCAGACCACGAGAAACAAAATTCTCTGGTCTGATTGAACTCTTTGGCCTAAATGACAAGCGTCATGTCTGGAGGAAACCAGGCACCGCTCATCACCTGGCCAATACCATCCCTACAGTGAAGCATGGTGGTGGCAGCATCGTGCTATGGGGATCTTTTTCAGAGGCAGGAACTGAGAGACTAGTTAGGATTGAGGGAAAGATGAATGCAGCAATGTACATGAAAACCTTCTCCAGAGCGCACTGGAACTCAGACTGGGGTGACGGTTCATCTTCAACAGGACAACGACCCTAAGCACACGGCCAAGATAACAAAGGAGTGGCTATGGGACAACTCTGTGAATGTCCTTGAGTGGCCCAGCCAGAGCCCAGACTTGAACCCGATAGAACATCTCTGGAGAGATCTGAAAATGGCTGTGCACCGACACTCCCCATCCAACCTGATGGAGCTTGAGAGGTCCTGCAAAGAAGAATGGGAGAAACTGCCCCAAAATAGGTGTGCCAAGCTTGTAGCATCATACTCAAAAAGATTGGAGGCTGTAATTGGTGCCAAAGGTGGTTCAACAAACTATTGAGCAAAGGCTGTGAATAGAAAAGAAAAGATGGGATTTTGTTTGTTTTTTTGTTTTTAATAAATTTGCAAAGATTTCAAACCAACTTCTTTCACGTTGTCATTATGGGGTATTGTTTGTAGAATTTTGAGGAAAATAATGAATTTAATCCATTTTGGAATAAGGCTGTAACATAACAAAATGTGGAAAAATTGAAGCGCTGTGAATACTTTCCAGATGCACTGTATATCCCACCTGCATAAAAAAAGCAAGGGTACACAGCCTTGAAAATTGTTGTTGTTAGAAAAAAAAAATATGACATCTCAATAAAAACAGTTCAATAGGTGTAAGTCCATACAAAGGAAAGTGCTGGGAAGAATCAGTCACCAAGAAGGAAAGTTTCACATGGACTCTAACCCCAATGAGTGGCCTACTTAATCAAAAGTAGTCAAACACGCTTGAAAATCCTCCACTTAGGCCTCATGTAAACTGCTGCTGGTAAATGGACGTTTAGGAGCAGTTGGGTGTTTTTTTCAGCTGCCCCTGAACTCCCTTAGTATAGAAACTTGTCCTTTGCTAACATGCAAAGGCAGCTCTTGAATTAGGCAAATTAGGCGGTCGCCTTAGGCCTCACACTCACAGAGGCCTCGCAGCAGCCTAATTTGCCTGTGATCAAATCACTAATGGCAGCTTCGCCTCCCCCTGTCGGGACTTTGTGGCCCAGGGGCTGACTGACCTATCAGGCACTGTGCCAGAGGGCCCTGGGCCAATCATGGAGCATCCTGGATGGGTACAGTAGCAGCCAGCAGGTGCGGGGGGCAGCATAGCAAAAGCCTCTAGGTGCCATCTCTACAAGGTGTGCGGGCGCACGGGGCTGCATGTCCATGTGGGTCCCTAAAGCAGCTGATGTAGCTGGGCTGCTCCTTCAGTCTGGGCCGCTTACCTGGCCTCTCCGCGTCTGGCCGGCTGCCTATTCGCCTACCCAGCTTTCACATAGCTGTGAAGAGGAAGGAGCTCCAATCTCCTGATGATGCCTGGACGACCGGAGAGAAAGTGAGTTCCCGTGCAGCCTCCCTGTGTGCCTGGATAGGAGGAGCGGCGGGGACAGCTGCATATAGAGGAATTCATTTTTTTCCTGCAGCCATTAAAAGCCTGCAGGAGGGACAGGAGGAGAATCAGGCATTGAGCGGCTGCAGGAGGAATATGGAAAAATCAATTCCTCTATATTCAGCTGTCCTTGCCGCTGCTCCTATCCTTCTATAACTTCTCTTGCTGCCCCCCCCAGTGCTCTCCAACCCTTGATCTCTAACCCCCCCACCTGTGCTCTCCACCCCACCATGCTCCCATTTCTTGCTGCCCCCCAGTGCTTGCTGGCTCCCCCCCAGTGCTCTCCCCCCACCACCATGCTCTCCAGCTCCCCCCCACAGTGCTTTTTTGCTCCCCGTGCTCTCCAGCCCCCCTCCCTGTGCTTCCCCTAGTGCTCTGCACCCCACTGTGCTCTCCAGTTCCCCCCTCCCACCCAGTGCTCTCCAGCTCCCCCCAGTGCTCCCCTACCCCGCCATGCTTTCCACCCCTGTTCTCTCTGACCCCAGTGCTCTCCAGTTCCGCCCCCAGTGCTCTCCGCTCCCCCTGTGCTCCCTGGCTCCGCCTATTCTCTCCACTCCCCATGATTTCCACCCCCGTTCTCTCTGGCTCCCTGTGCTCTCCAGCTCCCCCCAGTGCTCTCCTTCCCCAGTGCTCTCCGCCCCTCCACCCTGCCCCAATGCTCTCCGCCCTCCCTCCTGTGCTTTCCGGCACTCCTGTGCTCTCTCCCAGCCCCCTTCTCCCTCATCAGGGTGGAGAAGGGGGGATGGACAGGTATCATGAGCTGCTCAGTCTAAAATGCCCAGGCCTATTTTTTGTCCCAATCCGGGCCTGGCAGAGAAGATGAGCAGCGAGGGCGGCAAGGATCTATAGCATTGGAGGGAGAAGAGCTCTGAAGACCTCCCAGGACCAGAGGACAGGCTGACTGAGGCGGGAAAACTAGGACAGGTGGCAGTTACAGATGGCCAGGGACCACGCCATCTCACAGCAAACAGATCCTCAGGAAGGAGCAGAACACTGTCCCCAATCAGACAAGAACAGACCTTGCCTGCTGCTGACCATTATGGCCTCTCACCCCCTCTCTCTCTCTCCTCCCTCCCTCACCCTCTTCCCTCCTTCCCTCTCTCCTCACACACACACCTTCCCGCAGACTGGGACATGGGGCACAGGAGGGGCTGCAGACAGGGACAGGGCTAGGGATCTTTCTCTCACCCAACCCCTCTCTTTCTCAACTCCCCGCTCTCTCTCACCACCCCTCTCTCTCTCACCACCCCCTTTCTCTTCCTCTCCTCCTTCTCTCTCCCTCCCCCTCTCTTTATCTCACCCCTGTCTATCTTTCTCTCTATTACCACTCCTCTCCCTTACCACCCCCTTATCTCTCTTACCTCCTCTCTCCCCCCATTCTATTTCACCCCCTCTACCCCTTCCTCCCCCCTCTCCCCCACTCTCTCCCTCCCCTATCTCTCTCTCCATCCCCCCTCTCCCCCCCTCTTCCCTCTCTCTGCCTCCACCCTCTTTCTGTCCACCTATCTCTCTCTATCTCCATTCCCCTCTCTCTCTCTCCCTATCACCCCTCTCACTTTCCCCTTCCAATTATCTCTTCTTCTCCATCCCCCTCTCTCTCTTCCTCCCCCCTTGCTCTCTCCCCCTCTGCCTTTCCCCCATATCCCCCTCTGTCGATCTCCACCCTCCTCTCTCTCCCCTCCCTCCTTCCCCTCCCTATCTCCCCCCTCTCTCTCTCCCCTCCCTCTCTCTCTCCCACTCTCCCTCCCCCACTCTCTCTCTAACCCCTCTCTCTCTCCCACCCTTCCTCCCCCACACTCTCTCTCCCACCTACTCTCTCTCTCCCCCTCCCTCCTCCTCTCTCTGCACTGGGATCCCCCCACTCTGCTTCCTCCTGTGGATGTGGAATGACTCAGTGACACCCCCTCCCCATTCTCTTAAGGCGCAGGGGAAATTCCTAGAGGGGTTGTCACCTTGCTGTGTCCCAGATGTTGTATTGGCTGCGTATGTCTAATGTGTGAGTAGGGTGCCCTGGACGTGGTGCTGATCTGTGCATCTTTCTGCAGCCATTTTTCTTGCTTGAATTTTTTTCCCCATTATAGGCGTGAGTGGGGCCTCATGTCTAAGTTTTGCCTAAAGCCTCACAAAACCTAGAGCAGCCTCTGCTAACATGCTACAGAGAAGGACCCTTGCTCTCTGTATGGAAGTAGTTGGCTCTCTGCAGAGGTCCCCCCTATTGCGTCAGAGCAGAATCACCCCAATCAGCAAAGCTCCCTGCTGATTGGAGAGCTCTAGTTCTGAATAAGTAGGTCCAACACATCTTTTCCATAGTCAGAACTAGAGTTTTCCAATCAGCAGGGAGAATAAGCTTTGCTGATTGGAGTGAATCAGCTCTAACTAAACAGGGGGGGCGTTTGACCAGTACTAAGCAGCACAGTGGCTAAGTGGTTAGCATGCCTGTCGAGCAGCACTAGGGTCACCAGTTCAAATCCCAACCACAGCACTACCTGCCTGAAGTTGCATGTTCTCCCTGTGCCTGCGGGGTTAACTCCAGGTTCTCCGGTTTCCTCCCACACGCCAAAGACATGCTGGTAGGTAAATTGGCTCCTGTCTAAATTGGCCCTAGTATGTGAGTTAGGGAGCTTAGATTGTAAGCTCCTTGAGGGCAGGGACTGATGTGAATGTAAAGCACTTTGTAATTTGTCAGTGCTATATAATTACCTATAAAAAATAAGTAAACTAAAAAAAAACAGCATTAGTGCCAGTGGACAGAATAATAACCCCCAGGATTAGTGCTAGTGGACAGAATAATAACCCCCAGCATTAGTGCTGGTGGACAGAATAACCCCCAGCATAAGTGTCAGTAGATGCAATAATAATCTCCAGCACTGGTATGATTAGCCACAACATTAACCCCCAGCACTGGACTATACTGGCCAGGACAGTACTACATTTGCTGGGCATTGAAACACAGAGAGCCTTCTAGCATTGGGCACATTCAAGGACACATGGCAACTATGAAAGAAGTGTGCCTTCAAAATAATTAAAACCTGAATGTAAAATATAATTAACACCCTGGTAAAAATAAAACCCTAATGCCTCAGAAATGTAAGAATATAAGTATCATGTTGAATTAAAAACTAAATATAAATAAAATTACTATCTCAAATGGGTAAGAAAAAAAAAAAAAAAGATTGTTTCTAAGCTATATCATAATTGGCCACAAGGGGGCAGAGAAACTGGAATCTGGAATTTCAGTATCAAAGCTGTAAATGTAATATCCGAACAATTCTTTCTTAAAGCGGAGTTCCACCCAAAAATGGAACTTCCGCTTTTTGGAATCCTCCCCCCCTCAGGTGTCACATTTGGCACCTTTTAAGGGGGAGGAGAGAGCAAATACCTGTGTAATACAGGCATAGATCACCGCTGTGACCTACACCACGTCCGGCGCCTACTCCATCCCCCTCGCTGTCTTCTGGGAGACACACAGGTCCCAGAAGACAGCAGGGACCAGTGGGATCGCGCAGCGCGACTTGTGCATGCGCAGTAGGGAACCAGGAAGTGAAGCTGCAAGCTGCAAGGCTTCACTTCCTGATTCCCTTACTGAAGATGGCGATGCCTCCATCCGAGGCTCCGGGACCCGACATCGCGGGCGCCCTGGACAGGTAGGTGTCCATATATTAAAAGTCAGCAGCTGCAGTATTTGTAGCTGCTGACTTTTATTTTATTTTTATTTTTTTACAGCAGAACTCTGCTTTAACATGCAATTTTTCAGACAACAGATACAACTTTCTTCCTGCCCTACAGTGTAAATGGGCTTTTTAGAACACTCAAGGTTCCTTCAGTTTTTGCTTAAGTCTGCTTATTCAAGGTGCCCTCCTCCCCCTTCCTTAAACTGCTGAATGAAAGTGCCCAAGAAAAAAAGTTACATATCGAAGAGTGGAGGGGGGGCGGTGCGGGGGCCACACTGAATGCCTAAAGTGTAAAGTCTGCTTTACGATTGTCCTAAGTCATAGGGAGCGGTAACAGGTCTGAGTCCCCCCTTCCATTGACAGCTATAAGATGCTGAGTGGCCACACAGTTAAAGAAGTCAAGGTCTCTGTTACATTGCACCATAGGGGACTCCCCAGACTCACACAAGAGGATTTTGATTTTCATGGAAGCATATTAGTAGACATGTGCAAAAGTAAAAAATTCCTTTTGTTTCGTTTCGATTTAATTCGTTAATTAATTAATTTAGTTTACTTGGATTCGGTAAATTCGTTTTCGGAATTCGTTTAGTTTTCGACCGAATTTGAAAATATTTCAACCAAATTCGAAAATATTTCTACCGGATTCCATAATATTTCAACCAAATTCGATAATATTTCAACCGGATTCGAAAATATTTCAAATTATTTCAACCGAATAGAAAAGATTATAATAAAATAGAAAAACAGAGAATAGACTAGAAAAACAATATTACAGAATAGAATATATTATATTTTATTCTATTCTGTTCTATTCTTTTATATTCTATTCAAATCTTTTTTATTAAAATCGAAATCATTATATACTAAATTTGAATTTCGGAAGATGGTTATATATATATATATATTTTTTTTTCCGACATTCAAATTTCGTATAGAATGAATTCGAATTTGAATAGAAAAGATTAGAACAGAAAATAGACTAGAAAAACAATAGAACAGAATAGAATATAGATACTATCTATTTCATAAAAAATAAAAAAAAATTGCAGATTACTATTTATTTCCATCAGATCTCCTGCAGACTTTAGCATTTATATAATTTTTTTTGCAGATCTCCTGCAGACTATTAGTATCTATTTCATTTTCTCATCAGATCTGCAGACTATAAGCATCTATTTCATATTTTTTTTGCAGATCTCCTGCAGACTATTAGTATCTATTTAGTTTTCTCACCAGATCTCCTGTAGACTATTAGCATCTATTTCTTTTTTTAGCAGATTTCCTGTAGACTATTAACAGCCATTTCACTTCTTTTTTGTTTTGCATATCTCCTGCAGACTATTAGCATCTATTTCATTTATGAATTTTTTTGCAGATTACTATTTATTTCCATCAGATCTTCTGCAGTATATTAGCATCTATTTCATTTTTTGGAGATCTCCTGCAGACTATTAGCATCTATTTCATTTTTCTTTTTTTTTTTGCATTAGAGCAGCCATTTCCTTTAATTCAGCATATCTCCTGCAGACTATTAGCATCTATTTCATTTTTTTCAGATTACTATTTATTTCCATCAGATCTCCTGCAGACTATTAGCATTTATATAATTTTTTTTGCAGATCTCCTGCAGACTATTAGTATCTATTTCATTTTCTCATCAGATCTGCAGACTATAAGCATCTATTTCATTTTTTTTTGCTGGTCTCCTGAAAACTATTAGCAGCCATTTCCCTGTGTATAGAGATATAAGCGGTGATAATGTCTCTCTTGTTGTCTCTTCCTCAAACCGTTCCTCCATTCATAAATGAAATAGATGCTAATAGTCTGCAGGAGATCTGCTGGAAATAAAGGAAATGGATCGTAATGTGCAAAAAAAAATGAAATAGCTATTAATAGACTACAGGAGATGTGCTAAAATAATGTGTGAGGTATTAGTGAGTGTGGGGGATGGATGGAGATGCTGAGCTCTGATTGGATGGTGTATGGAGGTGATTGTCTCTCTATAGATGGAGGAGGGGGGGAGGTGATGACATCACACAGTATTTATATATTTATAAAACCATCTTCCGAAATTCGAATTTTGTATAGAAGGAATTCAAATTCGAATTCGAAAAGATTAGAATAGAATCGAAGATATTGGAAAGAATCGAATAGAAAAACAATAGAACAGAATAGAATAAAATACAATATTTATATATTATATTTTATTCTATTCTGTTCTATTGTTTTTCTAGTCTATTTTCTATTTCTATTCTAATCTTTTCTAATTGGAATTCGAATTCATTCTATATGAAATTCAAATGTCGGAACATGGTTTGGTTTTATATATATATATATATATATATATATATATATATATTTTTTTTCTGATTTGTTCTATTGTTTTTTTTATGATATTTTTTTCTATTCAAATTCAATTCAATTCTATATGAAATTCGACTTTCGGAAAATAGATAGAGATAGAGATAGAACTCAAATTCGAATAGAAAAATCTTAGAATAATGGTAATATAAAACCATCTTCTGAAATTCAAATTTAGTATAAAAATTTGGATTATTTTCGAATAGAAAATAGAAAATAATAGAAAAGAATAGACTATAATATAATATATATTATTTTAGTTTCCATTGTTTTGAGTTATTTTCCAATCTATTCTCAAATTCGAATTTATACTATTCGAAATTTGAATTTCAGAAGAAGGTCATATTCTTCTATTGTATTTTATTACATTATATTAAATTCTATTCTGTTCTTTACTATTCTTTTATTTTCATTCTATTGTGTTATTATTTTATATTCTATTTTATTGTATTCTTTTTTAGAAATCGATTTATATTTTTTCGATTCGAATTTATTTTTAAATTCGATTTGAATAGAATTTGTTTTCTAATTCGATTCGAATTTTGTCTGTGGTTTTTCGATTCGAAAAGTTATTTCGGATTCGGTTAAATTCGTTTGTATTGTAATTCGGATGCATCCGAATGCCCGAATAATGAAAAATTTGTCCGAATTTCGATTCGGAACGAAACGAAATGCACATGTCTACACATTAGGGAGTATCATTGATTTGAAGCAGAACTATGGAGTATTCAAACATTACGCTTATGTCAGTAGTGTTTTTGGGATGGAAAAAGAAAAAGAAACAGAAGGGATAAAATATTTTCTTTCCTTTGAGAAAATATTGCTCTAGGCTCCTTCCAGTGCTGGTGGCATGACCACAATTTTGATTTTTATGGAAGCAAATGCATGGCAATTGCAGTTTGTCACATGACCTTTGGTGCTGTCAGAGTTCAAACGGACTAAACCTCCCCTGTGACAGAGATCACATAGCCAAGCACCTAGGACTTCGCATCTATGATCAGCACTGGAAGGAGCATGGAACAACATTTCCTCAAAGAAAGGTATTTACACCCTTCAGATACCAGATAAGTACCCAACGAATTTGCCATTGTAATTTGCTCAGTAGAGATCCACTCTTCGCACCTATAATCAGCACTAGAAGGAGCATGGATCGGCATTCGGCATTTCCTCCAGAAAAGATATTTACACCCTTCAGATACCAGATAACTACCCAATGAAAATGCAATTGTAATTGCTCAGTAGAGGTCCACTGTTCGCCCCTAGGACCAGCACTGGAAAGGAGCATGGAACAGCATTTCCTCCAGGAAAGGTAGTTACACTTTTCAGATACCACATAACTACACAGCAAAATTGAAATTGTAATTGCTCAGTAGAGAATTCAGAATTTCCCGAATTTCCGAAAAAAGTAAAAAAACGAAAACGAAAAAAATTTTTTTTTCACATTTCCCAAATTTACGAAAAAAGCAAAAAAACGAAAAAAACGAAATTTTTCGAATTTCTCGAATTTCCGAAAAAAGCAAAAAAACGAAAAAAAACGAAAACAAGTTTGTTGTAAGACTGACTTTACTTGAAACATTTTTGGAAAGGTTTCAGAAACAAAAAAACCCTCTCAAGGCTATCTCAAGGCTTTGTCACGGCAGCCTTTTGGGATGCAAAAAGCATTTAGAAGAGCCTTCCTATCATAGGTGTGCGCAGCCTGTTGCATTAGGGTGTGCAACTGAAAGCTCAAAAACACGGTACCGATCTCTCACTGTGTTCATTCAGAAAGGGAAGGGGCTGGTAAATGACATTACCCCTTCCCCCACTCATCCTGAAATATCATCTATGTGTGCCCACTGCAGTAGCCAATGGGAGAGGAGGGAAGCCAGCCATGCCGTGGGAGGGGACACCGGGCAGCAGGGGAATCTGCACAGCAGGGAGTAATTAGGGTGTGCCTGGGCACACCCTGTGCGCACGCCTATGCTTCCTATGAAGAGTCTTTGTGAGCACAGGAGAGGGCCTTCACAATGTCAGATGAGGTTTATAGAAAAAACAGCCTTTTGCCTAGTACACACAACTGGGATTCCCGACGGGAAAAGGTCAGTCAGAAATCCCGAGGGGAAAACCGAGAACCTGCTCTATACTTTTCCCCTGTACAGACGATCGGTTTTCCCATCGGGAAAACTCAGATGAGAGCTTTTCCTTGGGAATCCCGACAGTGTGTATGCTCCATCTGACTTTTTCCCCACAGGTAAATTGCCAAAAGTTTTCCGCCGGGAAAAAGTCCGCTGGGAACCCCGGCGGGAAAAAACAAGAGAAGCACAAAAGTGCAGATCACCCTGGGACTTTAAGTGAGGTACGAGAGTTGGGCACATATTCACAAGAAACGCATAAATAAAAAACAATTTATTGATAACAGATGCTGTAAAAACAAAGCGGAGACAACAGTAATTGTGCGTCACCAGGCATAGTGGCCCGGCCCGGTGGGAAAAAAGAGAGCTGGTTATCTTTTTTTTTTTGTCCGGCGTTTTTTTGTCAGTTTTCCCTTTGGAAAAACTGCGAGGGAGCATACACACAGCCGGGATTCCCGGCCAAAAGCTCTCCTCACAGTTTTCCCATCGGAAAACTCGGTCGTATGTACGGGGCATTAGTCTCTTTAATCCCCATCTCAAAAGTAATTCTAAATAGCGATCGTATAGAATACACCAAACTTAATTTCATTCCAACGTATTTGCCAAGTGCCGTTGCTGCTACCTGTATAAGTCACTGTGTAGGCAGACAGCTCTGACGGTTGCATGGTCTGCTTTGCTATAGCTACACCCTTGGAACAGGATAACAAATGTAAAAAAATTAAAATAAAGGAAATGCCCAAATCTGCTTGTTATGCATGCCCTTCAGGTGATATCTACTTATAAAAAAAAGATTGCACAATTCAGAGTATAGTTTTACAATAACATATCCCAATGAGCTGTATGTTAAAAATTAATTCTAATCAAAAGGTTTCTTAAATTTGTCTGGTGTAGGATGGGTTTCGATTTCCTCACTGAACATATACAAACAACTACAGCTGCTATTGACGTACCACATCCATAAATTGTACAAAAACAAAACCCAGGTAATGATTGGACTTTACCGGTACAGAGAGGATGAACACATAAATGAATAAAAAGTTTACATAAAGTTTATTACAAATGTTAAAACATCACAGAATAAAATATTTAAAAAAAATGGTCTCTTGATGGACCCTTGTGAACCACATATTCTATTCAACTATTGTTCTTTTGCCCAACATAGCCCAAGAGGTCGATGCGTTTCACATTATTTGCTTCTTCCGGTCCTTGTATTCTTGGAGGCAAAAAGGAATACCCTAACTTCAAAAACGAATATATACAGTCGGGTCCATAAATATTGGGACATCAACACAATTCTAATCTTTTTGGCTCTATACACCACCACCATGGATTTGAAATGAAACAAACAAGATGTACTTTAACTGAAGACTTTCAGCTTTAATTTGAGGGTATTTACATCCAAATCAGGTGATTGGTGTAGGAATTACAACAGTTTGTATATGTGCCTCCCACTTTTTAAGAGACCAAAAGTAATGGGACAATTGGCTGCTCAGCTGTTCCATGGCCAGGTGTGTGTTATTCCCTCATTATCCCATTTACAAGGAGCGGATAAAAGGTCCAAAGAAGGATGCTGTTGGACGACCTGAAGCGTTCAGGGACAGATGTCGCATTTGTTCAGGAGACACACTTCAGGGGAAAAGGCCTTCCATTTCTTCAAAATAGATTATTTCCCTGCATTTACCACGCACCGAATCAACAGGCAAAATCCAAAGGGTTTTCCATACTAATTTCTAATCGGATCCCTTGGACTCTTGTAGACAAATGTGTGGACCCCAATGGGAGATTTCTTTTTCTTAAGGGCTGCGTTGGTAATGTTAAAGTGACGTTGGCCACATTATATGCCCCAAACAAACATCAAGATACCTTCCTGAAGAAAACTCTTTGTGAATTGGAGGAATTTGCAGAGGGCAAGCTTATTTTTGGAGGAGATTTTAATATTGCTTTAGACCCTAGAATTGATACCTCCTCAGGGACATCGTCAATTCCGGGAGGGATTAGAAGAAGTATACTCCGAAAGATACATGATCTACAATTAGTGGATATCTGGAGGATTTTACATACAGAAGAGAGAGATTATACTTTTTTTTCCAATACCCATCAAATGTACTCTTGGATAGACATGTTCTTGACTCCGCATTATTTGATATCTTCTGTCACAGAAACTAATATTGGAAATATAACTTGGTCTGACCGTGCTCCGATTTCCTTGTGTCTTTCCCTCTCCAACGCGACCCTCCCTCAGGAGAAGAGTTGGCGATTAAATGAAAGTTTACTTAAAAATTCTGAAGTGAAAAAAGATTTAGTTAAAGAGATGTCAGCATACTTTCAAATAAATGATACTCCAGGGAGCGATCCGTGTATGGTGTGGGAGGCACACAAGGCGGTGATCTGAGGAATTTTGATCAAACATGGATCAATTTTGAAGAAAAAACGAGAGAAACAGATTAGGACTCTACTAGAGGAAATTCAGGTATTAGAAATTCAACATAAAAGTACACAACTATCCACAGTAGGTAGGGAGCTTGGATATTTGAGAAGACAGCTAACGGACATCTTACAATTTAAAGCTAAAGCTGTAATGCAACGAGCCAAGAAAGTAAATTACGAATTGGGAGATAAATGTAATAAACTTCTAGCAGGGAAAATTAAAGAAAAAAGTAGACCAACATATATATCACCAATTAAATGGAGAGAGGGACAACTAATACAAATGCCAAAAGATATTGCTCAGACTTTTGGAGAATATTATTCTACCCTTTATAATTTGAAAGAAATACCCACCTCAATGTCTTTAATAGAAGAGTACCTCTCATCAACAGGCCTAACTAGATTAACCTCCCCAATGCGCCATAATTTAGAAAAACCTATCTCGGTTGAGGAGCTCAACGTGATATTAAAAATGATTAAAAATGGAAAGTCACCAGGCCCAGATGGCTTTGGTATAATATACCATAAAGAATTTGCGGACATACTTAGTGAACAAATGATAAAAGTTTTTAATGCAGTAGGCCTGACCTCAGCCTTTCCTCGGGATACACTTAGAGCACAGATTATGGTAATTCCAAAGGAGGGGAAAGACCCGGCGGAGTGCGGAAGTTACAGACCCATTTCTCTACTTAATGTTGACTTAAAATTATTTTCTAAAATACTGGCCGTTAGACTTCAACCGTGGCTTTCACATTTAGTCGATCTAGACCAAGTGGGCTTTATTCCAAAAAGGGAAGGGAGAGATAACACAACTAAGATATTGAATTTGGTACATCATGCTAACGATGAACACTGATGCTGAGAAAGCATTTGATAGAGTGAACTGGCAATACCTTTTTGAGGTACTGAAACAGGTGGGCCTGGGGGAACGTATGGTTGGTTGGATTACGGCTGTCTATGCGTCCCCTCAGGCTGTTGTGAGGTTTAATGGCGTTCTCTCGAAACCTTTCGGTATCTCGAATGGTACGCGCCAGGGATGTCCTTTGTCTCCCTTACTTTTTGCTCTGTCACTAGAACCTTTTCTGAATAAAATCCGTCAAAATCCAGATATATGGGGAATACAGGTGGGAGAAAGGTCACACAAGGTCTCTGCGTATGCGGATGACTTGTTGTTCTCTTTGTTACAACCACATATCTCTCTCCCCAACTTAGTTGGGGAGATTGAGAAATATGGTAGTCTAGCCAATTTGAAAATAAACCACAGTAAATCAGAAGCCATGAGTGTGGCGATAACACCTTCCCTACGAAATATTATACAATCAAACTTTGGCTTTAAATTGAGCAAGTCTCTAAAGTATCTGGGTACAAACATACCTTCAAAAGTAAAAGATACCTTTAAGTTAAATTTCCCACCAGTATATAATCTAATTAGATCTCTTCTTGACAAATTACAACATGGCCTATACTCGTGGTTTGGTCGTACCAATATAATTAAAATGACTATTCTCCCGAAAATTCTATATTTACTTCAAGCACTGCCAATTATGATCCCTAATGTTTTTCTGCAGCAAATACGCACACTTTTTACGAAATTCATTTGTGCAGGAAAACGACCAAGGATTAAACGAGACCTGTTGACATTACCAAAAGATTTTGGGGGGATTGCAGTACCGGACATAAAGAAATACTATTATGCAGTACATTTACTGAGAGTAGTAGACTGGTGTAGACACACGGACCTTAAGAGATGGGTTAATATGGAACAACAGAAGAGCCCCGTCCCTTTATGTAGAGCACCCTGGTGCTATACAGTATTGCCGAGTTCTATTAAGAAACACCCCTTAATTGGAACAATGTTACGAATTACAGCAAGGATCTGTAAAAATACAAATTTCGCATCAAGACAATCACCCCTGTTTCCTATCCTGGGAAACCCAGGTTTTCTCCCAGGTATGGTGTCATGGATATGCGGTAGTGTTTGTCTGTCAGCTTACCTTCCTTCCCATGTGTTCATCTTAGAGGCCTGAGCCCTTTCACCTGCTTTCCTTTATAATCTCCTCCCAGCCAGACTCCACCCCAGGCCCTATCACAGAACACTATATTAACCTGTGCACTGCAAGCCTGCTTTGCTGATCAACGTGTTTGTTAGGCATTGTGTGTTTGGGTTCCTGCCTGCCGTGTGCTACATCTGTCTCTCTGTTACGTTATTGGCTTGTCCCCGACTATCCCTGTCTGCTCGTGACCCTTGACCTTCGGCTCGTTCTTCGGTATCCTTGTCTGCTTGTGGCCCCTGACCTTCAGCTTGTTATTCGGTTCTCTCTATCGTGTGCTGCTGCTTCCCCTCTTTTCCCCTTATCCTACGGGGCGTGAGCTAGGAAACTCCAGGGGCCGCGACCTGGTCCCAGCCTGCAGCGTAACATCCTCACCACTAGAGGCCCTGGAGAAGACCAGCTGGGTCTTAGACTCCGCACCCTGGGGAATCTTGGCTCTCGCTTCCGTTGGGATCCCGGTTGTGCTCCTCTGGTCCCGCTTTCCACAACCACCCAGTTTCCTATCCGCAGAAGCCAGCCATAGGGTTCACTACCTTGCGGTGCACTCCTGTCCCCCTACGGTGTGCATCTGTCACCTGGCCACAGGTGACCCTGACAGTTTGATCAGCCATGAACCCGGCTGACATCCCGCTACCCGTGGATGATCCGTTGCAGGGCATAGTTTGCAGACTTGAAACCCAGGAATCGAATCAGACTCAGGTGATGCGATTCCTCCAGGATCTGGCTTCTCGCTTTGAGCAGCTTCAGGCCTCCTTGGGAACCCTGAATCCGCAACCTCAAATACAACCAGCGGCTGCACCTATTGCACCAGTCGCAGCCACACATTCACTACAACTGCCAGCTCCGTCCCGTTTCTCTGGGGACTCCAAGGCTTGCAGGGGGTTCCTTAGCCAATGCACAATTCATTTTGAGCTCCAGCCCCAAAACTTCCTGTCTGATCGGGCTAAGGTAGCCTATATCATTTCCCTCCTCTCTGGTGAAGCTTTAGCCTGGGCAGCCCCTCTGTGGGAACTGAATGATCCAGTGGTTTCTAGCCTGTCTGGCTTCTTGAAACTTTTTCGGAATATCTTCGAAGAACCGGCTCGTGTCTCTTCAGCGGCCAGCGCCCTTTTACGTCTCCGCCAAGAGTCTGCTTCTGTGGGACAGTATGCCCTTCATTTCCGCATACTGTCGGCTGAGTTGAACTGGAACAATGAGGCCTTAGTCGCAACCTTTTTGCATGGCCTGTCTGATAGAGTGAAGGATGAATTAGCAGGAAGAACCATCCCCACTGATCTGGCCGGCGTTATCTCCTTGTGTAACCAGATCGATATTCGCTTTCAGGAGAGGACCTTAGAAAAGCAACGCCAGCACTCCTTGGTTCTTAGTCAGCCTGAGCTCCCCTCTCTTCGAGCCGTAGAGCATCTCCTACCAGCTGAGGAACCCATGCAGCTGGGTCGGACCAGGCTATCCCCCGAGGAACGTGCTAGGCGCAGAACTCTTGGTCTGTGTCTTTACTGTGGGGGCAAAGGTCATTTTCGTGACACTTGCTCTCTTTGTCCAGAAAAACGTTCGGGTCCACTTCATCTGGAAAGTGGAGTATTGGACCCAGAAATATCACCTTCCCCTTCTCGTCTTCTGCTTTCTGTGTTCCTTCATGTTGGTGCTTCTTTTCATTCGGTCTCAGCATATCTGGATTCCGGAGCCGCTGGTAATTTTATGGACTGGGAAATCGCATCGTCCATGAGACTTACTCTTTTGCCCCTCACCACACCATTGGTGGTCTTGGCGATTGATGGTACTGTTCTCCCAGGGGGACCTATCCGCTTCCAGACCCTCCCTGTTAAGATGTCAGTAGGGACACTCCACCAGGAGTGGATATCCTTCCTTATCTTACCCAAGGCCTCAACGCCTATAATTTTGGGTCTCCCATGGTTACAGCTCCATTCTCCTCATGTGGACTGGACTACTGGACAGATCCTGGCTTGGGGTCCCTCCTGTTCCTCGTCCTGCCTACCCAAGGTTGCCCCCTGTGAATCTGAGCCGGTCATTCATTCCAGGTTGCATAACCATTTACATTTCTCTGTCCCTAACCACCCTTGGACGCACAGCCAGGCTAGCTTGTCTACAAGTCCTGCAGTCGCTACGTCTTGCGATGCGATTCAGGTAGTCGCTACACCTGACTAAGCTATTCACTCTGCCTCTGTACTAGTTATGCCAGGCCAGCCCATGCCCAGTGAGCCTCCTACTTTTTCTTGTTCGGAACATTCTGCTTGTCCTTCAGCTATTCAGTTTGACTCCGGCGACATGTCACCTTCTAACCAACCTGACTTCAGGGTTCCACTGACATCTGCCCAGTCTGATGGTCCTGTGCAAGATGATTAGTTCCCCTTTAAGGGTCTAGGGGACCCTCCTCAGATTCCTGTTGATCCTCTCATGCCCTTGCTTATTCCTAGAGAGCCTTTGGTCCTCAATAGATCTTCTTGTCATCTCCCTACCTCGTTTTCAGTCTCTGAGGATAATCTTAAGTACGAGGTTAGACAAGTTCTGGATTCTCGGCTCTGCAGAGGCATTCTTCAGTACCTTGTGCATTGGAGAGGTTTTGGTCCTGAGGAGGCGTCTTGGATCGCTGCATCTGATGTCGCTGCACCTCATCTGTTGAGAAGGTTTCATCAGAGATTTCCCTTTAAGCCTGGGCCCAGGCGGGGGAGGGCCCATAAGAGGGAGGGTACTGTCATGGATATGCGGTAGTGTTTGTCTGTCAGCTTACCTTCCTTCCCATGTGTTCATCTTAGAGGCCTGAGCCCTTTCACCTGGCTTCCTTTATAATCTCCTCCCAGCCAGACTCCACCCCAGGCCCTATCACAGAACACTATATTAACCTGTGCACTGCAAGCCTGCTTTGCTGATCAACGTGTTTGTTAGGCATTGTGTGTTTGGGTTCCTGCCTGCCGTGTGCTACATCTGTCTCTCTGTTACGTTATTGGCTTGTCCCCGACTATCCCTGTCTGCTCGTGACCCTTGACCTTCGGCTCGTTCTTCGTTATCCTTGTCTGCTTGTGGCCCCTGACCTTCAGCTTGTTATTCGGTTCTCTCTATCGTGTGCTGCTGCTTCCCCTCTTTTCCCCTTATCCTACGGGGCGTGAGCTAGGAAACTCCAGGGGCCGCGACCTGGTCCCAGCCTGCAGCGTAACATCCTCACCACTAGAGGCCCTGGAGAAGACCAGCTGGGTCTTAGACTCCGCGCCCTGGGGAATCTTGGCTCTCGCTTCCGTTGGAATCCCGGTTGTGCTCCTCTGGTCCCGCTTTCCACAACCACCCAGTTTCCTATCCGCAGAAGCCAGCCATAGGGTTCACTACCTCGCGGTGCACTCCTGTCCCCCGGCCACAGGTGACCCTGACATATGGAAACTGGTGCATTTAAAAATCTTAAAGACAAGGGGCTATACCAGGTATCACATTTCCTCAAATCAGAGATGTAGCCAACTGTCAAAATACTGACCCAATTGGGGGGCCCTTTTGAAACTAATCTGTGGCAAGCTTTTCAAATTAACTATTTTCTGAAATCTTTAGGATCCCCTATAAATTTCCAACGGGAACTAACGGCTTTTGAATCATATTGTGATGAGAAAGAACCATTCTTACAAGGGATTTCTAAGATGTATAGACTATTAAATAAACCATCAGTTGATTATGTGATGCCCGGCATTAGTAAGTGGGAAAGAGACCTAAACAGGACCTTTTCCCCATTGCAACGTAAACAAATCATTTATTTGACTTTCAACTCTTCAGTCTGTACTCAAACTCAGGAAGCTAATTATAAACTTTTGACGCAGTGGTACTATACTCCGGTACAACTTCATAAATTTTCAAAGGAGAAATCCGATAGGTGCTGGAGATGTGGGGAAGAAAGCGGGTCAATATTACACATATTTTGGTCCTGTAAGAAAATAAGGCAATATTGGCTGGAGATTCAAAAAATTATTCAGGAAATTACGGAATTACAAATACCAGATGACTCTGCACTATTCCTCCTTCACTGTTCACAGATCACGGTTCAGTCCTATAAAAGATCAGTAATATGCCACATGATCAATGCAGCTAAAGTTGGGATTCCCCTGCACTGGAGGGATATTATATCTCGATCAATTTTAGAATGGCTAAACCGGATTAGAGAGATAGAGGCCATGGAGGACTTAGTCCTCTCTGCCAAAAATAAGTGTAGCGCTACCCCCAGTTAAGAGAGCCGCTGGATTTGTTTTCGGGCCCTGTGTACAGCACCACCAACCCCCGGCAATCTGCTCGACCCACCCTGGCACAGTTAGTCTAGGGGTTATATTTTTATCGTAATCAATGGGTATTGTAAAGGCACCCTCTTTACAGTAAGACAACACACAAATGTTAAAGATTAAGTATAACAGCTTTACTTTGGTTGAAAAAGGCTTAAGCAGAATATAATACACACAACCGGCTTGCAGAACCCTGCAGCAATCAATATAGCACACAATAATGGCGCTGAGCGGTAATCCACCACGCGTAGCTATTATGGTATACACGCCCTGTGGTGCACTAAACAATATTCTATCTCTCCACCCTGGCCAGGCCTGACCCAGAATAAATCTCAGTCCTTCCTATAGGGATTTCTTTGCATGCAAACTTTCGGTGGTGCACTTGATGAATAGTATTTGTAATCCACAAATATGGCAATCACTAAGAACACTATGCTGGGGGGACACTTCAACTCTGTCCTGCTACCGGTCCCCCAGTGGAACAACAAACAAACGATCGGTGAGCCACGGCAGTCTATAGGCCTAGAATCTGTAAAGTCTATTTGATTGAGCAAGTGCTCGCTCACCACTCCGGGCGCGATCCCAGCCCGGGACTTCCACCTGCTGTGTCTCCGCACACAGCGTCTGCAACGATCGGGTCCCCGATCCAACTGATGTCCTCACTCGACAAGTCAGATGCCACCCAGGCTCCATAGTGGGGTGGAAGGCTCTTTGGAAGCTGCGCAAGGCCCAGGCTTCAGGCCTTGCACTGCAGCAGATCCGCACAGGAAGAAACTCTTGCTTGCAGCGCCGTGTCCAAAGAGGCCGAGCTCCGCCTCGCCTCCTCCTTAAATAACCCCTCCCATGAGTCTCTGCGGTGACTAACTGCACTCTGGGTGCCGAACAGGGTTCTGGGTAACGTAGTACCGGGGCCTTAAAGGAGACCCCGCTACACACTCCCCCCACTTAAACTCTTTGGTCCCCAAAGATAACATAAACTTAAATCACAGAACGTACAACATCAATCAAAGTTTCGTATGATGTTGGCAGAGGAAATTCCCACCAAAACCGAGGCGGTGAACTCCCCTGCCCACAGGTCACACCATCACTAGTGTCCTGCCTAACTGTGCCAGAGAGTGAGCTGGGGTTGCCCCCCACTAAATGAACAGTGGGAGGGTCAGGGTCTTTCGTACTCCTTCTGGCAGTAACCACAGTGTCTTCTGCACTTCTCCCCATCTGTGGGTAAGTTAATCTTCTGGGAGGCTTTATGGCTCTTCGCTTCCTCTGTCCTCTTGGGCTCTCTGTTTAGAACAGGCTCCTCCTCTGGAACCAACTCAGGATTTTTCTCTGGTTCGGGAGCACTGGACTCCGGAGCAGGGAGGTAGAGACTCCCTTGGATCTCCTTCTGGGAGTAAGTCACAGGCACTCTCCCAAGAATCTGACCAAGGACTGGACGGAATGAACTCAGTAGCTTCTGCATTCAGTGCCTGATGTATGGTGTCCTCTTCAGGTGGAAGATCAATAGCAGAGGTTCCTGGGGCCTGTGAAGGCCAAAGCCAGTCAAGTTCTTCTCCCTCATCTTCACTCATCTCCGAGGTCTCTGTATCCCCAATCTGAGGGGTCTGGGACCGAGTGTTCAGTCTGGGAGTATCCAGGATGGAAGTTGGCTCAGGGGAATCTGTCACAGGGGGTATCCAAACTGCCTCCGCTAGTGGGAGTAGGTGGTTCTGATGCCAGGTCTTCAAAGGTCCCACCTTCCCTTCTGGTTTAAGTCTGTAAATGGGCAGGCCCGGTAGCCTCTTGCAAACAACATAAGGTTCGGGTCTCCATCTATCTGCAAGCTTGTGTTTTCCAGGGACCACCAAGTTCCGTAGCAACACTCTGTCTCCTGGTTGCAAATCCTGAATCCTAACTTTCAGGTCAAATTTTTCTTGTTGCGGGCCCCCCTTTGCTCCGAGGCCGCCTGGGCCTGTTCATAGGCCAATTTCAAATTGCGTCTGAGCCTATCGACATATCCCTTGTGGGAAGCAGCAGAACAATGGTCTATGGAAGTGCCAAAGGCCAGATCCACGGGTAGTCTTGCTTCTCTCCCGAACATAAGTCGGTAGGGTGAGTACCCTGTAGAGTCACTGGTGGTGCTGTTGTATGCATGCACAACTGCTTCAATGTGGTTGCTCCAATGCTGCTTCTTTTCACTGCTTAGGGTCCCCAGCATGTTAAGCAGGGTTCGGTTGAACCTTTCCGGCTGAGCATCACCTTGTGGATGATAGGGGGTAGTTCTTGTCTTCTTGATCCCCAAAGAATCCAGGAGTTTCCGGATCAATCGACTTTCAAAATCCCTTCCCTGATCTGAATGGAGCCGTTGTGGTAGCCCATAGTGTACGAAGTATTTCTCCATCAGTACTTAGGCCACAGTGGAAGCCTTCTGGTCCTTGGTTGGAAAGGCCTGGGCATACCGGGTGAAATGGTCAGTTACTACCAGAACATTTCCTAGTCCACTCAGGTCGGGTTCGAGGCAGAGAAAATCAATGCATACCAGATCAAGTGGACTTTGACTTTGCAGATGGCCCATTGGGGCAGCTTGATGAGGTAAAGGCTTTCTCTGGATGCATCGTGCACATGAGTGGCAGTATTCTTCAACTTCAGCCCTCATGCAGGGCCAATAGAAACAGTCCCTAACGAGTTGGAAGGTCCTTTCCGTCCCTAGGTGGCCATGGTTGTCGTGCAGAGCAACCAGGACTGTCTCTTGGTGCTTCTCAGGCAAGAACAATTGCCATTTGTCTTCTAGGTCATCAGAGGGGCCACTTCGGTAGACCACTCCCTAAAGCACCTGTAACTTGTCCCACTCTTTCCTCAACAGGCGAGCTTCCTTTGAAGGGTGGCGTAAGAGTCTATTCGGGTCCTGATTCTCCAGGGCCTCTAGGACCAATCTCCCCATGGGGTCTTCCAATTGGTCGGATCTCAGCTCCTTCTTGGACAGTTTTGGCAAGTTATCTTCCCCCAGTTGGGTTACTCCACAGTATTGTTTGGGACCTCCTACTATGGTAACCCCTATCTCTTCTGCTCTTGAGCCGCCACTGGCTTGGAGTTCAGCCCCTTGACAGAGGGCCCGCACCCTGTCGGGTGCCACTTGGGTCCAGTCTTCTGTACCGCAAGTGGAGGCGTGAGATCTTCTGGACAAAGCGTCTGCATCTCGGTTTCCAGCCCCAGGTCTGTACTTCAGGCTGAAATTGAAGGCAGACAGCGCCGCCAGCCATCTATGTCCTGTGGCATCCAACTTTGCTGTGGTGAAAAGATAGGTGAGGGGGTTGTTGTCGGTTTTCACTGTGAATTCCGCCCCGTACAAATAGTCTCTGAGTTTGTCAACTACCGCCCACTTAAGTGCCTTGAACTCCAACTTATGGGTGGGGTAGTTCTTCTCGGAGGGAGTCAGACTTCTGCTCACATACGCAACAGGCCTCAGTTGCTCTTCATGCTCCTGGCACAGCACTCCTCCCAAACCATCATGACTGGCATCTACATGAAGTTCATAAGGCTTCTTAGGGTCTGCGTAGGCCAGGACAGGGGCAGTGGTTAATGTCTTCTTCAACATCTGAAAGGCATCCTCACACTTCTCGTTCCACTGGTCCTTGACTGACTCCCCAGGCTTTCTGGGGCCTGTGTCGTCCTCTTCCCCCTCCGTCTTAAGCAGCTCATTCAGAGGCCTGGCTATCCAAGCAAACCCCTCCACAAACCTCCTGTAATAGGAACAGAACCCCAGAAAGGATCTGAGCTCTGTCACAGTGGTGGGCCTGGGCCAGGAGGCGACTGCCTCCAATTTTTTGGGGTCTGTAGCTACCCCATCTTCAGACACTATGTGCCCCAGATAGTTGACTGATGACTGATAGAATTGGTATTTTTCAGGTGAGAGCTTGAGTCCTTCCTCACTCAGTCTCTTCAAAACTTTCTCCAGCCTCTCTTCATGTTCCTCCAAGGTTCTTCCGAAGACAATGATGTCATCCAAGTATACTAAGACTTCGATGAGGTTCATGTCTCCTACAGTCTTCTCCATAAGACGTTGGAAGGTAGCTGGGGCTCCAGACAGACCTTGAGGCATCCGATCAAATTCAAAGAACCCTACTGGGGTTATGAAAGCCGTATTTTCTTTGTCTTCTGGATGCATCAGGATCTGATAGTATCCGCTCTTTAGGTCCATAACACTGAACCACTTGGCTCCAGACAAGCTCTGTAGGGCATCCTCTATCCTCGGAGTGGTATATTGGTCCGGTATGGTTCTCCTGTTGAGGGTCCTATAGTCTATGCACAGCCTCAGTGACCCATTCTTCTTCCGGACCACCACTATAGGGGAGGCATAGGGACTTCTAGATTCTCGAATCACCCCTGTTCGCTTGAGCTCGGCGAGCTGCTCCCTCAAGTCTTCGAGGTCTGCCAACGGAACCCGCCTAACCCTCTCCCTGAAGGGCTTGTCTTCTTGGAGGCGGATTCGGTGGGTGGCACTCCTAGCACACCCCACATCGAATTCATCTTGGGAAAAAATGCTTTCCCACCTGGTCGACTGGGCCTTGGCTCTCTCTTTCCAAGCCCTGGGCATATTTGGGTTCTCCGTGGAAAGTTTCTCCCACACAGTACTTTCTCCATCTGTCTTCTCCACATCGGATGAAGCAACTGGCGGTAGCCGGGCTCACCCTGCCCAGCAACAGCCTGGCTGGGATTTCCATGGGACCATCCGTGGTATTTCTGACACTCACAGGCACTTTACAGTTAGCCTTCTTCAGGGCCCGCACCGGTACCACTTCTGGGACTACTTCTAAGCCCAAATGTTCTTCCCTTGGGTCGGGTTCCAACATGACAAAAAGGCCAGGCTGCTCCCAAGTGAGTTTCACTGTGGCTTTCAAGCAGGTTACTTCACCGGGCTGCAGCACTATTCCCCTTCTCCTCAGCCTCCAGACCTTCCCTACCCCCTTTTCCGGGGCCTTCTGTTCCAAGATCAGCCGCTGGTAGGCTGTCTTCAACATTGGGTGGATCTCAGTGACTGTGGGGTCTTTCCTTTTTGTCAGAGGGGCCAAGAGTCTTCGGACCAGATCCGTGTTCGTCCTTATTATCAGGGAACTCTTGTTAGCTCCAGGCGGTCGGGGGCACACCACAGCTAAGGTGTCGAACACTTCAGTCTTTCCGGCTATGGACGGGTCAAAAGTCAGTTTTATAGGCAGATAGCCATCATAAGGGAAACTCTCTGTCCCAATCCCCCATATCTTCAACTCTTCAATCTTCTGGATGGGTAGGTGACTTAAATGCTTGTCATAAAAGTCCCGGTACAACAGGGTCACTTGCGCCCCAGTATCCAATATGGCTCTTGTGTAGACTCCCTCCACTTGAACTGGTACTATCGGGGAGGGACCCACCAGCTTCTCTGGATATCGCTTCGAAGGGGTCTCTTTCTTTTGATCTTTGCATTTTCCCTTTTGACTTTCTTTCTTCCATTTCTCTTTGGACTTAAGTCTCTCTTGGGCCTGGTATGCATTGATCTCCCTCCTTTTGATGGGTGTAACTACCCGCTGAGGGACACTACTCTCTTTCTTTGGGGTGTGTTCCTTCTGAGGAACCTTGCGTTTCTTCTGAGGGGTCTTCTGTTCCACTCTTTTCAGTTTGGAGCTCACTGGAGATGATGGGCACCCGGTTGACTCCTTCACCGGGGCCCGCTGAAGTTTTCCGGCGGCTTGCGGTTATTCATCTTTTTTTTCTTTAGACTGGTACATACTTTGGCCGCATTACCAACCCCTCCACAGTTGAAACAAGTCATGTCCCCCCAATCTTGTAGGGATGCGGGTGCGGAGGTATCTGGAAACAGCTCCCTCCTCGGACTTTCCCTCTCCGGTTCCCTTGACTTCTTTTCCATCAGGGAGGTCAGTATCCCCAATACTTGGGACATCTGCGACTTCAAGGTATCCACCTCTGAGTCTCTTTCCAGGGTCATGGCCGTCCTGACCATCACTGGAGGAGGATTTACCGACTCAACTGGTAGGCTCCTCTTCTTTTCCTCCAGCATAGCTTCTTCCTCTCTGACCACTCGGATCAAGTCAGGGTACTCCAGGCTCTTCCTGTCCTGTCTTGTGCGTAGCGCCAATACAATGGGGTCCAGGGGCTGAGATCCTCTCATCACCTGTTGAACACGGGCCTCATCTACCTTCCGTGGGTCAATCCCCTTCTTAAGAATCATCTTATGCAGGATCTTATCCAGGCGCCTCATGAACTCTGACAGCTTCTCTCCTGTCTTCTGGTAGCATTGCTTCAGCTGATAAGTGAGCTCAGTGATTTTCTCTGTTCCACCGAACACATTCTGCAGAATGTCCAGATAGTCCTGTGCATTACAGTCTGTCTTACTCATCTTGAGGTTGCGTATGGCCTCTAGAGCAGGCCCCTTCAAGCTCTCAGCAATTCTCTGCTTCTTTCTGTGGTCTGGGACTTCCCATTCTTCTAGGGCCTGAGTGGCACCGTCTAACCACTCCTCAAACCCCTCTTCACCCGAAGGTACAGGTTTCCTTCCTGAGAATATTCTAAGTTTTCTGTATCCTGACATCTGGTAATCTGTAGGATCTTTCTTACACTGGGCTACAAGTTCCCCTAGGACCGCGCACAACTCTGCGCTGAGGGTGGCAGATGGAGATAGGTTCGGTGTCTGAAACCGTCCTCCTGGCTTGAGCGGCAGCGCGTGTATTAGGCTATAAGTCTGATCATCTATAGCTTCTACACTTAGATTCTTGAAATGTTCTGGGACTCCGTTCTTCCACTCTATTAATGCGTGGGTCAGTGAGGAATTCGTCCTGACATCCACCACCCATACCTTCTGATACGGGGACAGTGACCTCACTAGCTGCTTCACCGCTTCTTCTTGCCAGATCCCTGGGAGTTCTATGACTACTACCCCGGCTGGATCTGTGCCGACCACTTTGCACCACTGTCCTACTTCTAGTGGGTCCATGCTGGTACTTTTGGTGCGTTACTTGCTGCAACAGGATCCCGGACTCGAGATCCCCCACGTGTAGTGCTACCCCCAGTTAAGAGAGCCGCTGGATTTGTTTACGGGCCCTGTGTACAGCACCACCAACCCCCGGCAATCTGCTCGACCCACCCTGGCACAGTTAGTCTAGGGGTTATATTTTTATCGTAATCAATGGGTATTGTAAAGGCACCCTCTTTACAGTAAGACAACACACAAATGTTAAAGAATAAGTATAACAGCTTTACTTTGGTTGAAAAAGGCTTAAGCAGAATATAATACACACAACCGGCTTGCAGAGCCCTGCAGCAATCAATATAGCACACAATAATGGTGCTGAGCGGTAATCCACCACGCGTAGCTATTATGGTATACACGCCCTGTGGCGCACTAAACAATATTCTATCTCTCCACCCTGGCCAGGCCTGACCCAGAATAAATCTCAGTCCTTCCTATAGGGATTTCTTTGCATGCAAACTTTCGGTGGTGCACTTGATGAATAGTATTTGTAATCCACAAATATGGCAATCACTAAGAACACTATGCTGGGGGGACACTTCAACTCTGTCCTGCTACCGGTCCCCCAGTGGAACAACAAACAAACGATCGGTGAGCCACGGCAGTCTATAGGCCTAGAATCTGTAAAGTCTATTTGATTGAGCAAGTGCTCGCTCACCACTCCGGGCGCGATCCCAGCCCGGGACTTCCACCTGCTGTGTCTCCGCACACAGCGTCTGCAACGATCGGGTCCCCGATCCAACTGATGTCCTCACTCGACAAGTCAGATGCCACCCAGGCTTCGTAGTGGGGTGGAAGGCTCTTTGGAAGTTGTGCAAGGCCCAGGCTTCAGGCCTTGCACTGCAGCAGATCCGCACAGGAAGAAACTCTTGCTTGCAGCGCGGTGTCCAAAGAGGCCGAGCTCCGCCCATGAGTCTCTGCGGTGGCTAACTGCACTCTGGGTGCCGAACAGGGTTCTGGGTAACGTAATCCCGGGGCCTTAAAGGAGACCCCGCTACATAAGAAAGAACAATATGATTTAACATGGTCAAGTTGGAATATATTTAGAAACTCAGAAAAGGGAAAGAAACTATTTGAAGAAAGTTTAGAGGTATAAGAAATATTTAATGAGAAACATAGGTCTTAGTGGAAAGAGAAGTGTGCCTCTCGTGGAACTGGTGACGGATATTTCTGCTCCCCCCTTCCCCCCCCTTTTTTGATTATGAATTTCTGGGGGTGGGGGATGGGAGGGGTTGTAGATTATGGATTGCTGGGGGTGGGATAGGGTGGGTAAAGGTTTCGAAATAATAATTTTTGTCAATATATATCCCCACTGGATATGGAAATTGTTGTAAATTTTTTTTTCTTTGTTGTTGTTGACAAATATGGAAGAAAAAATAAAGAATTATGAAAAAAAAGGTCCAGAGTTAATTTCAAGTGTGCTATTTGCATTTGGAATCTAGTGCTGTCACCTCTCAATATGAGATCCAAAAAGCTGTCACTATCAGTGAAGCAAGCCATCATTAGGCTGAAAAAACAAAACAACCCCATCAGAGAGATAGCAAAAATTAGGTGTGGCCAAATAAACTGTTTGGAACATCCTTAAAAAGAAAGAACGCACCGGTGAGCTCAGCAACACCAAAAGACCCGGAAGACCACGGAAAACAACTGTGGTGGATGACCGAAGAATTATTTCCCTGGTGAAGAAAACACCCTTCACAACAGTTGGTCAGATCTCCAGGAGGTAGGTGTATGTGTGTCAAAGTCAACAATCAAGAGAAGACTTCACCAGAGTGAATACAGAGGGTTCACCACAAGATGTAAACCATTGGTGAACCTCAAAAACAGGAAGGCCAGATTAGAGTTTGCCAAACAACATCTAAAAAAGCCTTCACAGTTCTGGAACAACATCCTATGGACAGATGAGACCAAGATCAACTTGTACCAGAGTGATGGGAAGAGAAGAGTATGGAGAAGGAAAGGAACTGCTCATGATCCAAAGCATACCACCTCATCATCAGTGAAGCATTGTGGTGGTAGTGTCATGGCTTGGGCATGTATGGCTGCCAATGGAACTGGTTCTCTTGTATTTATTGATGATTTGACTGCTGACAAAAAGCAGCAGGATGAATTATGAAGTGTTTCGGGCAATATTATCTGCTCATATTCAGCCAAATGCTTCAGAACTCATTGGACGGCGATTCACAGTGCAGATGGACAATGACCCGAAGCATACTGCGAAAGCAACCAAAGAGTTTTTTAAGGGAAATAAGTGGAATGTTATGCAATGGCCAGGTCAATCACCTGACCTGAATCCGATTGAGCATGCATTTCACTTGCTGAAGACAAAACTGAAGGGAAAATGCCCCAAGAACAAGCAGGAACTGAAGACAGTTGCAGTAGAGGCCTGGCAGAGCATCACCAGGGATGAAACCCAGCGTCTGGTGATGTCTATGCATTCCAGACTTCAGGCTGTAATTGACTGCAAAGGATTTGCAACCAAGTATTAAAAAGTGAAAGTTTGATTTATGATTGTTAATCTGTCCCATTACTTTTGGTCCCTTAAAAAGTGGGAGGCACATATACAAACTGTTGTAATTCCTACACCGTTCACCTGATTTGGATGTAAATACCCTCAAATTAAAGCTGAAAGTCTGCAGTTAAAGCACATCTTGTTTGTTTCATTTCAAATCCATTGTGGTGGTGTATAGAGCCAAAGAGATTAGAATTGTGACAATGTCCCAATATTTATGGACCTGACTGTATATATATAATGAATACATATATTTATGCAATTTTTTTTCTAAGGCAGCAAAATCAATGTACAGTAAAACCTTGGACTGTGAGTAACTTGGTCTGCGAGTGTTTTACAAGATGAGCAAAGATTTTCATATATTTTAACTTAATAAACGAGCGAGGTCTTGCAATACGAGTGTGACAGGAGGGTCACGTTGGACACAGGGTGAGCCAGGAAACCATGGACATTAAGAATATGGCTTGGATTGCTTGAAATTGAAATAGTGATATTAGTCCACAATATTGTTTTATTCTGAACTTAACAGGTTAATTGAGAGATACTGAGGTGTTCAGCCTCATTCATCTGTCTGCCTAGTGTAATGCTAATGAATTCCAGCTTCTAGAAGACCTGTTCATTGTTTGTGGTGATGTGGATTGGGGAAATTAAGTCTGTCCTTGTGTGTATTGTAAAGTACCAGACAGTCTGGTGAATATAAAGGTCATGCATAGTTATTTAAACATAAAGGGGATTAGAACCTGTTGTCTCCTAGCAGACGTCAAAATAATGTGTATTGGCTCTTGTTATGTTGTGGGTGGAGCTGGACCATTGTTCATTTTAGGTTAATGCAGTATTGGATGGGTATAAAAGTTTCAATGTTTTTCTCAATAAATTCATTCGATCCTAGGAAGATACAGAGTGCGTCTTGTTCTTCCAGAAGGATTAATTCCTATGGGAAGGGGTCGTCTGGCTGTGGAGGATCGACAGGGAATTTGTGTCCAGGAGAGGGAATATCTAAACGGCGTTACCCCCTTTCGTATTTGGGGTGCCGTTACATTGGGTGGCAGCAGCGGGATTTTCCCTCCAGTTCCTGGGACACTCCAAACCACCACAGTAAATGACCAGCTATGCAGCCTGCAGGAAAGCCACGCTGAAAGACCTACTTGAGAGCCGAGATGGACCAGAGGGATGGTGATGCAAGACCCCGGTCAATTGAAGATTTGTTTCAGCAACGAGTTCGAGAGCGGTTGGCATTATATGGTGCTAACCCATCAGAGACCGCCATACAGGAAGCCATTAGAGGCGTCCAGCTGCAGGATGAGCGACAAGAGAAAAAACTACAGCGACAAAAGAGAGAACTAGAGCGACAAGAGAGAGAACAAGAGCGACAAATGAGAGAACTAGAGCGATAAGAGAGAGAACGAGAGCGACAAAAAAGAGAACTAGAGCGACAACATGAGCGGAGAATGGCGGAAATACGGCAATCGAAGATCACCTACAGACAGCTGCTAGAATCTGCTCAGCAGCAGGGTGGGGCTACCTTTGCCTGGGACTATTAGGAAATACCAGTTGACAACTATGAAATCCTGGCTGAAGAATCGGCAGTGAAAAATCTGAAGATTGCCACCCCTAAAGCCGAAGTGGATGATATGGAGTTCCAGGGAGCTAGCCTGGCTGAAGAATCGGCAGTGGAAAATCTGAAGATTGCCATCCCTAAAGCTGAAGTGGATGATATGGAGTTCCAGGGAGCTAGGGCAGTTGGCTCATCTCCCCAGCCACAGATTACAGACGGTATGGACTTAAGGGACTGTTCAGAGGATGTTATGGATTATGCATCGCCTGCCCAAGTACTGGCAGCAGGACAGAATACTGCAGACCCCTGCTCTACACCCGTGGCAGTTTTGGAGGCCCGAGGTGAGAAGGTGATGGTTCCTCTTTCCCAGGGGATTTCAGAGATGCAGGGGGGAGAAGCAGCCCCTTTTCCTCCCCAACAGTTAGCCAGAGCAGATGGGGTGGAGTCCCCAGCAGAAGTGCTGGCAACAGGGCAGAGTGCTAGCAGCCTCTGCCCAGCACCAGAAACAACTGTGGAGTTTCAGGGAGCCAGGGCAGTTGGCCCCCCTCTCCAGCAACAAGCTGAGGTGGTAAAGCTTTTACCCCCAGCTGAATCACTGGCAGCAGGGCAGAATGCTACTGGCGTCTGCACACAACGGCAACTGGAGCTGATATCGGTGGATGGGACTGCGGTCTCCACTCACAGCAACCCAGCACAAGAGCTGGCAACAGAGCAGAGTGCCGCGGGCCTCTGCTCTCAACTAACAGAAGAGGGAGTTCCTGTGGTACCGGATGGGACTTCGGTCCTCACTGACACAACCCCAGAAAATGGTGTGACACTGGGACAGGAGAATGTCAGCCTTGCTTTGCAAGCACTGGGGGATTTTCACCTACCACAAGTGGATGGGACTTCAGTCTCCACTTGTATACCCCAGGGATGCTGGGCAGTCGGCCCAGATCCCCAACAGCATGACGGACTGAGCCCAGTCACCCTGTCTTCTCCCCAGCGGCGGGTATGTTCTCTGAGAGAGGCAGAGGTTGGCTGGGTAAGTAATGCTCTGTTTGGAGCAATGTATTTGGGGTACTGTGTGAATACCGGCATTAGAAGAATGGACCTATGGACTAACTTCGGAGTCAACCCGTCTGGGGTCACCTCCTGTGTTAGTCTCCTGCTGAAAGGGGAGATGGTTGACAGGAGGGTCACGTTGGACACAGGGTGTAACGGCACCCCAATATAAAGGGGTAAAACGCCGTTTACGATGTTCCCTCTCCTAGACACACATCCACTCGCTACCAATATCCACAGCCAAATGACCGTTTCCCATAGGACCCGATCCCCTTAGAAGGACGAGACGCACTCTGTCTTCTTCTGTAATAGGAATGCCTTTATTATTGAGAAACATTGTAACTTTATACACAATTCAATACACAGGATTTAACATGAACAAGGGCCCAGCTCCACCCACACATCCCAAGACTCAACACCTCATCCTGACGTCTGCTAGGCTTCAAAAGATGCCACACAATACACATTGTGAGGGGGTTAGCTCGGCAGCGGGTGTGTGTGACCCCCGGGATGGGCTCCCCACACAAAACAGGCCCAGCAAACGGAGGTTGTGGTTTTCAAAATCAAAAAAGGTGCGGTTTATTTTCTATTTACAGTGACAAAACACAGCAAAGCAAAAGAAACATAACCAAAATAAATCCTGGTCAAGTTGACCTCTGACTAAACATACAGGTTTCCTAACTAACAACTGGGATCAGCCTAGTGCTGTCCTAGTCCCTAAGTCCCTGGTTTAGTAAAAGTCCAAACAAATAGCCACACAGGCTTTGCCTCACCGCACAGGGGTTCACTCTCCCTAGACAGTCCACACAGGTCTGCTTCCAGGCATGAGCTAACATCTAATGAAGCTGGGAGTTCTTATAGAGGCCTAAATGAGCTGACAAGCTTCAGCTGGCCTCATCAACTCCCTGTCTGTACGACGCCCAGCCCTCTCCCTAGAGGTATGAGTCATCCATGAGCCCACTAGCCTTAGCTGGGCTTATACAACTCTCCACCTAGTTGTATAAGTCGGCGTAAAGCCTGAATCTGGGCGAAATATATCTACCCCCCTGGATGCAACCAGGTGACTTTACCTTCCTGCTGTCACATACCCCCCCCTCTTGTTTTAACCTCGGGGTTGGAACACCAGCAATCAGGCATTCATGTACTCGAGACAAAGCATCCACATTCCCCATTTGAACGCCAGGGCGATGCTTTACTGTGAAGTTGAATTCCTGGAGGGCCAGGAACCACCTATTCACTCTTCTATTTGTTTCCTTGTTTTGAGCCATCCACTTTAACGGAGCGTGATCCGTAACCATGTCAAAGTGCCTACCTAGCAGGTAGTACCGAAGGGAATCTAGAGCCCACTTCACCGCTAAACACTCCTTTTCAACGGTGGCGTAATTTACCTCATGGGACTTCAACTTCCTGCTGAGGTAAATGACTGGGTGCTCTTCCCCGTTCCAGACCTGGGACAATACTGCTCCTAACCCCACATCTGACGCATCACTTTGTACGACAAAGTCTTTAGAGAAGTCGGGTGAGTACAACACTGGCTGGCTACATAAGGCTTGTTTCAAGAATTGGAATGCTGCCTCAGCCTCGGGGGTCCATTTAATCATGACCGACCCTTTCCCCTTCGTTAGGTTGGTTAGGGGCACAGCCTTAGAAGCAAAGTGGGGAATGAATCGCCGATAATACCCAGCGATTCCCAGAAAGGCTCGTACCTGCTTCTTGCTGTTGGGACGTGGCCAACTCTGGATGGCCTCGACTTTGTTGAGTTGGGGTTTTATTACTCCCCTCCCAATGGTGTACCCAAGATATTTGGCCTCCTCCTGCCCAATGGTACACTTCTTGGGGTTAGCCGTAAACCCCGCTTCCCGAACAGAGTCCAGGACTGCTTGCACTTTTGGCAGATGTGAGGCCCAATCTGTGCTATGGACAATTACGTCATCCAGGTAAGCCGCAGCATACTTCCGATGGGGCCTCAGCATCTGGTCCATTTTCCGCTGGAATGTGGCCGGCGCATTCTGTAACCCGAACGGCATTCTTTTATATTGGAACGCCCCGTCTGGGGTTACAAATGCGGTTTTCTCTTTGGCCAATTTGGCCAGGGGGATTTGCCAATACCCTTTTGTGAGGTCAAGAGTCGTCATGTATCGGGCTGTTCCCAGCCGGTCGATCAACTCATCTATACGTGGCATGGGGTAGGTGTCAAATTTTGTAACTTTGTTCAACTGACGAAAATCGTTACAAAATCGCCAGCTCCCATCCGGTTTAGGCACCAACACAATGGGACTAGACCAATCACTTTGGGACTCCTCTATCACCCCTAAGTTCAGCATTTTCTGTACTTCCTCCCGTATTGCCTCCCGTCGGGCCTCTGGGATCCGATAGGGTTTTAACTTCACCCTTTCACCGGGCGGGGTAATGATGTCATGCTCTACCCCAAATGTTTGTCCCGGCAGCTCAGAGAATACCTCCTTGTTGCGAAGCACAAACTCCTTAACCTCCTGTTGTTGGGGTTGTGACAAGGTGGCTGCTATTCCAACCTCAGGAATCACGCAACCAGTTTGAGCTGGTGACCAAGTGTCTGCGACTAGGGACTCTCTATCCCTCCAGGCTTTCAACAGATTAACGTGATAGATCTGTTCGGGCTTTCGCCTTCCTGGTTGTCTGACCTTGTAATTCACTTCGCTCACTTTTTCCATTATCTCGTAGGGGCCTTGCCATTTGGCAAGGAATTTACTTTCAACCGTAGGGACAAGTACCAGTATCCTATCCCCCGGGGAAAAGGTACGGGTCTTGGCTCCACGGTTGTACACTTTCTGCTGTGCTAACTGCGCTTGGGCCAAATGTTCCTTCACGATGGGCATTACCTGTGCAATTCGGTCTTGCATCAGGGCGACATGCTCAATCACACTCCTGTGGGGAGAACTCTCACTTTCCCAAGTTTCCTTGGCAATATCCAACAGCCCTCTTGGGTGTCTCCCATACAGTAACTCAAAGGGGGAGAATCCCGTAGAGGATTGGGGCACCTCCCTAATAGCAAACATCAGATAAGGAAGTAGACAGTCCCAATCCTTTCCATCTCTATCCACCACTTTCTTCAACATTTGTTTTAGGGTTTTGTTGAATCTTTCAACCAGCCCATCGGTTTGGGGGTGATACACAGATGTACGTAATTGCGTCACTTTGAACAATTTACACAGCTCCTTCATAACCCGGGACATAAAGGGTGTACCTTGGTCCGTAAGCAGTTCTTTACAAATACCCACCCGGCTAAACACAAGAGATAGCTCTTTGGCTATGGTTTTGGCCGAGGTATTTCGGAGAGGGATCGCTTCTGGATAACGGGTGGCATAGTCCATTATAACTAATATGTACTGGTGCCCCCTAGCGGACTTGATTATAGGACCTACCAAATCCATGGCGATCCTCTCAAACGGGACCTCAATGATGGGTAGAGGGACCAGCGGGCTACGGAAATGTGGCATCGGGGCCGACCTCTGACACACAGGGCAGGAGGAACAATAATTTTCTATGTCCTTCATCACCCCCGGCCAATAGAATCTCTGTAATACCCTCTCTCGGGTTTTCTCTGTCCCCAGATGACCTCCAAGAATGTGCCCATGGGCCAACTCCAACACCAACTTCCTGTAAGGTTTGGGCACCACAAGCTGCTCAACAGTTTCTTCTGCCCTTTTTGCCACCCGATACAGTAGGTCCTTCTCTACGCTGAAGTATGGGTAAGTGCAGGTATTATCTGGGTTCACTAACTCGCCATCTATTTTCACTACGTTTTCGCGTGCCTTTATTAGGGCGGGGTCTTTCAACTGTTCTGTGGCAAAGTTTTCCCTGTGAACCTCAAGATCAGAAAACTCCACAGACGGTAGGTTTTCGTCTGAGGAGGTGGGCTCCTCTCCAGTTTCTTGAGTCTCCCCTGCCAATACTGATAAGGGAAATTCCGGAGAGTCCTCACCACTCTCAGGGGAGTTCTGGCTATCACATTCCTGGTACATAGGGGCACCAGTGGGGGGCTCAGGATCATCCCACAGTTCCCAGAACTTCGGAAAATCCCTTCCCACAATGGTGTCATACGGTAACTGAGATACTAAGCCCACTGGATGAGAGAGGGTACCTTTGGGGGTCTCGAAACACACTGTAGTCACTGGATACTCTTGGGTGTCCCCATGCACACAAATAACAGCTACCTTGCTATTCCCAGAGACCTCTGTTTTAACTAACTCAGCCTTTATCAGGGTCACAAGGCTACCTGAATCCAGCAATACCACAACATTTCTACCATTAACACACATTTTGCATAAATGTTTCTCAATTCCTCGAATGGCAGTGCATGCGACTGTCGCACACAGCGACTGACGTCTGCCCGTCAGAAAGTCACACTGCATGGGTTCCTCCACAACCGGGCAATTGGCTGCAATATGTCCCGCTTGCCGGCAGCGGTAGCAAACGATCCTTCTTGCCGCCTCTTGAGCCGCTGATTTCCCAGGCTGTTCTCGCCAAACTTGGGGTAGAGCTCCCACCCTCTCACTCTCTCCACCCTTACCCCTTGGAATCCTCTTATCCGCCCCTGGGGATGGTCTGGTCTTAGGGTGGAAAGTCCGAGTGTCTCTGGAAGAGGCCGTCAGGTTCTCTGTAGCCAAGTATTTCTCCACACGATCCACAAGACCATCGGCCGTCTCTGGGTCTCCATGGCTTACCCAGTTTTGGATGGCAGTAGGAAGAGCTCTCAAAAACCGATCCATTACAACACGTTCCACAATCTTTGGTGCGGACAAAGTCTCTGGCTGTAGCCACTTTCTGCTCAGGTGAATGAGATCATACATTTGAGACCTGGGGGGTTTTCCAAGCTGGAAAGTCCAGTTATGCACACGCTGAGCCCGGACAGCCTGGGTGACACCCAGCCTTGCCAATATCTCAGCTTTTAGCATCACATAGTCTTTTGCTTGGTCAGGCTCTAGGTCATAGTAAGCCTTCTGCGATTCACCAGTTAACAGAGGAGCCACCAGTCCAGCCCACTGCTCCTCAGGCCACTTTTCTCTTTCAGCAGTCCTTTCAAATGTGGTCAAAAATACCTCTGGATCATCCTCTCCAGTCATTTTTGTCAATAAACGACTCACCCCAAAGGACGCGGTATTAGTGGGACGGCTTTCCTCACTGGTCTGCGGACGTTGCTGCATTACTGCTTCCATTTGTTGTAGTCTCTGCTCTTGCTTCTGTAACAGGTCTATGAAGCGGGCCTCAGATTGCTGCTGGGCTTGTTGCTGAGCTTCCAGACTCTGTTGGTGAGCTTGCTGCTGGGCTGCAAGGCTCTGTTGATGAGCTGCAAGGCTCTTTTGCAAACCTGCATTTGTCTGCTGTTGATTGGCATTTGCTAGAGCCAGCTGCTTCAGTATCTCCTCCATGCTGGCTTAAAAAAACTGCCACTGGTTCTCCACCAACTGTGAGGGGGTTAGCTCGGCAGCGGGTGTGTGTGACCCCCGGGATGGGCTCCCCACACAAAACAGGCCCAGCAAACGGAGGTTGTGGTTTTCAAAATCAAAAAAGGTGCGGTTTATTTTCTATTTACAGTGACAAAACACAGCAAAGCAAAAGAAACATAACCAAAATAAATCCTGGTCAAGTTGACCTCTGACTAAACATACAGGTTTCCTAACTAACAACTGGGATCAGCCTAGTGCTGTCCTAGTCCCTAAGTCCCTGGTTTAGTAAAAGTCCAAACAAATAGCCACACAGGCTTTGCCTCACCGCACAGGGGTTCACTCTCCCTAGACAGTCCACACAGGTCTGCTTCCAGGCATGAGCTAACATCTAATGAAGCTGGGAGTTCTTATAGAGGCCTAAATGAGCTGACAAGCTTCAGCTGGCCTCATCAACTCCCTGTCTGTACGACGCCCAGCCCTCTCCCTAGAGGTATGAGTCATCCATGAGCCCACTAGCCTTAGCTGGGCTTATACAACTCTCCACCTAGTTGTATAAGTCGGCGTAAAGCCTGAATCTGGGCGAAATATATCTACCCCCCTGGATGCAACCAGGTGACTTTACCTTCCTGCTGTCACAACATCTTCTCACAAAGGGTTGGCAGCCAGTCTGTCTGGCACTTTACAATACACACAAGGACAGACTTAATGAACAATAGAATGCAAAACACCTTAATTCCTCACAGCAATGATTACATAACCCCCACACACAGTATACATCCAATCTATATACAATGTATATACAGCCTTGAATATGGCTATCACAGACCATATCGGGGGTTTCTTTTATTCACCCTGTGTCCAAAGTGACCCCACTGTTACACAGGGTAAGCCAGGAAACCATGGACATTAAGAATATGGCTTGGATTGCTTGAAATTGAAATAGTGATATTAGTCCACAATATTGTTTTATTCTGAACTTAACAGGTTAATTGAGAGATACTGAGGTGTTCAGCCTCAATCACCTGTCTGCCTAGTGTAATGCTAATGAATTCCAGCTTCTAGAAGACCTGTTCATTGTTTGTGGTGATGTGGATTGGGGAAATTAAGTCTGTCCTTGTGTGTATTGTAAAGTACCAGACAGTCTGGTGAATATAAAGGTCATGCATAGTTATTTAAACATAAAGGGGATTAGAACCTGTTGTCTCCTAGCAGACGTCAAAATAATGTGTATTGGCTCTTGTTATGTTGTGGGTGGAGCTGGACCATTGTTCATTTTAGGTTAATGCAGTATTGGATGGGTATAAAAGTTTCAATGTTTTTCTCAATAAATTCATTCGATCCTAGGAAGATACAGAGTGCGTCTTGTTCTTCCAGAAGGATTAATTCCTATTAGAAGGGGTCGTCTGGCTGTGGAGGATCGACAGGGAATTTGTGTCCAGGAGAGGCAATATCTAAACGGCGTTACCCCCTTTCGTATTTGGGGTGCCGTTACATGGGTTGGCAGCAGCGGGATTTTCCCTCCAGTTCCTGGGACACTCCAAACCACCACAGTAAATGACCAGCTATGCAGCCTGCAGGAAAGCCACGCTGAAAGACCTACTTGAGAGCCGAGATGGACCAGAGGGATGGTGATGCAAGACCCCGGTCAATTGAAGATTTGTTTCAGCAACGAGTTCGAGAGCGGTTGGCATTATATGGTGCTAACCCATCAGAGACCGCCATACAGGAAGCCATTAGAGGCGTCCAGCTGCAGGATGAGCGACAAGAGAAAAAACTACAGCGACAAAAGTGAGAACTAGAGCGACAAGAGAGAGAACGAGAGCGACAAAAGAGAGAACTAGAGCAATAAGAGAGAGAACGAGAGCGACAAAAAAGAGAACTAGAGCGACAACATGAGCGGAGAATGGCGGAAATACGGCAATCGAAGATCACCTACAGACAGCTGCTAGAATCTGCTCAGCAGCAGGGTGGGGCTACCTTTGCCTGGGACTATCAGGAAATACCAGTTGACAACTATGAAATCCTGGCTGAAGAATCGGCAGTGGAAAATCTGAAGATTGCCACCCCTAAAGCCGAAGTGGATGATATGGAGTTCCAGGGAGCTAGGGCAGTTGGCTCATCTCCCCAGCCACAGATTACAGAAGGTATGGACTTAAGGGACTGTTCAGAGGATGTTATGGATTATGCATCGCCTGCCCAAGTACTGGCAGGAGGACAGAGTACTGCAGACCCCTGCTCTACACCCGTGGCAGTTTTGGAGGCTCGAGGTGAGAAGGTGATGGTTCCTCTTTCCCAGGGGATTTCAGAGATGCAGGGGGGAGAAGCAGCCCCTTTTCCTCCCCAACAGTTAGCCAGAGCAGATGGGGTGGAGTCCCCAGCAGAAGTGCTGGCAACAGGGCAGAGTGCTAGCAGCCTCTGCCCAGCACCAGAAACAACTGTGGAGTTTCAGGGAGCCGGGGCAGTTGGCCCCCCTCTCCAGCAACAAGCTGAGGTGGTAAAGCTTTTACCCCCAGCTGAATCACTGGCAGCAGGGCAGAATGCTACTGGCGTCTGCACACAACGGCAACTGGAGCTGATATCGGTGGATGGGACTGCGGTCTCCACTCACAGCAACCCAGCACAAGAGCTGGCAACAGAGCAGAGTGCCGCGGGCCTCTGCTCTCAACTAACAGAAGAGGGAGTTCCTGTGGTACCGGATGGGACTTCGGTCCTCACTGACACAACCCCAGAAAATGGTGTGACACTGGGACAGGAGAATGTCAGCCTTGCTTTGCAAGCACTGGGGGATTTTCACCTACCACAAGTGGATGGGACTTCAGTCTCCACTTGTATACCCCAGGGATGCTGGGCAGTCGGCCCAGATCCCCAACAGCATGACGGACTGAGCCCAGTCACCCTGTCTTCTCCCCAGCGGCGGGTATGTTCTCTGAAAGAGGCAGAGGTTGGCTGGGTAAGTAATGCTCTGTTTGGAGCAATGTATTTGGGGTACTGTGTGAATACCGGCATTAGAAGAATGGACCTATGGACTAACTTCGGAGTCAACCCGTCTGGGGTCACCTCCTGTGTTAGTCTCCTGCTGAAAGGGGAGATGGTTGACAGGAGGGTCACGTTGGACACAGGGTGTAACGGCACCCCAATATAAAGGGGTAAAACGCCGTTTACGATGTTCCCTCTCCTAGACACACATCCACTCGCTACCAATATCCACAGCCAAATGACCGTTTCCCATAGGACCCGATCCCCTTAGAAGGACGAGACGCACTCTGTCTTCTTCTGTAATAGGAATGCCTTTATTATTGAGAAACATTGTAACTTTATACACAATTCAATACACAGGATTTAACATGAACAAGGGCCCAGCTCCACCCACACATCCCAAGACACAACACCTCATCCTGATGTCTGCTAGGCTTCAAAAGATGCCACACAATACACATCTTCTCACAAAGGGTTGGCAGCCAGTCTGTCTGGCACTTTACAATACACACAAGGACAGACTTAATGAACAATAGAATGCAAAACACCTTAATTCCTCACAGCAATGATTACATAACCCCCACACACAGTATACATCCAATCTATATACAATGTATATACAGCCTTGAATATGGCTATCACAGACCATATCGGGGGTTTCTTTTATTCACCCTGTGTCCAAAGTGACCCCACTGTTACACAGGGTAAGCCAGGAAACCATGGACATTAAGAATATGGCTTGGATTGCTTGAAATTGAAATAGTGATATTAGTCCACAATATTGTTTTATTCTGAACTTAACAGGTTAATTGAGAGATACTGAGGTGTTCAGCCTCAATCACCTGTCTGCCTAGTGTAATGCTAATGAATTCCAGCTTCTAGAAGACCTGTTCATTGTTTGTGGTGATGTGGATTGGGGAAATTAAGTCTGTCCTTGTGTGTATTGTAAAGTACCAGACAGTCTGGTGAATATAAAGGTCATGCATAGTTATTTAAACATAAAGGGGATTAGAACCTGTTGTCTCCTAGCAGACGTCAAAATAATGTGTATTGGCTCTTGTTATGTTGTGGGTGGAGCTGGACCATTGTTCATTTTAGGTTAATGCAGTATTGGATGGGTATAAAAGTTTCAATGTTTTTCTCAATAAATTCATTCGATCCTAGGAAGATACAGAGTGCGTCTTGTTCTTCCAGAAGGATTAATTCCTATTAGAAGGGGTCGTCTGGCTGTGGAGGATCGACAGGGAATTTGTGTCCAGGAGAGGCAATATCTAAACGGCGTTACCCCCTTTCGTATTTGGGGTGCCGTTACATGGGTTGGCAGCAGCGGGATTTTCCCTCCAGTTCCTGGGACACTCCAAACCACCACAGTAAATGACCAGCTATGCAGCCTGCAGGAAAGCCACGCTGAAAGACCTACTTGAGAGCCGAGATGGACCAGAGGGATGGTGATGCAAGACCCCGGTCAATTGAAGATTTGTTTCAGCAACGAGTTCGAGAGCGGTTGGCATTATATGGTGCTAACCCATCAGAGACCGCCATACAGGAAGCCATTAGAGGCGTCCAGCTGCAGGATGAGCGACAAGAGAAAAAACTACAGCGACAAAAGTGAGAACTAGAGCGACAAGAGAGAGAACGAGAGCGACAAAAGAGAGAACTAGAGCAATAAGAGAGAGAACGAGAGCGACAAAAAAGAGAACTAGAGCGACAACATGAGCGGAGAATGGCGGAAATACGGCAATCGAAGATCACCTACAGACAGCTGCTAGAATCTGCTCAGCAGCAGGGTGGGGCTACCTTTGCCTGGGACTATCAGGAAATACCAGTTGACAACTATGAAATCCTGGCTGAAGAATCGGCAGTGGAAAATCTGAAGATTGCCACCCCTAAAGCCGAAGTGGATGATATGGAGTTCCAGGGAGCTAGGGCAGTTGGCTCATCTCCCCAGCCACAGATTACAGAAGGTATGGACTTAAGGGACTGTTCAGAGGATGTTATGGATTATGCATCGCCTGCCCAAGTACTGGCAGGAGGACAGAGTACTGCAGACCCCTGCTCTACACCCGTGGCAGTTTTGGAGGCCCGAGGTGAGAAGGTGATGGTTCCTCTTTCCCAGGGGATTTCAGAGATGCAGGGGGGAGAAGCAGCCCCTTTTCCTCCCCAACAGTTAGCCAGAGCAGATGGGGTGGAGTCCCCAGCAGAAGTGCTGGCAACAGGGCAGAGTGCTAGCAGCCTCTGCCCAGCACCAGAAACAACTGTGGAGTTTCAGGGAGCCGGGGCAGTTGGCCCCCCTCTCCAGCAACAAGCTGAGGTGGTAAAGCTTTTACCCCCAGCTGAATCACTGGCAGCAGGGCAGAATGCTACTGGCGTCTGCACACAACGGCAACTGGAGCTGATATCGGTGGATGGGACTGCGGTCTCCACTCACAGCAACCCAGCACAAGAGCTGGCAACAGAGCAGAGTGCCGCGGGCCTCTGCTCTCAACTAACAGAAGAGGGAGTTCCTGTGGTACCGGATGGGACTTCGGTCCTCACTGACACAACCCCAGAAAATGGTGTGACACTGGGACAGGAGAATGTCAGCCTTGCTTTGCAAGCACTGGGGGATTTTCACCTACCACAAGTGGATGGGACTTCAGTCTCCACTTGTATACCCCAGGGATGCTGGGCAGTCGGCCCAGATCCCCAACAGCATGACGGACTGAGCCCAGTCACCCTGTCTTCTCCCCAGCGGCGGGTATGTTCTCTGAAAGAGGCAGAGGTTGGCTGGGTAAGTAATGCTCTGTTTGGAGCAATGTATTTGGGGTACTGTGTGAATACCGGCATTAGAAGAATGGACCTATGGACTAACTTCGGAGTCAACCCGTCTGGGGTCACCTCCTGTGTTAGTCTCCTGCTGAAAGGGGAGATGGTTGACAGGAGGGTCACGTTGGACACAGGGTGTAACGGCACCCCAATATAAAGGGGTAAAACGCCGTTTACGATGTTCCCTCTCCTAGACACACATCCACTCGCTACCAATATCCACAGCCAAATGACCGTTTCCCATAGGACCCGATCCCCTTAGAAGGACGAGACGCACTCTGTCTTCTTCTGTAATAGGAATGCCTTTATTATTGAGAAACATTGTAACTTTATACACAATTCAATACACAGGATTTAACATGAACAAGGGCCCAGCTCCACCCACACATCCCAAGACACAACACCTCATCCTGATGTCTGCTAGGCTTCAAAAGATGCCACACAATACACATCTTCTCACAAAGGGTTGGCAGCCAGTCTGTCTGGCACTTTACAATACACACAAGGACAGACTTAATGAACAATAGAATGCAAAACACCTTAATTCCTCACAGCAATGATTACATAACCCCCACACACAGTATACATCCAATCTATATACAATGTATATACAGCCTTGAATATGGCTATCACAGACCATATCGGGGGTTTCTTTTATTCACCCTGTGTCCAAAGTGACCCCACTGTTACACAGGGTAAGCCAGGAAACCATGGACATTAAGAATATGGCTTGGATTGCTTGAAATTGAAATAGTGATATTAGTCCACAATATTGTTTTATTCTGAACTTAACAGGTTAATTGAGAGATACTGAGGTGTTCAGCCTCAATCACCTGTCTGCCTAGTGTAATGCTAATGAATTCCAGCTTCTAGAAGACCTGTTCATTGTTTGTGGTGATGTGGATTGGGGAAATTAAGTCTGTCCTTGTGTGTATTGTAAAGTACCAGACAGTCTGGTGAATATAAAGGTCATGCATAGTTATTTAAACATAAAGGGGATTAGAACCTGTTGTCTCCTAGCAGACGTCAAAATAATGTGTATTGGCTCTTGTTATGTTGTGGGTGGAGCTGGACCATTGTTCATTTTAGGTTAATGCAGTATTGGATGGGTATAAAAGTTTCAATGTTTTTCTCAATAAATTCATTCGATCCTAGGAAGATACAGAGTGCGTCTTGTTCTTCCAGAAGGATTAATTCCTATTAGAAGGGGTCGTCTGGCTGTGGAGGATCGACAGGGAATTTGTGTCCAGGAGAGGCAATATCTAAACGGCGTTACCCCCTTTCGTATTTGGGGTGCCGTTACATGGGTTGGCAGCAGCGGGATTTTCCCTCCAGTTCCTGGGACACTCCAAACCACCACAGTAAATGACCAGCTATGCAGCCTGCAGGAAAGCCACGCTGAAAGACCTACTTGAGAGCCGAGATGGACCAGAGGGATGGTGATGCAAGACCCCGGTCAATTGAAGATTTGTTTCAGCAACGAGTTCGAGAGCGGTTGGCATTATATGGTGCTAACCCATCAGAGACCGCCATACAGGAAGCCATTAGAGGCGTCCAGCTGCAGGATGAGCGACAAGAGAAAAAACTACAGCGACAAAAGTGAGAACTAGAGCGACAAGAGAGAGAACGAGAGCGACAAAAGAGAGAACTAGAGCAATAAGAGAGAGAACGAGAGCGACAAAAAAGAGAACTAGAGCGACAACATGAGCGGAGAATGGCGGAAATACGGCAATCGAAGATCACCTACAGACAGCTGCTAGAATCTGCTCAGCAGCAGGGTGGGGCTACCTTTGCCTGGGACTATCAGGAAATACCAGTTGACAACTATGAAATCCTGGCTGAAGAATCGGCAGTGGAAAATCTGAAGATTGCCACCCCTAAAGCCGAAGTGGATGATATGGAGTTCCAGGGAGCTAGGGCAGTTGGCTCATCTCCCCAGCCACAGATTACAGAAGGTATGGACTTAAGGGACTGTTCAGAGGATGTTATGGATTATGCATCGCCTGCCCAAGTACTGGCAGGAGGACAGAGTACTGCAGACCCCTGCTCTACACCCGTGGCAGTTTTGGAGGCCCGAGGTGAGAAGGTGATGGTTCCTCTTTCCCAGGGGATTTCAGAGATGCAGGGGGGAGAAGCAGCCCCTTTTCCTCCCCAACAGTTAGCCAGAGCAGATGGGGTGGAGTCCCCAGCAGAAGTGCTGGCAACAGGGCAGAGTGCTAGCAGCCTCTGCCCAGCACCAGAAACAACTGTGGAGTTTCAGGGAGCCGGGGCAGTTGGCCCCCCTCTCCAGCAACAAGCTGAGGTGGTAAAGCTTTTACCCCCAGCTGAATCACTGGCAGCAGGGCAGAATGCTACTGGCGTCTGCACACAACGGCAACTGGAGCTGATATCGGTGGATGGGACTGCGGTCTCCACTCACAGCAACCCAGCACAAGAGCTGGCAACAGAGCAGAGTGCCGCGGGCCTCTGCTCTCAACTAACAGAAGAGGGAGTTCCTGTGGTACCGGATGGGACTTCGGTCCTCACTGACACAACCCCAGAAAATGGTGTGACACTGGGACAGGAGAATGTCAGCCTTGCTTTGCAAGCACTGGGGGATTTTCACCTACCACAAGTGGATGGGACTTCAGTCTCCACTTGTATACCCCAGGGATGCTGGGCAGTCGGCCCAGATCCCCAACAGCATGACGGACTGAGCCCAGTCACCCTGTCTTCTCCCCAGCGGCGGGTATGTTCTCTGAAAGAGGCAGAGGTTGGCTGGGTAAGTAATGCTCTGTTTGGAGCAATGTATTTGGGGTACTGTGTGAATACCGGCATTAGAAGAATGGACCTATGGACTAACTTCGGAGTCAACCCGTCTGGGGTCACCTCCTGTGTTAGTCTCCTGCTGAAAGGGGAGATGGTTGACAGGAGGGTCACGTTGGACACAGGGTGTAACGGCACCCCAATATAAAGGGGTAAAACGCCGTTTACGATGTTCCCTCTCCTAGACACACATCCACTCGCTACCAATATCCACAGCCAAATGACCGTTTCCCATAGGACCCGATCCCCTTAGAAGGACGAGACGCACTCTGTCTTCTTCTGTAATAGGAATGCCTTTATTATTGAGAAACATTGTAACTTTATACACAATTCAATACACAGGATTTAACATGAACAAGGGCCCAGCTCCACCCACACATCCCAAGACACAACACCTCATCCTGACGTCTGCTAGGCTTCAAAAGATGCCACACAATACACATCTTCTCACAAAGGGTTGGCAGCCAGTCTGTCTGGCACTTTACAATACACACAAGGACAGACTTAATGAACAATAGAATGCAAAACACCTTAATTCCTCACAGCAATGATTACATAACCCCCACACACAGTATACATCCAATCTATATACAATGTATATACAGCCTTGAATATGGCTATCACAGACCATATCGGGGGTTTCTTTTATTCACCCTGTGTCCAAAGTGACCCCACTGTTACACAGGGTAAGCCAGGAAACCATGGACATTAAGAATATGGCTTGGATTGCTTGAAATTGAAATAGTGATATTAGTCCACAATATTGTTTTATTCTGAACTTAACAGGTTAATTGAGAGATACTGAGGTGTTCAGCCTCAATCACCTGTCTGCCTAGTGTAATGCTAATGAATTCCAGCTTCTAGAAGACCTGTTCATTGTTTGTGGTGATGTGGATTGGGGAAATTAAGTCTGTCCTTGTGTGTATTGTAAAGTACCAGACAGTCTGGTGAATATAAAGGTCATGCATAGTTATTTAAACATAAAGGGGATTAGAACCTGTTGTCTCCTAGCAGACGTCAAAATAATGTGTATTGGCTCTTGTTATGTTGTGGGTGGAGCTGGACCATTGTTCATTTTAGGTTAATGCAGTATTGGATGGGTATAAAAGTTTCAATGTTTTTCTCAATAAATTCATTCGATCCTAGGAAGATACAGAGTGCGTCTTGTTCTTCCAGAAGGATTAATTCCTATTGGAAGGGGTCGTCTGGCTGTGGAGGATCGACAGGGAATTTGTGTCCAGGAGAGGCAATATCTAAACGGCGTTACCCCCTTTCGTATTTGGGGTGCCGTTACATGGGTTGGCAGCAGCGGGATTTTCCCTCCAGTTCCTGGGACACTCCAAACCACCACAGTAAATGACCAGCTATGCAGCCTGCAGGAAAGCCACGCTGAAAGACCTACTTGAGAGCCGAGATGGACCAGAGGGATGGTGATGCAAGACCCCGGTCAATTGAAGATTTGTTTCAGCAACGAGTTCGAGAGCGGTTGGCATTATATGGTGCTAACCCATCAGAGACCGCCATACAGGAAGCCATTAGAGGCGTCCAGCTGCAGGATGAGCGACAAGAGAAAAAACTACAGCGACAAAAGTGAGAACTAGAGCGACAAGAGAGAGAACGAGAGCGACAAAAGAGAGAACTAGAGCGATAAGAGAGAGAACGAGAGCGACAAAAAAGAGAACTAGAGCGACAACATGAGCGGAGAATGGCGGAAATACGGCAATCGAAGATCACCTACAGACAGCTGCTAGAATCTGCTCAGCAGCAGGGTGGGGCTACCTTTGCCTGGGACTATCAGGAAATACCAGTTGACAACTATGAAATCCTGGCTGAAGAATCGGCAGTGGAAAATCTGAAGATTGCCACCCCTAAAGCCGAAGTGGATGATATGGAGTTCCAGGGAGCTAGGGCAGTTGGCTCATCTCCCCAGCCACAGATTACAGAAGGTATGGACTTAAGGGACTGTTCAGAGGATGTTATGGATTATGCATCGCCTGCCCAAGTACTGGCAGGAGGACAGAGTACTGCAGACCCCTGCTCTACACCCGTGGCAGTTTTGGAGGCCCGAGGTGAGAAGGTGATGGTTCCTCTTTCCCAGGGGATTTCAGAGATGCAGGGGGGAGAAGCAGCCCCTTTTCCTCCCCAACAGTTAGCCAGATCAGATGGGGTGGAGTCCCCAGCAGAAGTGCTGGCAACAGGGCAGAGTGCTAGCAGCCTCTGCCCAGCACCAGAAACAACTGTGGAGTTTCAGGGAGCCGGGGCAGTTGGCCCCCCTCTCCAGCAACAAGCTGAGGTGGTAAAGCTTTTACCCCCAGCTGAATCACTGGCAGCAGGGCAGAATGCTACTGGCGTCTGCACACAACGGCAACTGGAGCTGATATCGGTGGATGGGACTGCGGTCTCCACTCACAGCAACCCAGCACAAGAGCTGGCAACAGAGCAGAGTGCCGCGGGCCTCTGCTCTCAACTAACAGAAGAGGGAGTTCCTGTGGTACCGGATGGGACTTCGGTCCTCACTGACACAACCCCAGAAAATGGTGTGACACTGGGACAGGAGAATGTCAGCCTTGCTTTGCAAGCACTGGGGGATTTTCACCTACCACAAGTGGATGGGACTTCAGTCTCCACTTGTATACCCCAGGGATGCTGGGCAGTCGGCCCAGATCCCCAACAGCATGACGGACTGAGCCCAGTCACCCTGTCTTCTCCCCAGCGGCGGGTATGTTCTCTGAAAGAGGCAGAGGTTGGCTGGGTAAGTAATGCTCTGTTTGGAGCAATGTATTTGGGGTACTGTGTGAATACCGGCATTAGAAGAATGGACCTATGGACTAACTTCGGAGTCAACCCGTCTGGGGTCACCTCCTGTGTTAGTCTCCTGCTGAAAGGGGAGATGGTTGACAGGAGGGTCACGTTGGACACAGGGTGTAACGGCACCCCAATATAAAGGGGTAAAACGCCGTTTACGATGTTCCCTCTCCTAGACACACATCCACTCGCTACCAATATCCACAGCCAAATGACCGTTTCCCATAGGACCCGATCCCCTTAGAAGGACGAGACGCACTCTGTCTTCTTCTGTAATAGGAATGCCTTTATTATTGAGAAACATTGTAACTTTATACACAATTCAATACACAGGATTTAACATGAACAAGGGCCCAGCTCCACCCACACATCCCAAGACACAACACCTCATCCTGACGTCTGCTAGGCTTCAAAAGATGCCACACAATACACATCTTCTCACAAAGGGTTGGCAGCCAGTCTGTCTGGCACTTTACAATACACACAAGGACAGACTTAATGAACAATAGAATGCAAAACACCTTAATTCCTCACAGCAATGATTACATAACCCCCACACACAGTATACATCCAATCTATATACAATGTATATACAGCCTTGAATATGGCTATCACAGACCATATCGGGGGTTTCTTTTATTCACCCTGTGTCCAAAGTGACCCCACTGTTACACAGGGTAAGCCAGGAAACCATGGACATTAAGAATATGGCTTGGATTGCTTGAAATTGAAATAGTGATATTAGTCCACAATATTGTTTTATTCTGAACTTAACAGGTTAATTGAGAGATACTGAGGTGTTCAGCCTCAATCACCTGTCTGCCTAGTGTAATGCTAATGAATTCCAGCTTCTAGAAGACCTGTTCATTGTTTGTGGTGATGTGGATTGGGGAAATTAAGTCTGTCCTTGTGTGTATTGTAAAGTACCAGACAGTCTGGTGAATATAAAGGTCATGCATAGTTATTTAAACATAAAGGGGATTAGAACCTGTTGTCTCCTAGCAGACGTCAAAATAATGTGTATTGGCTCTTGTTATGTTGTGGGTGGAGCTGGACCATTGTTCATTTTAGGTTAATGCAGTATTGGATGGGTATAAAAGTTTCAATGTTTTTCTCAATAAATTCATTCGATCCTAGGAAGATACAGAGTGCGTCTTGTTCTTCCAGAAGGATTAATTCCTATTAGAAGGGGTCGTCTGGCTGTGGAGGATCGACAGGGAATTTGTGTCCAGGAGAGGCAATATCTAAACGGCGTTACCCCCTTTCGTATTTGGGGTGCCGTTACATGGGTTGGCAGCAGCGGGATTTTCCCTCCAGTTCCTGGGACACTCCAAACCACCACAGTAAATGACCAGCTATGCAGCCTGCAGGAAAGCCACGCTGAAAGACCTACTTGAGAGCCGAGATGGACCAGAGGGATGGTGATGCAAGACCCCGGTCAATTGAAGATTTGTTTCAGCAACGAGTTCGAGAGCGGTTGGCATTATATGGTGCTAACCCATCAGAGACCGCCATACAGGAAGCCATTAGAGGCGTCCAGCTGCAGGATGAGCGACAAGAGAAAAAACTACAGCGACAAAAGTGAGAACTAGAGCGACAAGAGAGAGAACGAGAGCGACAAAAGAGAGAACTAGAGCAATAAGAGAGAGAACGAGAGCGACAAAAAAGAGAACTAGAGCGACAACATGAGCGGAGAATGGCGGAAATACGGCAATCGAAGATCACCTACAGACAGCTGCTAGAATCTGCTCAGCAGCAGGGTGGGGCTACCTTTGCCTGGGACTATCAGGAAATACCAGTTGACAACTATGAAATCCTGGCTGAAGAATCGGCAGTGGAAAATCTGAAGATTGCCACCCCTAAAGCCGAAGTGGATGATATGGAGTTCCAGGGAGCTAGGGCAGTTGGCTCATCTCCCCAGCCACAGATTACAGAAGGTATGGACTTAAGGGACTGTTCAGAGGATGTTATGGATTATGCATCGCCTGCCCAAGTACTGGCAGGAGGACAGAGTACTGCAGACCCCTGCTCTACACCCGTGGCAGTTTTGGAGGCCTGAGGTGAGAAGGTGATGGTTCCTCTTTCCCAGGGGATTTCAGAGATGCAGGGGGGAGAAGCAGCCCCTTTTCCTCCCCAACAGTTAGCCAGAGCAGATGGGGTGGAGTCCCCAGCAGAAGTGCTGGCAACAGGGCAGAGTGCTAGCAGCCTCTGCCCAGCACCAGAAACAACTGTGGAGTTTCAGGGAGCCGGGGCAGTTGGCCCCCCTCTCCAGCAACAAGCTGAGGTGGTAAAGCTTTTACCCCCAGCTGAATCACTGGCAGCAGGGCAGAATGCTACTGGCGTCTGCACACAACGGCAACTGGAGCTGATATCGGTGGATGGGACTGCGGTCTCCACTCACAGCAACCCAGCACAAGAGCTGGCAACAGAGCAGAGTGCCGCGGGCCTCTGCTCTCAACTAACAGAAGAGGGAGTTCCTGTGGTACCGGATGGGACTTCGGTCCTCACTGACACAACCCCAGAAAATGGTGTGACACTGGGACAGGAGAATGTCAGCCTTGCTTTGCAAGCACTGGGGGATTTTCACCTACCACAAGTGGATGGGACTTCAGTCTCCACTTGTATACCCCAGGGATGCTGGGCAGTCGGCCCAGATCCCCAACAGCATGACGGACTGAGCCCAGTCACCCTGTCTTCTCCCCAGCGGCGGGTATGTTCTCTGAAAGAGGCAGAGGTTGGCTGGGTAAGTAATGCTCTGTTTGGAGCAATGTATTTGGGGTACTGTGTGAATACCGGCATTAGAAGAATGGACCTATGGACTAACTTCGGAGTCAACCCATCTGGGGTCACCTCCTGTGTTAGTCTCCTGCTGAAAGGGGAGATGGTTGACAGGAGGGTCACGTTGGACACAGGGTGTAACGGCACCCCAATATAAAGGGGTAAAACGCCGTTTACGATGTTCCCTCTCCTAGACACACATCCACTCGCTACCAATATCCACAGCCAAATGACCGTTTCCCATAGGACCCGATCCCCTTAGAAGGACGAGACGCACTCTGTCTTCTTCTGTAATAGGAATGCCTTTATTATTGAGAAACATTGTAACTTTATACACAATTCAATACACAGGATTTAACATGAACAAGGGCCCAGCTCCACCCACACATCCCAAGACACAACACCTCATCCTGACGTCTGCTAGGCTTCAAAAGATGCCACACAATACACATCTTCTCACAAAGGGTTGGCAGCCAGTCTGTCTGGCACTTTACAATACACACAAGGACAGACTTAATGAACAATAGAATGCAAAACACCTTAATTCCTCACAGCAATGATTACATAACCCCCACACACAGTATACATCCAATCTATATACAATGTATATACAGCCTTGAATATGGCTATCACAGACCATATCGGGGGTTTCTTTTATTCACCCTGTGTCCAAAGTGACCCCACTGTTACACAGGGTAAGCCAGGAAACCATGGACATTAAGAATATGGCTTGGATTGCTTGAAATTGAAATAGTGATATTAGTCCACAATATTGTTTTATTCTGAACTTAACAGGTTAATTGAGAGATACTGAGGTGTTCAGCCTCAATCACCTGTCTGCCTAGTGTAATGCTAATGAATTCCAGCTTCTAGAAGACCTGTTCATTGTTTGTGGTGATGTGGATTGGGGAAATTAAGTCTGTCCTTGTGTGTATTGTAAAGTACCAGACAGTCTGGTGAATATAAAGGTCATGCATAGTTATTTAAACATAAAGGGGATTAGAACCTGTTGTCTCCTAGCAGACGTCAAAATAATGTGTATTGGCTCTTGTTATGTTGTGGGTGGAGCTGGACCATTGTTCATTTTAGGTTAATGCAGTATTGGATGGGTATAAAAGTTTCAATGTTTTTCTCAATAAATTCATTCGATCCTAGGAAGATACAGAGTGCGTCTTGTTCTTCCAGAAGGATTAATTCCTATTGGAAGGGGTCGTCTGGCTGTGGAGGATCGACAGGGAATTTGTGTCCAGGAGAGGCAATATCTAAACGGCGTTACCCCCTTTCGTATTTGGGGTGCCGTTACATGGGTTGGCAGCAGCGGGATTTTCCCTCCAGTTCCTGGGACACTCCAAACCACCACAGTAAATGACCAGCTATGCAGCCTGCAGGAAAGCCACGCTGAAAGACCTACTTGAGAGCCGAGATGGACCAGAGGGATGGTGATGCAAGACCCCGGTCAATTGAAGATTTGTTTCAGCAACGAGTTCGAGAGCGGTTGGCATTATATGGTGCTAACCCATCAGAGACCGCCATACAGGAAGCCATTAGAGGCGTCCAGCTGCAGGATGAGCGACAAGAGAAAAAACTACAGCGACAAAAGTGAGAACTAGAGCGACAAGAGAGAGAACGAGAGCGACAAAAGAGAGAACTAGAGCGATAAGAGAGAGAACGAGAGCGACAAAAAAGAGAACTAGAGCGACAACATGAGCGGAGAATGGCGGAAATACGGCAATCGAAGATCACCTACAGACAGCTGCTAGAATCTGCTCAGCAGCAGGGTGGGGCTACCTTTGCCTGGGACTATCAGGAAATACCAGTTGACAACTATGAAATCCTGGCAGAAGAATCGGCAGTGGAAAATCTGAAGATTGCCACCCCTAAAGCCGAAGTGGATGATATGGAGTTCCAGGGAGCTAGGGCAGTTGGCTCATCTCCCCAGCCACAGATTACAGAAGGTATGGACTTAAGGGACTGTTCAGAGGATGTTATGGATTATGCATCGCCTGCCCAAGTACTGGCAGGAGGACAGAGTACTGCAGACCCCTGCTCTACACCCGTGGCAGTTTTGGAGGCCCGAGGTGAGAAGGTGATGGTTCCTCTTTCCCAGGGGATTTCAGAGATGCAGGGGGGAGAAGCAGCCCCTTTTCCTCCCCAACAGTTAGCCAGATCAGATGGGGTGGAGTCCCCAGCAGAAGTGCTGGCAACAGGGCAGAGTGCTAGCAGCCTCTGCCCAGCACCAGAAACAACTGTGGAGTTTCAGGGAGCCGGGGCAGTTGGCCCCCCTCTCCAGCAACAAGCTGAGGTGGTAAAGCTTTTACCCCCAGCTGAATCACTGGCAGCAGGGCAGAATGCTACTGGCGTCTGCACACAACGGCAACTGGAGCTGATATCGGTGGATGGGACTGCGGTCTCCACTCACAGCAACCCAGCACAAGAGCTGGCAACAGAGCAGAGTGCCGCGGGCCTCTGCTCTCAACTAACAGAAGAGGGAGTTCCTGTGGTACCGGATGGGACTTCGGTCCTCACTGACACAACCCCAGAAAATGGTGTGACACTGGGACAGGAGAATGTCAGCCTTGCTTTGCAAGCACTGGGGGATTTTCACCTACCACAAGTGGATGGGACTTCAGTCTCCACTTGTATACCCCAGGGATGCTGGGCAGTCGGCCCAGATCCCCAACAGCATGACGGACTGAGCCCAGTCACCCTGTCTTCTCCCCAGCGGCGGGTATGTTCTCTGAGAGAGGCAGAGGTTGGCTGGGTAAGTAATGCTCTGTTTGGAGCAATGTATTTGGGGTACTGTGTGAATACCGGCATTAGAAGAATGGACCTATGGACTAACTTCGGAGTCAACCCGTCTGGGGTCACCTCCTGTGTTAGTCTCCTGCTGAAAGGGGAGATGGTTGACAGGAGGGTCACGTTGGACACAGGGTGTAACGGCACCCCAATATAAAGGGGTAAAACGCCGTTTACGATGTTCCCTCTCCTAGACACACATCCACTCGCTACCAATATCCACAGCCAAATGACCGTTTCCCATAGGACCCGATCCCCTTAGAAGGACGAGACGCACTCTGTCTTCTTCTGTAATAGGAATGCCTTTATTATTGAGAAACATTGTAACTTTATACACAATTCAATACACAGGATTTAACATGAACAAGGGCCCAGCTCCACCCACACATCCCAAGACTCAACACCTCATCCTGACGTCTGCTAGGCTTCAAAAGATGCCACACAATACACATTGTGAGGGGGTTAGCTCGGCAGCGGGTGTGTGTGACCCCCGGGATGGGCTCCCCACACAAAACAGGCCCAGCAAACGGAGGTTGTGGTTTTCAAAATCAAAAAAGGTGCGGTTTATTTTCTATTTACAGTGACAAAACACAGCAAAGCAAAAGAAACATAACCAAAATAAATCCTGGTCAAGTTGACCTCTGACTAAACATACAGGTTTCCTAACTAACAACTGGGATCAGCCTAGTGCTGTCCTAGTCCCTAAGTCCCTGGTTTAGTAAAAGTCCAAACAAATAGCCACACAGGCTTTGCCTCACCGCACAGGGGTTCACTCTCCCTAGACAGTCCACACAGGTCTGCTTCCAGGCATGAGCTAACATCTAATGAAGCTGGGAGTTCTTATAGAGGCCTAAATGAGCTGACAAGCTTCAGCTGGCCTCATCAACTCCCTGTCTGTACGACGCCCAGCCCTCTCCCTAGAGGTATGAGTCATCCATGAGCCCACTAGCCTTAGCTGGGCTTATACAACTCTCCACCTAGTTGTATAAGTCGGCGTAAAGCCTGAATCTGGGCGAAATATATCTACCCCCCTGGATGCAACCAGGTGACTTTACCTTCCTGCTGTCACATACCCCCCCCTCTTGTTTTAACCTCGGGGTTGGAACACCAGCAATCAGGCATTCATGTACTCGAGACAAAGCATCCACATTCCCCATTTGAACGCCAGGGCGATGCTTTACTGTGAAGTTGAATTCCTGGAGGGCCAGGAACCACCTATTCACTCTTCTATTTGTTTCCTTGTTTTGAGCCATCCACTTTAACGGAGCGTGATCCGTAACCATGTCAAAGTGCCTACCTAGCAGGTAGTACCGAAGGGAATCTAGAGCCCACTTCACCGCTAAACACTCCTTTTCAACGGTGGCGTAATTTACCTCATGGGACTTCAACTTCCTGCTGAGGTAAATGACTGGGTGCTCTTCCCCGTTCCAGACCTGGGACAATACTGCTCCTAACCCCACATCTGACGCATCACTTTGTACGACAAAGTCTTTAGAGAAGTCGGGTGAGTACAACACTGGCTGGCTACATAAGGCTTGTTTCAAGAATTGGAATGCTGCCTCAGCCTCGGGGGTCCATTTAATCATGACCGACCCTTTCCCCTTCGTTAGGTTGGTTAGGGGCACAGCCTTAGAAGCAAAGTGGGGAATGAATCGCCGATAATACCCAGCGATTCCCAGAAAGGCTCGTACCTGCTTCTTGCTGTTGGGACGTGGCCAACTCTGGATGGCCTCGACTTTGTTGAGTTGGGGTTTTATTACTCCCCTCCCAATGGTGTACCCAAGATATTTGGCCTCCTCCTGCCCAATGGTACACTTCTTGGGGTTAGCCGTAAACCCCGCTTCCCGAACAGAGTCCAGGACTGCTTGCACTTTTGGCAGATGTGAGGCCCAATCTGTGCTATGGACAATTACGTCATCCAGGTAAGCCGCAGCATACTTCCGATGGGGCCTCAGCATCTGGTCCATTTTCCGCTGGAATGTGGCCGGCGCATTCTGTAACCCGAACGGCATTCTTTTATATTGGAACGCCCCGTCTGGGGTTACAAATGCGGTTTTCTCTTTGGCCAATTTGGCCAGGGGGATTTGCCAATACCCTTTTGTGAGGTCAAGAGTCGTCATGTATCGGGCTGTTCCCAGCCGGTCGATCAACTCATCTATACGTGGCATGGGGTAGGTGTCAAATTTTGTAACTTTGTTCAACTGACGAAAATCGTTACAAAATCGCCAGCTCCCATCCGGTTTAGGCACCAACACAATGGGACTAGACCAATCACTTTGGGACTCCTCTATCACCCCTAAGTTCAGCATTTTCTGTACTTCCTCCCGTATTGCCTCCCGTCGGGCCTCTGGGATCCGATAGGGTTTTAACTTCACCCTTTCACCGGGCGGGGTAATGATGTCATGCTCTACCCCAAATGTTTGTCCCGGCAGCTCAGAGAATACCTCCTTGTTGCGAAGCACAAACTCCTTAACCTCCTGTTGTTGGGGTTGTGACAAGGTGGCTGCTATTCCAACCTCAGGAATCACGCAACCAGTTTGAGCTGGTGACCAAGTGTCTGCGACTAGGGACTCTCTATCCCTCCAGGCTTTCAACAGATTAACGTGATAGATCTGTTCGGGCTTTCGCCTTCCTGGTTGTCTGACCTTGTAATTCACTTCGCTCACTTTTTCCATTATCTCGTAGGGGCCTTGCCATTTGGCAAGGAATTTACTTTCAACCGTAGGGACAAGTACCAGTATCCTATCCCCCGGGGAAAAGGTACGGGTCTTGGCTCCACGGTTGTACACTTTCTGCTGTGCTAACTGCGCTTGGGCCAAATGTTCCTTCACGATGGGCATTACCTGTGCAATTCGGTCTTGCATCAGGGCGACATGCTCAATCACACTCCTGTGGGGAGAACTCTCACTTTCCCAAGTTTCCTTGGCAATATCCAACAGCCCTCTTGGGTGTCTCCCATACAGTAACTCAAAGGGGGAGAATCCCGTAGAGGATTGGGGCACCTCCCTAATAGCAAACATCAGATAAGGAAGTAGACAGTCCCAATCCTTTCCATCTCTATCCACCACTTTCTTCAACATTTGTTTTAGGGTTTTGTTGAATCTTTCAACCAGCCCATCGGTTTGGGGGTGATACACAGATGTACGTAATTGCGTCACTTTGAACAATTTACACAGCTCCTTCATAACCCGGGACATAAAGGGTGTACCTTGGTCCGTAAGCAGTTCTTTACAAATACCCACCCGGCTAAACACAAGAGATAGCTCTTTGGCTATGGTTTTGGCCGAGGTATTTCGGAGAGGGATCGCTTCTGGATAACGGGTGGCATAGTCCATTATAACTAATATGTACTGGTGCCCCCTAGCGGACTTGATTATAGGACCTACCAAATCCATGGCGATCCTCTCAAACGGGACCTCAATGATGGGTAGAGGGACCAGCGGGCTACGGAAATGTGGCATCGGGGCCGACCTCTGACACACAGGGCAGGAGGAACAATAATTTTCTATGTCCTTCATCACCCCCGGCCAATAGAATCTCTGTAATACCCTCTCTCGGGTTTTCTCTGTCCCCAGATGACCTCCAAGAATGTGCCCATGGGCCAACTCCAACACCAACTTCCTGTAAGGTTTGGGCACCACAAGCTGCTCAACAGTTTCTTCTGCCCTTTTTGCCACCCGATACAGTAGGTCCTTCTCTACGCTGAAGTATGGGTAAGTGCAGGTATTATCTGGGTTCACTAACTCGCCATCTATTTTCACTACGTTTTCGCGTGCCTTTATTAGGGCGGGGTCTTTCAACTGTTCTGTGGCAAAGTTTTCCCTGTGAACCTCAAGATCAGAAAACTCCACAGACGGTAGGTTTTCGTCTGAGGAGGTGGGCTCCTCTCCAGTTTCTTGAGTCTCCCCTGCCAATACTGATAAGGGAAATTCCGGAGAGTCCTCACCACTCTCAGGGGAGTTCTGGCTATCACATTCCTGGTACATAGGGGCACCAGTGGGGGGCTCAGGATCATCCCACAGTTCCCAGAACTTCGGAAAATCCCTTCCCACAATGGCGTCATACGGTAACTGAGATACTAAGCCCACTGGATGAGAGAGGGTACCTTTGGGGGTCTCGAAACACACTGTAGTCACTGGATACTCTCGGGTGTCCCCATGCACACAAATAACAGCTACCTTGCTATTCCCAGAGACCTCTGTTTTAACTAACTCAGCCTTTATCAGGGTCACAAGGCTACCTGAATCCAGCAATACCACAACATTTCTACCATTAACACACATTTTGCATAAATGTTTCTCAATTCCTCGAATGGCAGTGCATGCGACTGTCGCACACAGCGACTGACGTCTGCCCGTCAGAAAGTCACACTGCATGGGTTCCTCCACAACCGGGCAATTGGCTGCAATATGTCCCGCTTGCCGGCAGCGGTAGCAAACGATCCTTCTTGCCGCCTCTTGAGCCGCTGATTTCCCAGGCTGTTCTCGCCAAACTTGGGGTAGAGCTCCCACCCTCTCACTCTCTCCACCCTTACCCCTTGGAATCCTCTTATCCGCCCCTGGGGATGGTCTGGTCTTAGGGTGGAAAGTCCGAGTGTCTCTGGAAGAGGCCGTCAGGTTCTCTGTAGCCAAGTATTTCTCCACACGATCCACAAGACCATCGGCCGTCTCTGGGTCTCCATGGCTTACCCAGTTTTGGATGGCAGTAGGAAGAGCTCTCAAAAACCGATCCATTACAACACGTTCCACAATCTTTGGTGCGGACAAAGTCTCTGGCTGTAGCCACTTTCTGCTCAGGTGAATGAGATCATACATTTGAGACCTGGGGGGTTTTCCAAGCTGGAAAGTCCAGTTATGCACACGCTGAGCCCGGACAGCCTGGGTGACACCCAGCCTTGCCAATATCTCAGCTTTTAGCATCACATAGTCTTTTGCTTGGTCAGGCTCTAGGTCATAGTAAGCCTTCTGCGATTCACCAGTTAACAGAGGAGCCACCAGTCCAGCCCACTGCTCCTCAGGCCACTTTTCTCTTTCAGCAGTCCTTTCAAATGTGGTCAAAAATACCTCTGGATCATCCTCTCCAGTCATTTTTGTCAATAAACGACTCACCCCAAAGGACGCGGTATTAGTGGGACGGCTTTCCTCACTGGTCTGCGGACGTTGCTGCATTACTGCTTCCATTTGTTGTAGTCTCTGCTCTTGCTTCTGTAACAGGTCTATGAAGCGGGCCTCAGATTGCTGCTGGGCTTGTTGCTGAGCTTCCAGACTCTGTTGGTGAGCTTGCTGCTGGGCTGCAAGGCTCTGTTGATGAGCTGCAAGGCTCTTTTGCAAACCTGCATTTGTCTGCTGTTGATTGGCATTTGCTAGAGCCAGCTGCTTCAGTATCTCCTCCATGCTGGCTTAAAAAAACTGCCACTGGTTCTCCACCAACTGTGAGGGGGTTAGCTCGGCAGCGGGTGTGTGTGACCCCCGGGATGGGCTCCCCACACAAAACAGGCCCAGCAAACGGAGGTTGTGGTTTTCAAAATCAAAAAAGGTGCGGTTTATTTTCTATTTACAGTGACAAAACACAGCAAAGCAAAAGAAACATAACCAAAATAAATCCTGGTCAAGTTGACCTCTGACTAAACATACAGGTTTCCTAACTAACAACTGGGATCAGCCTAGTGCTGTCCTAGTCCCTAAGTCCCTGGTTTAGTAAAAGTCCAAACAAATAGCCACACAGGCTTTGCCTCACCGCACAGGGGTTCACTCTCCCTAGACAGTCCACACAGGTCTGCTTCCAGGCATGAGCTAACATCTAATGAAGCTGGGAGTTCTTATAGAGGCCTAAATGAGCTGACAAGCTTCAGCTGGCCTCATCAACTCCCTGTCTGTACGACGCCCAGCCCTCTCCCTAGAGGTATGAGTCATCCATGAGCCCACTAGCCTTAGCTGGGCTTATACAACTCTCCACCTAGTTGTATAAGTCGGCGTAAAGCCTGAATCTGGGCGAAATATATCTACCCCCCTGGATGCAACCAGGTGACTTTACCTTCCTGCTGTCACAACATCTTCTCACAAAGGGTTGGCAGCCAGTCTGTCTGGCACTTTACAATACACACAAGGACAGACTTAATGAACAATAGAATGCAAAACACCTTAATTCCTCACAGCAATGATTACATAACCCCCACACACAGTATACATCCAATCTATATACAATGTATATACAGCCTTGAATATGGCTATCACAGACCATATCGGGGGTTTCTTTTATTCACCCTGTGTCCAAAGTGACCCCACTGTTACACAGGGTAAGCCAGGAAACCATGGACATTAAGAATATGGCTTGGATTGCTTGAAATTGAAATAGTGATATTAGTCCACAATATTGTTTTATTCTGAACTTAACAGGTTAATTGAGAGATACTGAGGTGTTCAGCCTCAATCACCTGTCTGCCTAGTGTAATGCTAATGAATTCCAGCTTCTAGAAGACCTGTTCATTGTTTGTGGTGATGTGGATTGGGGAAATTAAGTCTGTCCTTGTGTGTATTGTAAAGTACCAGACAGTCTGGTGAATATAAAGGTCATGCATAGTTATTTAAACATAAAGGGGATTAGAACCTGTTGTCTCCTAGCAGACGTCAAAATAATGTGTATTGGCTCTTGTTATGTTGTGGGTGGAGCTGGACCATTGTTCATTTTAGGTTAATGCAGTATTGGATGGGTATAAAAGTTTCAATGTTTTTCTCAATAAATTCATTCGATCCTAGGAAGATACAGAGTGCGTCTTGTTCTTCCAGAAGGATTAATTCCTATTAGAAGGGGTCGTCTGGCTGTGGAGGATCGACAGGGAATTTGTGTCCAGGAGAGGCAATATCTAAACGGCGTTACCCCCTTTCGTATTTGGGGTGCCGTTACATGGGTTGGCAGCAGCGGGATTTTCCCTCCAGTTCCTGGGACACTCCAAACCACCACAGTAAATGACCAGCTATGCAGCCTGCAGGAAAGCCACGCTGAAAGACCTACTTGAGAGCCGAGATGGACCAGAGGGATGGTGATGCAAGACCCCGGTCAATTGAAGATTTGTTTCAGCAACGAGTTCGAGAGCGGTTGGCATTATATGGTGCTAACCCATCAGAGACCGCCATACAGGAAGCCATTAGAGGCGTCCAGCTGCAGGATGAGCGACAAGAGAAAAAACTACAGCGACAAAAGTGAGAACTAGAGCGACAAGAGAGAGAACGAGAGCGACAAAAGAGAGAACTAGAGCAATAAGAGAGAGAACGAGAGCGACAAAAAAGAGAACTAGAGCGACAACATGAGCGGAGAATGGCGGAAATACGGCAATCGAAGATCACCTACAGACAGCTGCTAGAATCTGCTCAGCAGCAGGGTGGGGCTACCTTTGCCTGGGACTATCAGGAAATACCAGTTGACAACTATGAAATCCTGGCTGAAGAATCGGCAGTGGAAAATCTGAAGATTGCCACCCCTAAAGCCGAAGTGGATGATATGGAGTTCCAGGGAGCTAGGGCAGTTGGCTCATCTCCCCAGCCACAGATTACAGAAGGTATGGACTTAAGGGACTGTTCAGAGGATGTTATGGATTATGCATCGCCTGCCCAAGTACTGGCAGGAGGACAGAGTACTGCAGACCCCTGCTCTACACCCGTGGCAGTTTTGGAGGCTCGAGGTGAGAAGGTGATGGTTCCTCTTTCCCAGGGGATTTCAGAGATGCAGGGGGGAGAAGCAGCCCCTTTTCCTCCCCAACAGTTAGCCAGAGCAGATGGGGTGGAGTCCCCAGCAGAAGTGCTGGCAACAGGGCAGAGTGCTAGCAGCCTCTGCCCAGCACCAGAAACAACTGTGGAGTTTCAGGGAGCCGGGGCAGTTGGCCCCCCTCTCCAGCAACAAGCTGAGGTGGTAAAGCTTTTACCCCCAGCTGAATCACTGGCAGCAGGGCAGAATGCTACTGGCGTCTGCACACAACGGCAACTGGAGCTGATATCGGTGGATGGGACTGCGGTCTCCACTCACAGCAACCCAGCACAAGAGCTGGCAACAGAGCAGAGTGCCGCGGGCCTCTGCTCTCAACTAACAGAAGAGGGAGTTCCTGTGGTACCGGATGGGACTTCGGTCCTCACTGACACAACCCCAGAAAATGGTGTGACACTGGGACAGGAGAATGTCAGCCTTGCTTTGCAAGCACTGGGGGATTTTCACCTACCACAAGTGGATGGGACTTCAGTCTCCACTTGTATACCCCAGGGATGCTGGGCAGTCGGCCCAGATCCCCAACAGCATGACGGACTGAGCCCAGTCACCCTGTCTTCTCCCCAGCGGCGGGTATGTTCTCTGAAAGAGGCAGAGGTTGGCTGGGTAAGTAATGCTCTGTTTGGAGCAATGTATTTGGGGTACTGTGTGAATACCGGCATTAGAAGAATGGACCTATGGACTAACTTCGGAGTCAACCCGTCTGGGGTCACCTCCTGTGTTAGTCTCCTGCTGAAAGGGGAGATGGTTGACAGGAGGGTCACGTTGGACACAGGGTGTAACGGCACCCCAATATAAAGGGGTAAAACGCCGTTTACGATGTTCCCTCTCCTAGACACACATCCACTCGCTACCAATATCCACAGCCAAATGACCGTTTCCCATAGGACCCGATCCCCTTAGAAGGACGAGACGCACTCTGTCTTCTTCTGTAATAGGAATGCCTTTATTATTGAGAAACATTGTAACTTTATACACAATTCAATACACAGGATTTAACATGAACAAGGGCCCAGCTCCACCCACACATCCCAAGACACAACACCTCATCCTGACGTCTGCTAGGCTTCAAAAGATGCCACACAATACACATCTTCTCACAAAGGGTTGGCAGCCAGTCTGTCTGGCACTTTACAATACACACAAGGACAGACTTAATGAACAATAGAATGCAAAACACCTTAATTCCTCACAGCAATGATTACATAACCCCCACACACAGTATACATCCAATCTATATACAATGTATATACAGCCTTGAATATGGCTATCACAGACCATATCGGGGGTTTCTTTTATTCACCCTGTGTCCAAAGTGACCCCACTGTTACACAGGGTAAGCCAGGAAACCATGGACATTAAGAATATGGCTTGGATTGCTTGAAATTGAAATAGTGATATTAGTCCACAATATTGTTTTATTCTGAACTTAACAGGTTAATTGAGAGATACTGAGGTGTTCAGCCTCAATCACCTGTCTGCCTAGTGTAATGCTAATGAATTCCAGCTTCTAGAAGACCTGTTCATTGTTTGTGGTGATGTGGATTGGGGAAATTAAGTCTGTCCTTGTGTGTATTGTAAAGTACCAGACAGTCTGGTGAATATAAAGGTCATGCATAGTTATTTAAACATAAAGGGGATTAGAACCTGTTGTCTCCTAGCAGACGTCAAAATAATGTGTATTGGCTCTTGTTATGTTGTGGGTGGAGCTGGACCATTGTTCATTTTAGGTTAATGCAGTATTGGATGGGTATAAAAGTTTCAATGTTTTTCTCAATAAATTCATTCGATCCTAGGAAGATACAGAGTGCGTCTTGTTCTTCCAGAAGGATTAATTCCTATTAGAAGGGGTCGTCTGGCTGTGGAGGATCGACAGGGAATTTGTGTCCAGGAGAGGCAATATCTAAACGGCGTTACCCCCTTTCGTATTTGGGGTGCCGTTACATGGGTTGGCAGCAGCGGGATTTTCCCTCCAGTTCCTGGGACACTCCAAACCACCACAGTAAATGACCAGCTATGCAGCCTGCAGGAAAGCCACGCTGAAAGACCTACTTGAGAGCCGAGATGGACCAGAGGGATGGTGATGCAAGACCCCGGTCAATTGAAGATTTGTTTCAGCAACGAGTTCGAGAGCGGTTGGCATTATATGGTGCTAACCCATCAGAGACCGCCATACAGGAAGCCATTAGAGGCGTCCAGCTGCAGGATGAGCGACAAGAGAAAAAACTACAGCGACAAAAGTGAGAACTAGAGCGACAAGAGAGAGAACGAGAGCGACAAAAGAGAGAACTAGAGCAATAAGAGAGAGAACGAGAGCGACAAAAAAGAGAACTAGAGCGACAACATGAGCGGAGAATGGCGGAAATACGGCAATCGAAGATCACCTACAGACAGCTGCTAGAATCTGCTCAGCAGCAGGGTGGGGCTACCTTTGCCTGGGACTATCAGGAAATACCAGTTGACAACTATGAAATCCTGGCTGAAGAATCGGCAGTGGAAAATCTGAAGATTGCCACCCCTAAAGCCGAAGTGGATGATATGGAGTTCCAGGGAGCTAGGGCAGTTGGCTCATCTCCCCAGCCACAGATTACAGAAGGTATGGACTTAAGGGACTGTTCAGAGGATGTTATGGATTATGCATCGCCTGCCCAAGTACTGGCAGGAGGACAGAGTACTGCAGACCCCTGCTCTACACCCGTGGCAGTTTTGGAGGCCCGAGGTGAGAAGGTGATGGTTCCTCTTTCCCAGGGGATTTCAGAGATGCAGGGGGGAGAAGCAGCCCCTTTTCCTCCCCAACAGTTAGCCAGAGCAGATGGGGTGGAGTCCCCAGCAGAAGTGCTGGCAACAGGGCAGAGTGCTAGCAGCCTCTGCCCAGCACCAGAAACAACTGTGGAGTTTCAGGGAGCCGGGGCAGTTGGCCCCCCTCTCCAGCAACAAGCTGAGGTGGTAAAGCTTTTACCCCCAGCTGAATCACTGGCAGCAGGGCAGAATGCTACTGGCGTCTGCACACAACGGCAACTGGAGCTGATATCGGTGGATGGGACTGCGGTCTCCACTCACAGCAACCCAGCACAAGAGCTGGCAACAGAGCAGAGTGCCGCGGGCCTCTGCTCTCAACTAACAGAAGAGGGAGTTCCTGTGGTACCGGATGGGACTTCGGTCCTCACTGACACAACCCCAGAAAATGGTGTGACACTGGGACAGGAGAATGTCAGCCTTGCTTTGCAAGCACTGGGGGATTTTCACCTACCACAAGTGGATGGGACTTCAGTCTCCACTTGTATACCCCAGGGATGCTGGGCAGTCGGCCCAGATCCCCAACAGCATGACGGACTGAGCCCAGTCACCCTGTCTTCTCCCCAGCGGCGGGTATGTTCTCTGAAAGAGGCAGAGGTTGGCTGGGTAAGTAATGCTCTGTTTGGAGCAATGTATTTGGGGTACTGTGTGAATACCGGCATTAGAAGAATGGACCTATGGACTAACTTCGGAGTCAACCCGTCTGGGGTCACCTCCTGTGTTAGTCTCCTGCTGAAAGGGGAGATGGTTGACAGGAGGGTCACGTTGGACACAGGGTGTAACGGCACCCCAATATAAAGGGGTAAAACGCCGTTTACGATGTTCCCTCTCCTAGACACACATCCACTCGCTACCAATATCCACAGCCAAATGACCGTTTCCCATAGGACCCGATCCCCTTAGAAGGACGAGACGCACTCTGTCTTCTTCTGTAATAGGAATGCCTTTATTATTGAGAAACATTGTAACTTTATACACAATTCAATACACAGGATTTAACATGAACAAGGGCCCAGCTCCACCCACACATCCCAAGACACAACACCTCATCCTGACGTCTGCTAGGCTTCAAAAGATGCCACACAATACACATCTTCTCACAAAGGGTTGGCAGCCAGTCTGTCTGGCACTTTACAATACACACAAGGACAGACTTAATGAACAATAGAATGCAAAACACCTTAATTCCTCACAGCAATGATTACATAACCCCCACACACAGTATACATCCAATCTATATACAATGTATATACAGCCTTGAATATGGCTATCACAGACCATATCGGGGGTTTCTTTTATTCACCCTGTGTCCAAAGTGACCCCACTGTTACACAGGGTAAGCCAGGAAACCATGGACATTAAGAATATGGCTTGGATTGCTTGAAATTGAAATAGTGATATTAGTCCACAATATTGTTTTATTCTGAACTTAACAGGTTAATTGAGAGATACTGAGGTGTTCAGCCTCAATCACCTGTCTGCCTAGTGTAATGCTAATGAATTCCAGCTTCTAGAAGACCTGTTCATTGTTTGTGGTGATGTGGATTGGGGAAATTAAGTCTGTCCTTGTGTGTATTGTAAAGTACCAGACAGTCTGGTGAATATAAAGGTCATGCATAGTTATTTAAACATAAAGGGGATTAGAACCTGTTGTCTCCTAGCAGACGTCAAAATAATGTGTATTGGCTCTTGTTATGTTGTGGGTGGAGCTGGACCATTGTTCATTTTAGGTTAATGCAGTATTGGATGGGTATAAAAGTTTCAATGTTTTTCTCAATAAATTCATTCGATCCTAGGAAGATACAGAGTGCGTCTTGTTCTTCCAGAAGGATTAATTCCTATTGGAAGGGGTCGTCTGGCTGTGGAGGATCGACAGGGAATTTGTGTCCAGGAGAGGCAATATCTAAACGGCGTTACCCCCTTTCGTATTTGGGGTGCCGTTACATGGGTTGGCAGCAGCGGGATTTTCCCTCCAGTTCCTGGGACACTCCAAACCACCACAGTAAATGACCAGCTATGCAGCCTGCAGGAAAGCCACGCTGAAAGACCTACTTGAGAGCCGAGATGGACCAGAGGGATGGTGATGCAAGACCCCGGTCAATTGAAGATTTGTTTCAGCAACGAGTTCGAGAGCGGTTGGCATTATATGGTGCTAACCCATCAGAGACCGCCATACAGGAAGCCATTAGAGGCGTCCAGCTGCAGGATGAGCGACAAGAGAAAAAACTACAGCGACAAAAGTGAGAACTAGAGCGACAAGAGAGAGAACGAGAGCGACAAAAGAGAGAACTAGAGCGATAAGAGAGAGAACGAGAGCGACAAAAAAGAGAACTAGAGCGACAACATGAGCGGAGAATGGCGGAAATACGGCAATCGAAGATCACCTACAGACAGCTGCTAGAATCTGCTCAGCAGCAGGGTGGGGCTACCTTTGCCTGGGACTATCAGGAAATACCAGTTGACAACTATGAAATCCTGGCTGAAGAATCGGCAGTGGAAAATCTGAAGATTGCCACCCCTAAAGCCGAAGTGGATGATATGGAGTTCCAGGGAGCTAGGGCAGTTGGCTCATCTCCCCAGCCACAGATTACAGAAGGTATGGACTTAAGGGACTGTTCAGAGGATGTTATGGATTATGCATCGCCTGCCCAAGTACTGGCAGGAGGACAGAGTACTGCAGACCCCTGCTCTACACCCGTGGCAGTTTTGGAGGCCCGAGGTGAGAAGGTGATGGTTCCTCTTTCCCAGGGGATTTCAGAGATGCAGGGGGGAGAAGCAGCCCCTTTTCCTCCCCAACAGTTAGCCAGATCAGATGGGGTGGAGTCCCCAGCAGAAGTGCTGGCAACAGGGCAGAGTGCTAGCAGCCTCTGCCCAGCACCAGAAACAACTGTGGAGTTTCAGGGAGCCGGGGCAGTTGGCCCCCCTCTCCAGCAACAAGCTGAGGTGGTAAAGCTTTTACCCCCAGCTGAATCACTGGCAGCACGGCAGAATGCTACTGGCGTCTGCACACAACGGCAACTGGAGCTGATATCGGTGGATGGGACTGCGGTCTCCACTCACAGCAACCCAGCACAAGAGCTGGCAACAGAGCAGAGTGCCGCGGGCCTCTGCTCTCAACTAACAGAAGAGGGAGTTCCTGTGGTACCGGATGGGACTTCGGTCCTCACTGACACAACCCCAGAAAATGGTGTGACACTGGGACAGGAGAATGTCAGCCTTGCTTTGCAAGCACTGGGGGATTTTCACCTACCACAAGTGGATGGGACTTCAGTCTCCACTTGTATACCCCAGGGATGCTGGGCAGTCGGCCCAGATCCCCAACAGCATGACGGACTGAGCCCAGTCACCCTGTCTTCTCCCAGCGGCGGGTATGTTCTCTGAGAGAGGCAGAGGTTGGCTGGGTAAGTAATGCTCTGTTTGGAGCAATGTATTTGGGGTACTGTGTGAATACCGGCATTAGAAGAATGGACCTATGGACTAACTTCGGAGTCAACCCGTCTGGGGTCACCTCCTGTGTTAGTCTCCTGCTGAAAGGGGAGATGGTTGACAGGAGGGTCACGTTGGACACAGGGTGTAACGGCACCCCAATATAAAGGGGTAAAACGCCGTTTACGATGTTCCCTCTCCTAGACACACATCCACTCGCTACCAATATCCACAGCCAAATGACCGTTTCCCATAGGACCCGATCCCCTTAGAAGGACGAGACGCACTCTGTCTTCTTCTGTAATAGGAATGCCTTTATTATTGAGAAACATTGTAACTTTATACACAATTCAATACACAGGATTTAACATGAACAAGGGCCCAGCTCCACCCACACATCCCAAGACTCAACACCTCATCCTGACGTCTGCTAGGCTTCAAAAGATCCCACACAATACACATCTTCTCACAAAGGGTTGGCAGCCAGTCTGTCTGGCACTTTACAATACACACAAGGACAGACTTAATGAACAATAGAATGCAAAACACCTTAATTCCTCACAGCAATGATTACATAACCCCCACACACAGTATACATCCAATCTATATACAATGTATATACAGCCTTGAATATGGCTATCACAGACCATATCGGGGGTTTCTTTTATTCACCCTGTGTCCAAAGTAACCCCACTGTTACACAGGGTAAGCCAGGAAACCATGGACATTAAGAATATGGCTTGGATTGCTTGAAATTGAAATAGTGATATTAGTCCACAATATTGTTTTATTCTGAACTTAACAGGTTAATTGAGAGATACTGAGGTGTTCAGCCTCAATCACCTGTCTGCCTAGTGTAATGCTAATGAATTCCAGCTTCTAGAAGACCTGTTCATTGTTTGTGGTGATGTGGATTGGGGAAATTAAGTCTGTCCTTGTGTGTATTGTAAAGTACCAGACAGTCTGGTGAATATAAAGGTCATGCATAGTTATTTAAACATAAAGGGGATTAGAACCTGTTGTCTCCTAGCAGACGTCAAAATAATGTGTATTGGCTCTTGTTATGTTGTGGGTGGAGCTGGACCATTGTTCATTTTAGGTTAATGCAGTATTGGATGGGTATAAAAGTTTCAATGTTTTTCTCAATAAATTCATTCGATCCTAGGAAGATACAGAGTGCGTCTTGTTCTTCCAGAAGGATTAATTCCTATTGGAAGGGGTCGTCTGGCTGTGGAGGATCGACAGGGAATTTGTGTCCAGGAGAGGCAATATCTAAACGGCGTTACCCCCTTTCGTATTTGGGGTGCCGTTACATGGGTTGGCAGCAGCGGGATTTTCCCTCCAGTTCCTGGGACACTCCAAACCACCACAGTAAATGACCAGCTATGCAGCCTGCAGGAAAGCCACGCTGAAAGACCTACTTGAGAGCCGAGATGGACCAGAGGGATGGTGATGCAAGACCCCGGTCAATTGAAGATTTGTTTCAGCAACGAGTTCGAGAGCGGTTGGCATTATATGGTGCTAACCCATCAGAGACCGCCATACAGGAAGCCATTAGAGGCGTCCAGCTGCAGGATGAGCGACAAGAGAAAAAACTACAGCGACAAAAGTGAGAACTAGAGCGACAAGAGAGAGAACGAGAGCGACAAAAGAGAGAACTAGAGCGATAAGAGAGAGAACGAGAGCGACAAAAAAGAGAACTAGAGCGACAACATGAGCGGAGAATGGCGGAAATACGGCAATCGAAGATCACCTACAGACAGCTGCTAGAATCTGCTCAGCAGCAGGGTGGGGCTACCTTTGCCTGGGACTATCAGGAAATACCAGTTGACAACTATGAAATCCTGGCTGAAGAATCGGCAGTGGAAAATCTGAAGATTGCCACCCCTAAAGCCGAAGTGGATGATATGGAGTTCCAGGGAGCTAGGGCAGTTGGCTCATCTCCCCAGCCACAGATTACAGAAGGTATGGACTTAAGGGACTGTTCAGAGGATGTTATGGATTATGCATCGCCTGCCCAAGTACTGGCAGGAGGACAGAGTACTGCAGACCCCTGCTCTACACCCGTGGCAGTTTTGGAGGCCCGAGGTGAGAAGGTGATGGTTCCTCTTTCCCAGGGGATTTCAGAGATGCAGGGGGGAGAAGCAGCCCCTTTTCCTCCCCAACAGTTAGCCAGATCAGATGGGGTGGAGTCCCCAGCAGAAGTGCTGGCAACAGGGCAGAGTGCTAGCAGCCTCTGCCCAGCACCAGAAACAACTGTGGAGTTTCAGGGAGCCGGGGCAGTTGGCCCCCCTCTCCAGCAACAAGCTGAGGTGGTAAAGCTTTTACCCCCAGCTGAATCACTGGCAGCACGGCAGAATGCTACTGGCGTCTGCACACAACGGCAACTGGAGCTGATATCGGTGGATGGGACTGCGGTCTCCACTCACAGCAACCCAGCACAAGAGCTGGCAACAGAGCAGAGTGCCGCGGGCCTCTGCTCTCAACTAACAGAAGAGGGAGTTCCTGTGGTACCGGATGGGACTTCGGTCCTCACTGACACAACCCCAGAAAATGGTGTGACACTGGGACAGGAGAATGTCAGCCTTGCTTTGCAAGCACTGGGGGATTTTCACCTACCACAAGTGGATGGGACTTCAGTCTCCACTTGTATACCCCAGGGATGCTGGGCAGTCGGCCCAGATCCCCAACAGCATGACGGACTGAGCCCAGTCACCCTGTCTTCTCCCAGCGGCGGGTATGTTCTCTGAGAGAGGCAGAGGTTGGCTGGGTAAGTAATGCTCTGTTTGGAGCAATGTATTTGGGGTACTGTGTGAATACCGGCATTAGAAGAATGGACCTATGGACTAACTTCGGAGTCAACCCGTCTGGGGTCACCTCCTGTGTTAGTCTCCTGCTGAAAGGGGAGATGGTTGACAGGAGGGTCACGTTGGACACAGGGTGTAACGGCACCCCAATATAAAGGGGTAAAACGCCGTTTACGATGTTCCCTCTCCTAGACACACATCCACTCGCTACCAATATCCACAGCCAAATGACCGTTTCCCATAGGACCCGATCCCCTTAGAAGGACGAGACGCACTCTGTCTTCTTCTGTAATAGGAATGCCTTTATTATTGAGAAACATTGTAACTTTATACACAATTCAATACACAGGATTTAACATGAACAAGGGCCCAGCTCCACCCACACATCCCAAGACTCAACACCTCATCCTGACGTCTGCTAGGCTTCAAAAGATCCCACACAATACACATCTTCTCACAAAGGGTTGGCAGCCAGTCTGTCTGGCACTTTACAATACACACAAGGACAGACTTAATGAACAATAGAATGCAAAACACCTTAATTCCTCACAGCAATGATTACATAACCCCCACACACAGTATACATCCAATCTATATACAATGTATATACAGCCTTGAATATGGCTATCACAGACCATATCGGGGGTTTCTTTTATTCACCCTGTGTCCAAAGTAACCCCACTGTTACACAGGGTAAGCCAGGAAACCATGGACATTAAGAATATGGCTTGGATTGCTTGAAATTGAAATAGTGATATTAGTCCACAATATTGTTTTATTCTGAACTTAACAGGTTAATTGAGAGATACTGAGGTGTTCAGCCTCAATCACCTGTCTGCCTAGTGTAATGCTAATGAATTCCAGCTTCTAGAAGACCTGTTCATTGTTTGTGGTGATGTGGATTGGGGAAATTAAGTCTGTCCTTGTGTGTATTGTAAAGTACCAGACAGTCTGGTGAATATAAAGGTCATGCATAGTTATTTAAACATAAAGGGGATTAGAACCTGTTGTCTCCTAGCAGACGTCAAAATAATGTGTATTGGCTCTTGTTATGTTGTGGGTGGAGCTGGACCATTGTTCATTTTAGGTTAATGCAGTATTGGATGGGTATAAAAGTTTCAATGTTTTTCTCAATAAATTCATTCGATCCTAGGAAGATACAGAGTGCGTCTTGTTCTTCCAGAAGGATTAATTCCTATTAGAAGGGGTCGTCTGGCTGTGGAGGATCGACAGGGAATTTGTGTCCAGGAGAGGCAATATCTAAACGGCGTTACCCCCTTTCGTATTTGGGGTGCCGTTACATGGGTTGGCAGCAGCGGGATTTTCCCTCCAGTTCCTGGGACACTCCAAACCACCACAGTAAATGACCAGCTATGCAGCCTGCAGGAAAGCCACGCTGAAAGACCTACTTGAGAGCCGAGATGGACCAGAGGGATGGTGATGCAAGACCCCGGTCAATTGAAGATTTGTTTCAGCAACGAGTTCGAGAGCGGTTGGCATTATATGGTGCTAACCCATCAGAGACCGCCATACAGGAAGCCATTAGAGGCGTCCAGCTGCAGGATGAGCGACAAGAGAAAAAACTACAGCGACAAAAGTGAGAACTAGAGCGACAAGAGAGAGAACGAGAGCGACAAAAGAGAGAACTAGAGCAATAAGAGAGAGAACGAGAGCGACAAAAAAGAGAACTAGAGCGACAACATGAGCGGAGAATGGCGGAAATACGGCAATCGAAGATCACCTACAGACAGCTGCTAGAATCTGCTCAGCAGCAGGGTGGGGCTACCTTTGCCTGGGACTATCAGGAAATACCAGTTGACAACTATGAAATCCTGGCTGAAGAATCGGCAGTGGAAAATCTGAAGATTGCCACCCCTAAAGCCGAAGTGGATGATATGGAGTTCCAGGGAGCTAGGGCAGTTGGCTCATCTCCCCAGCCACAGATTACAGAAGGTATGGACTTAAGGGACTGTTCAGAGGATGTTATGGATTATGCATCGCCTGCCCAAGTACTGGCAGGAGGACAGAGTACTGCAGACCCCTGCTCTACACCCGTGGCAGTTTTGGAGGCCCGAGGTGAGAAGGTGATGGTTCCTCTTTCCCAGGGGATTTCAGAGATGCAGGGGGGAGAAGCAGCCCCTTTTCCTCCCCAACAGTTAGCCAGAGCAGATGGGGTGGAGTCCCCAGCAGAAGTGCTGGCAACAGGGCAGAGTGCTAGCAGCCTCTGCCCAGCACCAGAAACAACTGTGGAGTTTCAGGGAGCCGGGGCAGTTGGCCCCCCTCTCCAGCAACAAGCTGAGGTGGTAAAGCTTTTACCCCCAGCTGAATCACTGGCAGCAGGGCAGAATGCTACTGGCGTCTGCACACAACGGCAACTGGAGCTGATATCGGTGGATGGGACTGCGGTCTCCACTCACAGCAACCCAGCACAAGAGCTGGCAACAGAGCAGAGTGCCGCGGGCCTCTGCTCTCAACTAACAGAAGAGGGAGTTCCTGTGGTACCGGATGGGACTTCGGTCCTCACTGACACAACCCCAGAAAATGGTGTGACACTGGGACAGGAGAATGTCAGCCTTGCTTTGCAAGCACTGGGGGATTTTCACCTACCACAAGTGGATGGGACTTCAGTCTCCACTTGTATACCCCAGGGATGCTGGGCAGTCGGCCCAGATCCCCAACAGCATGACGGACTGAGCCCAGTCACCCTGTCTTCTCCCCAGCGGCGGGTATGTTCTCTGAAAGAGGCAGAGGTTGGCTGGGTAAGTAATGCTCTGTTTGGAGCAATGTATTTGGGGTACTGTGTGAATACCGGCATTAGAAGAATGGACCTATGGACTAACTTCGGAGTCAACCCGTCTGGGGTCACCTCCTGTGTTAGTCTCCTGCTGAAAGGGGAGATGGTTGACAGGAGGGTCACGTTGGACACAGGGTGTAACGGCACCCCAATATAAAGGGGTAAAACGCCGTTTACGATGTTCCCTCTCCTAGACACACATCCACTCGCTACCAATATCCACAGCCAAATGACCGTTTCCCATAGGACCCGATCCCCTTAGAAGGACGAGACGCACTCTGTCTTCTTCTGTAATAGGAATGCCTTTATTATTGAGAAACATTGTAACTTTATACACAATTCAATACACAGGATTTAACATGAACAAGGGCCCAGCTCCACCCACACATCCCAAGACACAACACCTCATCCTGATGTCTGCTAGGCTTCAAAAGATGCCACACAATACACATCTTCTCACAAAGGGTTGGCAGCCAGTCTGTCTGGCACTTTACAATACACACAAGGACAGACTTAATGAACAATAGAATGCAAAACACCTTAATTCCTCACAGCAATGATTACATAACCCCCACACACAGTATACATCCAATCTATATACAATGTATATACAGCCTTGAATATGGCTATCACAGACCATATCGGGGGTTTCTTTTATTCACCCTGTGTCCAAAGTGACCCCACTGTTACACAGGGTAAGCCAGGAAACCATGGACATTAAGAATATGGCTTGGATTGCTTGAAATTGAAATAGTGATATTAGTCCACAATATTGTTTTATTCTGAACTTAACAGGTTAATTGAGAGATACTGAGGTGTTCAGCCTCAATCACCTGTCTGCCTAGTGTAATGCTAATGAATTCCAGCTTCTAGAAGACCTGTTCATTGTTTGTGGTGATGTGGATTGGGGAAATTAAGTCTGTCCTTGTGTGTATTGTAAAGTACCAGACAGTCTGGTGAATATAAAGGTCATGCATAGTTATTTAAACATAAAGGGGATTAGAACCTGTTGTCTCCTAGCAGACGTCAAAATAATGTGTATTGGCTCTTGTTATGTTGTGGGTGGAGCTGGACCATTGTTCATTTTAGGTTAATGCAGTATTGGATGGGTATAAAAGTTTCAATGTTTTTCTCAATAAATTCATTCGATCCTAGGAAGATACAGAGTGCGTCTTGTTCTTCCAGAAGGATTAATTCCTATTGGAAGGGGTCGTCTGGCTGTGGAGGATCGACAGGGAATTTGTGTCCAGGAGAGGCAATATCTAAACGGCGTTACCCCCTTTCGTATTTGGGGTGCCGTTACATGGGTTGGCAGCAGCGGGATTTTCCCTCCAGTTCCTGGGACACTCCAAACCACCACAGTAAATGACCAGCTATGCAGCCTGCAGGAAAGCCACGCTGAAAGACCTACTTGAGAGCCGAGATGGACCAGAGGGATGGTGATGCAAGACCCCGGTCAATTGAAGATTTGTTTCAGCAACGAGTTCGAGAGCGGTTGGCATTATATGGTGCTAACCCATCAGAGACCGCCATACAGGAAGCCATTAGAGGCGTCCAGCTGCAGGATGAGCGACAAGAGAAAAAACTACAGCGACAAAAGTGAGAACTAGAGCGACAAGAGAGAGAACGAGAGCGACAAAAGAGAGAACTAGAGCGATAAGAGAGAGAACGAGAGCGACAAAAAAGAGAACTAGAGCGACAACATGAGCGGAGAATGGCGGAAATACGGCAATCGAAGATCACCTACAGACAGCTGCTAGAATCTGCTCAGCAGCAGGGTGGGGCTACCTTTGCCTGGGACTATCAGGAAATACCAGTTGACAACTATGAAATCCTGGCTGAAGAATCGGCAGTGGAAAATCTGAAGATTGCCACCCCTAAAGCCGAAGTGGATGATATGGAGTTCCAGGGAGCTAGGGCAGTTGGCTCATCTCCCCAGCCACAGATTACAGAAGGTATGGACTTAAGGGACTGTTCAGAGGATGTTATGGATTATGCATCGCCTGCCCAAGTACTGGCAGGAGGACAGAGTACTGCAGACCCCTGCTCTACACCCGTGGCAGTTTTGGAGGCCCGAGGTGAGAAGGTGATGGTTCCTCTTTCCCAGGGGATTTCAGAGATGCAGGGGGGAGAAGCAGCCCCTTTTCCTCCCCAACAGTTAGCCAGATCAGATGGGGTGGAGTCCCCAGCAGAAGTGCTGGCAACAGGGCAGAGTGCTAGCAGCCTCTGCCCAGCACCAGAAACAACTGTGGAGTTTCAGGGAGCCGGGGCAGTTGGCCCCCCTCTCCAGCAACAAGCTGAGGTGGTAAAGCTTTTACCCCCAGCTGAATCACTGGCAGCACGGCAGAATGCTACTGGCGTCTGCACACAACGGCAACTGGAGCTGATATCGGTGGATGGGACTGCGGTCTCCACTCACAGCAACCCAGCACAAGAGCTGGCAACAGAGCAGAGTGCCGCGGGCCTCTGCTCTCAACTAACAGAAGAGGGAGTTCCTGTGGTACCGGATGGGACTTCGGTCCTCACTGACACAACCCCAGAAAATGGTGTGACACTGGGACAGGAGAATGTCAGCCTTGCTTTGCAAGCACTGGGGGATTTTCACCTACCACAAGTGGATGGGACTTCAGTCTCCACTTGTATACCCCAGGGATGCTGGGCAGTCGGCCCAGATCCCCAACAGCATGACGGACTGAGCCCAGTCACCCTGTCTTCTCCCAGCGGCGGGTATGTTCTCTGAGAGAGGCAGAGGTTGGCTGGGTAAGTAATGCTCTGTTTGGAGCAATGTATTTGGGGTACTGTGTGAATACCGGCATTAGAAGAATGGACCTATGGACTAACTTCGGAGTCAACCCGTCTGGGGTCACCTCCTGTGTTAGTCTCCTGCTGAAAGGGGAGATGGTTGACAGGAGGGTCACGTTGGACACATGGTGTAACGGCACCCCAATATAAAGGGGTAAAACGCCGTTTACGATGTTCCCTCTCCTAGACACACATCCACTCGCTACCAATATCCACAGCCAAATGACCGTTTCCCATAGGACCCGATCCCCTTAGAAGGACGAGACGCACTCTGTCTTCTTCTGTAATAGGAATGCCTTTATTATTGAGAAACATTGTAACTTTATACACAATTCAATACACAGGATTTAACATGAACAAGGGCCCAGCTCCACCCACACATCCCAAGACTCAACACCTCATCCTGACGTCTGCTAGGCTTCAAAAGATCCCACACAATACACATCTTCTCACAAAGGGTTGGCAGCCAGTCTGTCTGGCACTTTACAATACACACAAGGACAGACTTAATGAACAATAGAATGCAAAACACCTTAATTCCTCACAGCAATGATTACATAACCCCCACACACAGTATACATCCAATCTATATACAATGTATATACAGCCTTGAATATGGCTATCACAGACCATATCGGGGGTTTCTTTTATTCACCCTGTGTCCAAAGTGACCCCACTGTCACACAGGGTAAGCCAGGAAACCATGGACATTAAGAATATGGCTTGGATTGCTTGAAATTGAAATAGTGATATTAGTCCACAATATTGTTTTATTCTGAACTTAACAGGTTAATTGAGAGATACTGAGGTGTTCAGCCTCAATCACCTGTCTGCCTAGTGTAATGCTAATGAATTCCAGCTTCTAGAAGACCTGTTCATTGTTTGTGGTGATGTGGATTGGGGAAATTAAGTCTGTCCTTGTGTGTATTGTAAAGTACCAGACAGTCTGGTGAATATAAAGGTCATGCATAGTTATTTAAACACAAAGGGGATTAGAACCTGTTGTCTCCTAGCAGACGTCAAAATAATGTGTATTGGCTCTTGTTATGTTGTGGGTGGAGCTGGACCATTGTTCATTTTAGGTTAATGCAGTATTGGATGGGTATAAAAGTTTCAATGTTTTTCTCAATAAATTCATTCGATCCTAGGAAGATACAGAGTGCGTCTTGTTCTTCCAGAAGGATTAATTCCTATTAGAAGGGGTCGTCTGGCTGTGGAGGATCGACAGGGAATTTGTGTCCAGGAGAGGCAATATCTAAACGGCGTTACCCCCTTTCGTATTTGGGGTGCCGTTACATGGGTTGGCAGCAGCGGGATTTTCCCTCCAGTTCCTGGGACACTCCAAACCACCACAGTAAATGACCAGCTATGCAGCCTGCAGGAAAGCCACGCTGAAAGACCTACTTGAGAGCCGAGATGGACCAGAGGGATGGTGATGCAAGACCCCGGTCAATTGAAGATTTGTTTCAGCAACGAGTTCGAGAGCGGTTGGCATTATATGGTGCTAACCCATCAGAGACCGCCATACAGGAAGCCATTAGAGGCGTCCAGCTGCAGGATGAGCGACAAGAGAAAAAACTACAGCGACAAAAGTGAGAACTAGAGCGACAAGAGAGAGAACGAGAGCGACAAAAGAGAGAACTAGAGCAATAAGAGAGAGAACGAGAGCGACAAAAAAGAGAACTAGAGCGACAACATGAGCGGAGAATGGCGGAAATACGGCAATCGAAGATCACCTACAGACAGCTGCTAGAATCTGCTCAGCAGCAGGGTGGGGCTACCTTTGCCTGGGACTATCAGGAAATACCAGTTGACAACTATGAAATCCTGGCTGAAGAATCGGCAGTGGAAAATCTGAAGATTGCCACCCCTAAAGCCGAAGTGGATGATATGGAGTTCCAGGGAGCTAGGGCAGTTGGCTCATCTCCCCAGCCACAGATTACAGAAGGTATGGACTTAAGGGACTGTTCAGAGGATGTTATGGATTATGCATCGCCTGCCCAAGTACTGGCAGGAGGACAGAGTACTGCAGACCCCTGCTCTACACCCGTGGCAGTTTTGGAGGCCCGAGGTGAGAAGGTGATGGTTCCTCTTTCCCAGGGGATTTCAGAGATGCAGGGGGGAGAAGCAGCCCCTTTTCCTCCCCAACAGTTAGCCAGAGCAGATGGGGTGGAGTCCCCAGCAGAAGTGCTGGCAACAGGGCAGAGTGCTAGCAGCCTCTGCCCAGCACCAGAAACAACTGTGGAGTTTCAGGGAGCCGGGGCAGTTGGCCCCCCTCTCCAGCAACAAGCTGAGGTGGTAAAGCTTTTACCCCCAGCTGAATCACTGGCAGCAGGGCAGAATGCTACTGGCGTCTGCACACAACGGCAACTGGAGCTGATATCGGTGGATGGGACTGCGGTCTCCACTCACAGCAACCCAGCACAAGAGCTGGCAACAGAGCAGAGTGCCGCGGGCCTCTGCTCTCAACTAACAGAAGAGGGAGTTCCTGTGGTACCGGATGGGACTTCGGTCCTCACTGACACAACCCCAGAAAATGGTGTGACACTGGGACAGGAGAATGTCAGCCTTGCTTTGCAAGCACTGGGGGATTTTCACCTACCACAAGTGGATGGGACTTCAGTCTCCACTTGTATACCCCAGGGATGCTGGGCAGTCGGCCCAGATCCCCAACAGCATGACGGACTGAGCCCAGTCACCCTGTCTTCTCCCCAGCGGCGGGTATGTTCTCTGAAAGAGGCAGAGGTTGGCTGGGTAAGTAATGCTCTGTTTGGAGCAATGTATTTGGGGTACTGTGTGAATACCGGCATTAGAAGAATGGACCTATGGACTAACTTCGGAGTCAACCCGTCTGGGGTCACCTCCTGTGTTAGTCTCCTGCTGAAAGGGGAGATGGTTGACAGGAGGGTCACGTTGGACACAGGGTGTAACGGCACCCCAATATAAAGGGGTAAAACGCCGTTTACGATGTTCCCTCTCCTAGACACACATCCACTCGCTACCAATATCCACAGCCAAATGACCGTTTCCCATAGGACCCGATCCCCTTAGAAGGACGAGACGCACTCTGTCTTCTTCTGTAATAGGAATGCCTTTATTATTGAGAAACATTGTAACTTTATACACAATTCAATACACAGGATTTAACATGAACAAGGGCCCAGCTCCACCCACACATCCCAAGACACAACACCTCATCCTGATGTCTGCTAGGCTTCAAAAGATGCCACACAATACACATCTTCTCACAAAGGGTTGGCAGCCAGTCTGTCTGGCACTTTACAATACACACAAGGACAGACTTAATGAACAATAGAATGCAAAACACCTTAATTCCTCACAGCAATGATTACATAACCCCCACACACAGTATACATCCAATCTATATACAATGTATATACAGCCTTGAATATGGCTATCACAGACCATATCGGGGGTTTCTTTTATTCACCCTGTGTCCAAAGTGACCCCACTGTTACACAGGGTAAGCCAGGAAACCATGGACATTAAGAATATGGCTTGGATTGCTTGAAATTGAAATAGTGATATTAGTCCACAATATTGTTTTATTCTGAACTTAACAGGTTAATTGAGAGATACTGAGGTGTTCAGCCTCAATCACCTGTCTGCCTAGTGTAATGCTAATGAATTCCAGCTTCTAGAAGACCTGTTCATTGTTTGTGGTGATGTGGATTGGGGAAATTAAGTCTGTCCTTGTGTGTATTGTAAAGTACCAGACAGTCTGGTGAATATAAAGGTCATGCATAGTTATTTAAACATAAAGGGGATTAGAACCTGTTGTCTCCTAGCAGACGTCAAAATAATGTGTATTGGCTCTTGTTATGTTGTGGGTGGAGCTGGACCATTGTTCATTTTAGGTTAATGCAGTATTGGATGGGTATAAAAGTTTCAATGTTTTTCTCAATAAATTCATTCGATCCTAGGAAGATACAGAGTGCGTCTTGTTCTTCCAGAAGGATTAATTCCTATTGGAAGGGGTCGTCTGGCTGTGGAGGATCGACAGGGAATTTGTGTCCAGGAGAGGCAATATCTAAACGGCGTTACCCCCTTTCGTATTTGGGGTGCCGTTACATGGGTTGGCAGCAGCGGGATTTTCCCTCCAGTTCCTGGGACACTCCAAACCACCACAGTAAATGACCAGCTATGCAGCCTGCAGGAAAGCCACGCTGAAAGACCTACTTGAGAGCCGAGATGGACCAGAGGGATGGTGATGCAAGACCCCGGTCAATTGAAGATTTGTTTCAGCAACGAGTTCGAGAGCGGTTGGCATTATATGGTGCTAACCCATCAGAGACCGCCATACAGGAAGCCATTAGAGGCGTCCAGCTGCAGGATGAGCGACAAGAGAAAAAACTACAGCGACAAAAGTGAGAACTAGAGCGACAAGAGAGAGAACGAGAGCGACAAAAGAGAGAACTAGAGCGATAAGAGAGAGAACGAGAGCGACAAAAAAGAGAACTAGAGCGACAACATGAGCGGAGAATGGCGGAAATACGGCAATCGAAGATCACCTACAGACAGCTGCTAGAATCTGCTCAGCAGCAGGGTGGGGCTACCTTTGCCTGGGACTATCAGGAAATACCAGTTGACAACTATGAAATCCTGGCTGAAGAATCGGCAGTGGAAAATCTGAAGATTGCCACCCCTAAAGCCGAAGTGGATGATATGGAGTTCCAGGGAGCTAGGGCAGTTGGCTCATCTCCCCAGCCACAGATTACAGAAGGTATGGACTTAAGGGACTGTTCAGAGGATGTTATGGATTATGCATCGCCTGCCCAAGTACTGGCAGGAGGACAGAGTACTGCAGACCCCTGCTCTACACCCGTGGCAGTTTTGGAGGCCCGAGGTGAGAAGGTGATGGTTCCTCTTTCCCAGGGGATTTCAGAGATGCAGGGGGGAGAAGCAGCCCCTTTTCCTCCCCAACAGTTAGCCAGATCAGATGGGGTGGAGTCCCCAGCAGAAGTGCTGGCAACAGGGCAGAGTGCTAGCAGCCTCTGCCCAGCACCAGAAACAACTGTGGAGTTTCAGGGAGCCGGGGCAGTTGGCCCCCCTCTCCAGCAACAAGCTGAGGTGGTAAAGCTTTTACCCCCAGCTGAATCACTGGCAGCACGGCAGAATGCTACTGGCGTCTGCACACAACGGCAACTGGAGCTGATATCGGTGGATGGGACTGCGGTCACCACTCACAGCAACCCAGCACAAGAGCTGGCAACAGAGCAGAGTGCCGCGGGCCTCTGCTCTCAACTAACAGAAGAGGGAGTTCCTGTGGTACCGGATGGGACTTCGGTCCTCACTGACACAACCCCAGAAAATGGTGTGACACTGGGACAGGAGAATGTCAGCCTTGCTTTGCAAGCACTGGGGGATTTTCACCTACCACAAGTGGATGGGACTTCAGTCTCCACTTGTATACCCCAGGGATGCTGGGCAGTCGGCCCAGATCCCCAACAGCATGACGGACTGAGCCCAGTCACCCTGTCTTCTCCCAGCGGCGGGTATGTTCTCTGAGAGAGGCAGAGGTTGGCTGGGTAAGTAATGCTCTGTTTGGAGCAATGTATTTGGGGTACTGTGTGAATACCGGCATTAGAAGAATGGACCTATGGACTAACTTCGGAGTCAACCCGTCTGGGGTCACCTCCTGTGTTAGTCTCCTGCTGAAAGGGGAGATGGTTGACAGGAGGGTCACGTTGGACACAGGGTGTAACGGCACCCCAATATAAAGGGGTAAAACGCCGTTTACGATGTTCCCTCTCCTAGACACACATCCACTCGCTACCAATATCCACAGCCAAATGACCGTTTCCCATAGGACCCGATCCCCTTAGAAGGACGAGACGCACTCTGTCTTCTTCTGTAATAGGAATGCCTTTATTATTGAGAAACATTGTAACTTTATACACAATTCAATACACAGGATTTAACATGAACAAGGGCCCAGCTCCACCCACACATCCCAAGACTCAACACCTCATCCTGACGTCTGCTAGGCTTCAAAAGATCCCACACAATACACATCTTCTCACAAAGGGTTGGCAGCCAGTCTGTCTGGCACTTTACAATACACACAAGGACAGACTTAATGAACAATAGAATGCAAAACACCTTAATTCCTCACAGCAATGATTACATAACCCCCACACACAGTATACATCCAATCTATATACAATGTATATACAGCCTTGAATATGGCTATCACAGACCATATCGGGGGTTTCTTTTATTCACCCTGTGTCCAAAGTGACCCCACTGTCACACAGGGTAAGCCAGGAAACCATGGACATTAAGAATATGGCTTGGATTGCTTGAAATTGAAATAGTGATATTAGTCCACAATATTGTTTTATTCTGAACTTAACAGGTTAATTGAGAGATACTGAGGTGTTCAGCCTCAATCACCTGTCTGCCTAGTGTAATGCTAATGAATTCCAGCTTCTAGAAGACCTGTTCATTGTTTGTGGTGATGTGGATTGGGGAAATTAAGTCTGTCCTTGTGTGTATTGTAAAGTACCAGACAGTCTGGTGAATATAAAGGTCATGCATAGTTATTTAAACACAAAGGGGATTAGAACCTGTTGTCTCCTAGCAGACGTCAAAATAATGTGTATTGGCTCTTGTTATGTTGTGGGTGGAGCTGGACCATTGTTCATTTTAGGTTAATGCAGTATTGGATGGGTATAAAAGTTTCAATGTTTTTCTCAATAAATTCATTCGATCCTAGGAAGATACAGAGTGCGTCTTGTTCTTCCAGAAGGATTAATTCCTATGGGAAGGGGTCGTCTGGCTGTGGAGGATCGACAGGGAATTTGTGTCCAGGAGAGGGAATATCTAAACGGCGTTAACCCCTTTCGTATTTGGGGTGCCGTTACAACGAGTAGCGTCACGTCACAACTGACTATAAAAGAGAAGAGAAATACCATTTTAGTCAATGAGAGCTGATTAGCATTACTGAAGTCGCTCCGACTTTAGGAAAGTTTCCTGTACTACTTCAAGGTGACTTCTATCAGACTTGTGCCCATAGACTTTAAGGAGGGTTTGTGGAAAAAAATGCTAATGCTCAAAAAAGCTCAAAGAAGCTCAAATGAGCTCAAAGAAGCTCAATAAAAACTTGCACAAGAGCACAAAAAAAGCAAAAGCTTATTCAAGCTGAATTAAAAGCTCAAATGCCTGTATGGGCTCATGCACACTGCAGCTCAAAGGAAAAAAAAAAAAGCTGCTTTTACAGGCATTTGACCTTTAAATTTAGCTTGAAGAAGCTTGTGCTTTTATGTGCTCTTGTGCATGTTTTTATTGAGCTTATTTAAGCTTCTTCAAGCTCCTTTGAGCTTTTTTGAGCAAACCCTCCAAGATAGTATTTTCTTAACCACAGTATAAACAAAACAAAAAGCTGCAACAAACATTTTTGCACCTTTTCGAGCTTCTTTGAGCTTTTTGGAGCTCTTTTGAGCTTTTTTGAGCTCTTTGGGGCACTAACTCCTCTCAAAAATGTGAGTTTGGTGGTGGGAGCGTTTCTGCATATGTCTGAAAATGCCTGAAAAAGCCAAACTGTGCATGGTCCCATTGGCTAACATGGAGGGTAGTTTCCAGGCAGAAAAAATAAGAGCTCAAAAGCCTGTAGAAGCCGCTTCTTTGAGCTGCAGTGTGCATGAGCCCTAAGTCCGATCCTCATCTTAATTGATGTGATTTGGATCTGACATTACAGGAAGATTACCCAGTCATTCCCTCAAGTTGCCTTGAAGTCACATTGCTATAATCTTTTTATATGGACTTTAGACTGAAGGACTAAAGAATAAATGGTTGCGGAAAAAAATCACCTGAGTTTCCATTATTTCTTATGGGGAAATTTGCTTTGATATATGAGTGCTTTGGCTTACAAGCACGTTTCCGGAACGAATTATGCTCGCAATCCAAGGTTCTAGTGTATATGTAAAAAGTTCTAGGCTAACCCGTGCAACTTACACATTGCTTTTTGACTAACAGCCAATGGCAGTGGACTATAAGTGGACACCGACACCATAGGAGGCAGTTATTGGGTAATATGATAATCCTTATTCAATAAAGTGAAGAACAACTGATCTAAGAACTAGATGAAACAAAAATAATAAGAACAGGCCAATATAAGAACCACGAGCAGCCAAATGAAATAAGTACTGTAAATTCCCAAAATCAATCTACTTACCCAGAGGCGTAGCTTGTAGCTTGTGGGCCCTGATTAGAGATGTAAAATTTCCGGAAATTTTGAAGCTCGGAAAAAAAAAAATTTTTTGGGGGGGAAAAAAAAAAAAATTCTGAAAAATTGAAAAAATTTTTTTTGTCTTTTTAAGATTCAAAGTCATTCTGTTACGAGAACGTTGAGAAAAACTATGTGCATTGTCATCATTGTTGTCCTCTTCATTTCGATCTGTGAAGAATTATTAATATCTACAGGACACTTGTTACATACAAGAATGTGTTTTGTCATCCTGGTAGCATTTGGAAATGCAGATTTCATCTGACAATATTTGCAAATCACATTTTTCTTTTCAGAAGAAAAGGAATCAAAAACAAGAAAAAATTACTACCAGTACTTTGCAAGAAGACACTAATCTATGGTTGTGTGTGGGGGAGGGGGTAGAACCAGATTACTGGTAATTAAATTATTATTTACACAAAAGTTTATAAAGATAAACTAATGTAGCTAAATGATTCAGTTTTCTGGATTCAGAATCAGATAAAAGTAAACTCTTACCTTTTTTAATTAAGTATTCAGGTCCTTTCTGTTGCTCTGTATTTTCTTCCAATGCTTTTGACTCCTGGTGAAGAGGACAGAAGAAACCAAACACACCCACTAACATGCAAAAGCAAAACTGAAACCTTTTTCTTGTTACAATAGCAGCACAGCACCTCCTAAAGGAAGAAATGCATACTGTTCTTGCATTGAAGTGTTCGGTTTGTTACCTAGGACTTGCTTGTGCACAGAAATTAGAATAATCTGATATCATACATTTTTATTAGAAATGATTTGGAAAATATTTGAACACCCTGTCTTAAAATCTTTTATTCATCATGTTAAAATAAAATATTCCACAAATTTTTTTTTTCTTCTTTTTTTAATTTTTCCAATTTTTGGGGAAAAAAAACGATTTATTTATTTATTTTTTCCGATTTTTTTCCGGGCCTTCACATCTCTAGCCCTGATGCAAAGTTGACCTGGGCCCCCCTCCACCCATCACTTTCACTGTGTATGCAGATACTCCCACCGCACGGCAAGATACTTAAAGTGGCTTAAGAGTTTTGCATTCCCAGAGTTCCTCGTTACATCAGAGGACAGGATCACAGCTGGAGAATCAGAGGACAGGGATCATAGCTGGAGAATCAAGGGACAGGGATCAGCACTGGAGAATCAGAGGACAGGGATCACTGCTGGAAAATCAGAGGACAGGGACCACTGGCAGGTCACTTGGCAGAGCTCCTTTCCTATCCCAGCACTGTATACAGCTCCTACCACCCACACTACTCAGGGCTGAAATCACAATCCTTTACACACAGTCTGTCAGAAGTCACTGGGTGTATCTGGCTTTTATGTTGCCCTTCTGACCTGTGAAATTCTTTGGTAAGAACGGCAGTGTAGTTGCATTAGGCAGATACACCCTTTGCAGATCGTGGCTGACTGGCTGTGTTGTAAAGGAATATGATTTCAGCCCCACAGAGGAGGAACAGTATAGAGTGCTGTAATGGGAAAGGAGCTCAGCAGCTGGGCATACCCTCCATGGTGGAGGGTATGGTCAGGGGGCTTTGGGGGGGTGCAACTTAGATCTGGGGGGAAAAGCCATGTGACACAATCTGGAGCCTGCAGCCCCTCAGGAGGTGTTAAGGGATTTGTTTTATCAATTTCTGGAGGTTTTGGAGGAAGGTCACCTCCCGGAGGTGTGTCTCAGTTGTCAGGGAAGTGAGGTTAGCGGACATCCCCAGGTGGGGGGTACAGAGAATCCCAGCTGGTGACTAGAAGACACTGAGCGGTGTCTTACCTCACCATTGACAATGGTCCCATAGTGGCTACAGGACGGCACTCTCCTCCTCTTAACTCGCTGAGCTCGGTTACCATTCCATGTTGCCAGAACAGAGCACAGACAATTCCCCATCCTGGTCTGTTCCCACCCCATGCTTCTCTCCATTCAGGAAATGGCTCACAGCTTCTCCCCAGCCAAAGAGAACAGAGGGGTGTGGACTGTGGAAGGTAAAGTGGAAGCCTAGTACTGGAGTGTGGCTGTGGGGCTCTAGGGAAGATCAGAGCTGGACTTTGTGGAGGATATGATAATATGACACAGCGGCTGCAGGAGCCACTGGAGCTAGGGGCGGGGTTGCGATTGTGACCCCTGAAACCCCTTATGCTACGCCCATGTACTTACCTCAAATCTCTAGTAGTCCCTCCAATAGGGAGTGTAGAGGGATAGGTCTATCCAAAGAAAAACACCAAGTTAAGGGGATGCTCCAAGGTCAACCCCACCTAAAAACATAACTAGACAGCCCTGCTCAATAGCATATTGATATACTCAGTGAGGATTTATACATATAAAAATAATCAATGTGTAAATTTCGCAGCTTTGCCTAGAACTTTTTACATATACATTGATTTTGCTGCCTTACTAAAATATTTTTGGGCAAAATACCAATAGTTGAATAGCATACATGTGCTTCACAAGGGTCCATCAAGGGACCATTTTTTGAATATTTTATTCTGTGACGCTTTAAAATTTGTAATAACCTTTATGTAAACTTTTTATTAATTTACTGTATGTGTCCATCCTCTCTGTACTGGTAAAGTCCAATCATTACCTGGGTTTTGTTTTCCTCACTGAACAGACATTTCCTTTTTGTCATCATTTCATTTGGGCAAATGATCAGAAAGGCACAGTACGTGCGTAAGAATTTCTCTGCTGTCTGAAAAGTCCTATAAAATATCTCAAAAAGAGTTATAAAAAAAATTAAGTTTTCTGTAGGACATTGCTATTAAAAGTATCTGCTTTGGCCAAAGCCACCAAACTCTCCAGACATGTTTTATACATGCTCTAGAATTCACAGTAGTGTTTTAGTCTAAAAAAATACTTTTAAGCCCTGGTTCACACTGATGCGGTTTTGGATGCATTCCAAAATGCTTTGGATCGCATGAAAAGAGAAATACCATGGAGGCCATTCACATATATGCGGTCTGAATGTAATGTGATGATAAAAAGGGTCCTCTGTGTGTGTTTGGTGCGATTTAGAGCCCCAACTAGTTGAATGGAAACTGCATTGAAAACACATAGGTATTCAAATGTAATGCGGTTCCAGTGCATTTTCTAGGACTCTATGCTGTATTTCTCATGTCATTTTGTGAGAGAGAGAGAATCGCAGCTGCATCCAAATGGCATTGCAAACACATTGGAATTGCAGATGAACGCGGATGAAGTTATACTGCCTGTGATCCTTCAAATTGCACTGCAAAACTCATTGAAAAATTGCACCACATCAGTGTGAACCTAGGCTTAATGTACCAGTAAACGGAAATAACTCAGCCCTTCATGGAGTTTCCCTGGATGGACCTTTTGTCTTTGTGCAGTCCACCCTGGTTCCCTACACTCTGTTAACCACTTGCTGACCGCCACTTGTAGATATACATCGGCAGAATGTACGTCGGCAGAATGGCACGGCTGCGCAAAGCAACGTACCTGTACATTGCTTTAAAATTGTCGCCATGCGTGCGCACGCCCCTGCTGCACGCTCCGTGAGCGTGCCCGCGGGTCCTGCGGACTCGATGTCCGTCGGGTGCCTGCGATCGTCTCACGGAGAGGCAGAACGGGGAGATGCCTATGTAAACAAGGCATTTCCCTGTTCTTCCTAGTGACAGGACAGTGATGTACTGTTCCCTGTCATCGGGAGCAGTGATCACTGTCGTGTCACTTGTAGCCCATCCCCCCCACAATTAGAATCGCTCCCTAGGACACACTTAACCCCTTCCTCTCGCCCCCTAGTGGTTAATCCCTTCCCTGCCAGTGTCATTTACACAGTAATCAGTGCATTTTTATAGCACTGATCGCTGTATAAATGACAATGGTCGCAAAATAGTTTTAAAAGTGTCCGATGTGTCCGCCATAATGTCGCAGTCCCAATAAAAATCGCAGATCGCCGCCATTACTAGTAAAAAAAAATTAGAATAAAAATGCCATAAAACTATCCCCTATTTGTAGACGCTATAACTTTTGCGCAAATCAAATCAATATACGCTTATTGGGATTTTGTTTACCAAAAATAAGTATAAGAATACATATGGGCCTAAACTGAGGAAAAATATTTTTTTGGGGAAAAAAAATGTGGGATATTTATTATAGCAAAAAGTAAAAGATAATGTGTTTTTTCCAAAATTTACGCTCTTTTTTTGTTTATAGCGCAAAAAATAAAAACCGCAGAGGTGATCAAATACCACCAAAAGAAAGCTCTATTTGTGGGAAAAAAAGGACGTAAATTTTGTTCGGATTGCAACATCGCACGACCGCGCAATTGTCAGTTAAAGCGACGCAGTGCCGAATCGCAAAAAGTGCTCTGGTCAGGAAGGGGGTAAATTCTTCCGGGGCTGAAGTGGTTAAAGTCAACCTATACCCAAATATCCCCATATTCCCTATACCCCAGCCTGCATTTTTTGAGGGGCAGGAGCAATTACCTTTCTTGATGCACTAGAAAGCCAAGTCAACAGGAAGTCACAGCCAGCTTCCAAAGCCAACATGGCAGTGTGGAAGATCTGAAGCCCTGAGAAGAATTGCCTATTGGGAAGACAGTGCTGGACTCCATGGGCTGCTAAGTTATTTTAGCTCCCAGGTTCCATTGCTGGTAAGAATCTATAGCATGCACCCAATCTGCATAAGGTGCAAGGAAGCTTAGGAATTGTAGTCTATAGGTGGCTAAAACATACTTGCAAGCCACAGGATAGTCCCGTCCACCACCAGCTTTGTTACTGTAAAGGATGGACAGGCTGGAACAACGGAAAGTACAAAAATATGATTATAAAAAGGCAAGTGGAGTCTTTTTTTTTTTTTAACATAAGCAACTCTAAATGGCTTTAAATGTTCCCTTGGCAGTATAAATATCTGCTGTATTCCTATAATGACTCCTATCTGTCAATTACAACCAATGTCCACTAAAAAGATGAGGACTGTGTGAGGTCTCAACCCCTACCTAAAACCAGCTAGATTGACTAAGACTGGCTTTTAGGGGAGGCATTGTCGTAGACATTCACGAAACAGAACAAGAATCTATTGTGTTATCTTTCAAAACAATAGGTCTGCCTATGGACAGCTTATTTTATCAAGGGCTCAAGGTTTCACACTACCCTTGATCCCTAAGGTCAAAGTGAATGAGTTGGCTGTAAATCGTTGAACTGTCCACCTATTTCAATAGAAAAATTTCTCAGTTTCCCGGCAAAACATTTCAAGTATGGAATAGCTGGAAACATCTCTGTAGGTCCCTCAACATTGTTCATCTTGTGCATTGTGTAAGGCTTCCCAGTAAAGGACTATTTCCTGTGGCTTGATTTCATGAGATGTCACAAGGTTCCGATAAGTGCACATGGAGAATGATGGCTTAGAAGCAAAAAATATAGGCTTAGTGTGTAACTCCTGTAATGAGATCTTCAACTTCTCTAGACACATTCCTATGTACACATCCTCAAGTTTAAAAAATGGTATAGAGGATGAGATGTTGAAAATCCTTTGGGCAACATCTACCGAGAGCACGTAGCCTGTACCCGAACAAAAGGGGGGGTATTTCTCACCATCATACTCCTTTTTACTTATGTACCACTTGCTAAAGACATAACGTATAGGGGCATCGTCTGGCTTTAGGATCCCCGTGAAGAGATTTGAAGTCTGATTTTTACGCAGGAGAAGTTCAACAAGGAAATACGTGTTGACAAACATGTCTGTATCCGTTTTCATGACGTACTGGGTCTGAGGGCAATGATTCGCAATCCAGTCTAAACCCATTAAAGTTTTTATGGTCAAGTTGTAATACGTGTCTACAAAATCTTTTTGAATGATGTCTTTGTAGGTGCTCAACTCTTCGGATAAACTGTCGAGTTTACTGGGGTTCGTGCCAAGAAGAAAGAAGGTCACCACTCGCTTCCCCTGGATGAGTTGGTCTTTCCCCCACGTTTTGCGGATTGCCATTCGCGCCTCTATCTGGTCGTATGTTGTAGTCACCAGGAGCACCAGAAATGGAGGGTTTTGTTTGCAGTTTGATTCAGGCACCTTCATGAAGTGGTTCCTTTTATAGTCAGTTTTAAAGGAAAAATGATTTTCTGATTTGTGGAAGCAATAAAAGCACAAGTCAGTCTGATAGTTTGTGATGAAGAACCCAAACATACCCAAACAAGGAAAAAACAGGAGTACCACAAAAACCACCTTCTTCCGAGGCATCTGGAAAAAAATTGAGAAGTGGTGTCAATAAGATCATTAATTATACAACAAGAATTAATCATTATTATAGTACATAAATAAAAATGGAATCCAATACACTTAAAGTGTGGAAATATTTAAAAAAAATGTTTAATTTATACAGGTCTAGTCTTAAAGCGTATCTAAACTCCAAAACGGGATGAACACCTGTTCCTTATAAATGTCCTTCTCAAACCTGCATTAATTGTATATTCTGATACCCATTTCTTGCTTGACTGGCAACCCCATTGACAGAACCCAGCGTGCTGTTTATATTTTCAATGCTTTTAAAAAATCGCATCCAATGAAATATTGATCATTCTTCTACTACATTTATAATACGTAAGTGAATGATTACATGTATATACATCATATATAAAGAAAACTTTTTGTATATATTGGATAATAATGTTTTAAATGCATGTGTAGCACCCTCCGTCACCCCAGTTCCTGTCTTTAGGCTCACTCACAAGGATGGGCGTGACGTGGCTACCATATCCGTACCCTCTGGTCTGCGGAAGAGGATATATTTATTTATTTTAACGGGTCTTGTGATATGCCCCTCCAAATGGGTTCTGTCTCCTATGCATAAGGGACAGAGTCTTGCCCTTCCCAGAAACTCCGCTTTCCACACAGTAATCACTTTTCCAAACAAGACTTTATTCCTCTCAATGGCAGGAGAGAAATATAGGTGTGAGGGATAGAAAGAGAATTCAGGCATTCAAAGTTCTCACCACCACTCGATCCCGAGTGGGTATTCAAAAACCGGACAGTTCTATTCATGCACTGGCAACCGGTAATAGCTCTACCGGACAGGCATCTATGCACTGGCAGCCGGAGTACAGCTCGGACACTCTACCTTCTCTGAAGTAGCATCCCTCGGATTTCCTCCATCCAGGGCGACTCTGGCCAAACCCGCCAGGGCCGACGAACGATGCAGTCCCAGGGCTAAAGGTGCCTGAGACTGGTGGGCAGAAGGCCTCGAGAGGGGGAAGGCCCCGCATCTGCTCCGCTCCAAGCGCACACACCCAGGCTGAAGGTGCCTGGGCGCGAAGAAGACCCCGCACACGAGGACTCCGTCCTTTAAATACCTCTCCCCAGCATGCACCGCGGGCCCGAAGACCAACCCACCGTACGGGAGCTGTGGAGAGACATCCAAGCGCCACTCCAGCATCTGCTGTTCCACCCTCAGAATTGGCGACAGCGCCACCTAGGCCTCCGAGAGGGAACTACACACAGACACAAAGTGACAGGACAGAGCACTTAAATCACACATCTGAGTTGAAGACCACTCAGATGACCCCCTAAATTTAGCAACTAGGTCCCTGTAATTCAGCACCCCGCTACACATGTAATTAACTTTATGTATCCTTATGCTTAGATGAACTAATTGTCCTTCTCTACACACCCCTGAAGAAGGTTACCCCAAAACACGTCGTAAAGAAGGTTTTCATGTATTTACCTATATGGTGACAATCTTTGGAACTGTATATTTTAATTTAATATTTCATTTTTTGATAAATATGTATAATTGTGAATAAAAACTATTTTTTACTTCAATATCCTGTTTATTTTGAATTAATACTACTAGTGCCTTAAAAGTCCACCCAGGGGAACCCCTTTTTTCTTGGCCCATTGGTTCGATGCGTTTCGGGAGCAAATGCATATAATCTGAAAAAACATTGTACATATGTATGAGGGCCAGTAAAATGTATTTAAGACTCTCCAAATGGGGTAAAATAAAAATATGAGGGGAAAAAAAGGAGACAAATAAGGGTAGGAGGCAGGATTATCTCCTTCCTCCGTACCCTTATTTGTCTCCTTTTTTCCCCTCACATCCCCCCTCCCATGCATGGGGAGGGGGGATCGCCGCCTTCCCGACCGTCTCCCGTGGGGGAGGTCGCCGCTTGCACATCAGTCTCCTGCGGGGGGGAGGAGTATTGCCGTCTTCCTGACCTTCCCCCAGGGGGATTGTGCTCTCTGTAATAGATAGCAGGGCAGTACATATACATTTTCAACCCTCTGGAACTCAGTAGTGGGCAATGCCATTGGTCCACTGGAATTCTTTAAGAAGAGGGTCCCTTAGGGTTCATTCCTGGGATGTCTGTCCACTATCTCTTTCCATTCAAGAAGCCCTTAAAACGTTTGTTACCCCAAAGCTTCATATTCCTGATATGTGCCTGCTGTACTATGTACTTGTATGAGAAAGTCTCCTGTTCTCTTTGTATTGCTTCCTTTATGTGAAATCCCTTGTGTTCCTGTCAGTCCCTCTGCTTTCCTATTAAAAACTGACCACACTAAGCAGGAGAGCACACTAAGGTCAGTTCTATTGCTATGCTGGGAACTCAGCCTGCTCTCCTGTCTCAATGATCAGACTTGTCCTGACACACTGCAAAGCCATTCACTGGGAAGATCAGTGTGATGCTGTTTCTCCTCCCCCAGCTCTTATGCAGCTGAGAACAGAGGGAATGCGATCACTTTTAAAAAAGGTATTTATAATGTCGATTTTGCTGCATTATTGTGTCTGTTCATACCGAACTTTGTTTCTTTTCCAATAAAAAATATTGAAATATAATGTTTTTTTATATCTATACAAAAATGTTTTGCATTTCATTTCTATTTTAATCTGAATGGGTTGTTTTACAAGGTGATTGTTTACAAAGCAGAAGGTTTTTTTACCTTAATGCGTTCTATGCATTAAAGTAGAACTATAGGAAAAAACTTTTTTTTAGATAGAGCAAGGGAGGGGTATAACTGGGGTTATAATTTGGGATTTTCTCTTTAACCTCTTGCCGATCACCGTCATTACTAGTAAAAAATATAATAATAATAAAAATGACATAAATCTATCCCCTATATTGTAGATGCGATAGCTTTTGCGCAAACCAATCAATATACGCTTATAGCAGAATACATATTGGCCTAAATTTATGTAGAAATCTGATTTTTTACCAAATTGTATTGGGTATGTTTTATAGCAGAAAAAAATATATATTGTTGTTTTTTTTTTTTTTAAATTGACGCCCTTTTTTTGTTTAAAGCAAAAAAAATAAAAACCGCGGAGGTGATCAAATACCACCAAAAGAAAGTTCTATTTGTAGGGAAAAAAAGGAAATCAATTTTATTTGGGTACAGGGCCGCACGACCGCACAATTGTCAGTTAAATTAACGCAGTGCCATCCAGGCGCAGTTTCCCCAAACCCCAACAGTTGCTTCCCACAGTATAGAATCATACCTGTCGTTCCGATATGCAGACCGGATCCTCTCATCCCTGTATCTTAGAATATCCTCCTCTGACACTAACCGGAATGTGCAGCTCTTAGCTCTTAGCCCTTAGCTGGCAGAGCGACACTCCAAACCTGGAGATGGATGACTGGGATGAGGGGATCCAACAATACCTTCCGCTAATGATTTCTGCCAGAGATAGATATATACAGCTTAAGTTTTTACACAAGGCTTACTACACCCCCCCAAAGACTAGCTAGAATTTACCCGTCATACTCGGACCAATGCCCCAAATGCCTGACTGAAGTGGGGACCTTCATACATGTAGTCTGGACTTTCCCAATAATACAGGACTTCTGGAGAGGAGTGGTGACTGAGATTAATGACATTGGTGGGTTACGGGTTGATACTGATCCTAGAGTCCTTATACTGGGAGTATGCGACACTGTCACGCCCAATAGACACAAACAGTTGTTTGTATTCTACTCAGCCTTTTATGCCAGGAAGTCAATTTTGTGCAAATGGAAACTAGCAGATCCCCCGACGGTTTCACAGTGGAGGTCGATGATTGATCAGGTGCTCCCCCTGTATAAATAACATATATGAGCCGAAAATGTCCCAAGAAATGTAATAAAATCTCGGGAAAATGGGTTAAGAAATGGCCGAATGCCGATTAGGCCTCTTGCTGACGGAGGTAGTGAGCCTGATGATGTGTGCTGCTCTACTTGAAGGGTGTTATCTCTAATGTCTGCCCCTCCCCCCTCTTTCCTCTGATCTTTTTCTGTCTCCCCCCCCCCCATATCTGTCTCCCTGTTTTCCCCTCCCCCCCTTCACTTAAGTGGACCTGCTTTTAATGGGCCTGATTATTCCTACTGCAACTACCTGAAATTATGTTCCTTGGACTTGTAGCTTTAATGTTTTGCTTGGATTAACAACCCTCTGTATACTTGCACTTTTGTGAATCCTGTTTGTATACTGCTGTACTGTGTACCGTTTTACTTTTATTGCTTATGCTGATAAATAAAAACGTATCTGTTAAAAAATTAACGCAGTACCGTATCGCAAAAAATGGCCTGGTCATGAAGGGGGTAAATCCTTACGGCCCTTAAGTGGTTAATGGGGGCACAGACAGCAATTAAAACTGCTGCAGCAAATTCGAGCGCTGCGTAACGCCCCATAATGCAATGCGAGTTTGCAGTGCATTGGCATCTTATGATTGGTCAAAGCATGCACCTGATCTGCATGCTTTGGCCAATCACAGCACGCTCTGCTGTGAGAGCCATAATTGGCCAAAGGAAGGGTGCATTTGGCCAATCATGGCTCAGGGGGCTAAGCCCACGCCCCACACTATATAAGGCGGCCGTATATAGTGTAATTATGAATGAAGAGAGATTAGGCAGGTTAGTTAGTGGCGTATATATATATATATATATATATATACTGTATATATATATATATATATATGTAGCGGCTGCTCCTCACACTCCCCTCTTGGTCTCGTCTTTCTCTTGTCTAGGGGTATCTTAGAGGGGAGGGAGCGGGGACACCACGCCTGGCCTCCACCACAGATGTTAGTGCGGTATAAGCAACAGTTCAGTATTACCTTCGGGTCAGTGTTGTGCACCTGGATCCTCCCTCCAAGAGTCACCGCGAACCATGTCTGTCAGAAAATGAGCTCCACACCATTAAAGTTCAACACTCCTTTATTCTTCTTGTCTGAACACAAACAGTTGAACTCCCTTGATAGAACAGAACAGAAAAGGAGGTGGATGCGAACAGGCCCAGACACAATGTAAGCTGCCACTTCCCTTTCCTAGAAGTGTGTCCTGGTCTCCGCACGAGGGTAGATTTCCTTCCAGGCCGTCTCCGACGAGAGACTCACTTGTCACCGGCAATATGCTGCACCGGGTCTTCAAATGAGGAGCTCCCCCGGTCCATGGCACCTTCCGGATTCGGGTACCCAATCCCTGGGCACCCCAGGATCTCCTTCCCTCGCGAAACCCAGTGTTGGGCACTGAGCTCCGGACCTCCATCCAAGTACCTCACCCCAGGCTAAAGGTGCCTGGGATGGAACTCGACCTCCGCTGTCCTCTAGGCCTAAGCCACCCAGAGGAGTGACACGACCACCGTCCGCAAGCTGAAGGTGCCTGGGACGTCAACACCGTGACAAAGATGGCCGGCCCCTTTATACCCTCTCCCAGCAAGCACGGCGGGTTCCCCGCCCCACCATACCGCTGCCGAGGGAGGACAAAAAGGAGGACGGCACACAGCAATGATTCAACCCCAGCCCAGGGCGACAGCGCCACCCACTGGGCTGCAGGGAATTACACATCACTGATGTCTCTGCCAAATTCAAAATGACACCCGGGAAAGTATATATCCGCTACATATATATATATATATATATATACTCTGCATTTAGTGTAGGCTAGATATTCAGAGTAGACTCTATATTCAGTCAGTGCAGGCAGTGTAGTATATATAACACAGTGTATTGAAGTGGTTAAGGAGAACCCTGCGTCAAAATAAAAAAAAAAAAAGAAAATTTCATGGGGTCCCCCCTTCAGATCTGGTATGGATTTTAAGGGGAACCCCGCACCAAAATTAAAAAGGCTGCAGGAAAAGGTCTCGCCTCCCCATGTGAATGGGTATCCTTTATTTTTAAAAAAAGTGTCCCACAATGTCCATTTATCTTCAATCACGGCGCTGACGGACACAACAACAAAAAAAACCCCGGAAAAACCCTGGCTCGATGGGAGGCGTTCCCGCGACTGACGTCTTTTTGCTTTGACAGCTGTTATATAGGCAAGGGCGGGGCCACCAGGTGACGAAAATGGCGTCAGAAGGGGGCGGGTCACTTGGTTTACGACACCGGGTGGACCCGCCCTTGATTATTTAACAGCTGTCAAAGCAAAAAGTCATCAGTTACGAGGAAGCCCAGTTTTTTTTTTATATTTTTCGGATCCGTCGGCGCAATGATTGACGATGGATTTACACTTTTTTTTCTACACTGTCTGCTGTCGTTTTTACTTTTTTGACACTTTTTTTGATGAATGGGGAGGGGTACAATGTACCCGATACCCATTCACATGGGGGGAGGGTCGGGATCTTGTTAAAGGGGGCTTTCAGATTCTGATAAGCCCCCGCCCGCAGACCCCCACAACCATTGGGCCCTTGTCCCCATCTGGTGGCCTGCCAGTTTGCATGCTCAGATAAGGGTCTGGAATGGATTTTGGGGGGGACCCCCATGCCATTTCTTTTTAAAATTTTGCTGTGGAGTTCCCCTTAATATCCATACCAGACCCGAGGCGCCTGGTATGGATGGAGGGGTGACCCACGCCATTTTTCTCAATGATTTTTTATGTATATTGCCGTGATCCAGCGACGCATTTCAGCCGCAAGCAATTTTAAATGAAAAATTTTCCTTTATAAATGTAATTTTGCTGCAGTCCAAACACAAAAAAAATCGAAATCAGCGCTGGCCTCACAGACTCCTCTTCTATAATATCAGTCTATATGAACGTTCTCTTGCTCTAGGTGCTGCAGCTCTCTCACAAATCCACTGTGTGGCGGATAGTGTTGAGCGAACCCGAACTGTAAAGTTCGGGTCCGTACCGAACTTTAGCTTTTTCCCGAACCTGAACCCGAACCCGGACTTTGCCCAAAAGTCCGGGTTCGGGTTCGGCAATCTAATAATGCATTTAGAAATGCTTCAGGGGCCAGCCAATCACCTTTTGATTAGCTGGTGTGCCCTTAGAAGCCATCATAGCCATGCCTACTAATGGCATGGCTGTGATTGGTCAGTGCAACATGTGACCCAGCTTCTATATAAGCTAGAGGCACACAGCACACATGACACTCTGCTTCAGAATAGATAGGGAGAGGATCTAGTCTGCTGCTGCTGCTTTTAGGGAGAGATAGAAAGATAGATGAGGTAGTCCTGATTCTACAATCTGAGGGAAAAGATAGAGAGATAGTGTAGTGTAGGGCCAGGTTCCTGTGTTGGTGCTTTCAGGGAGAGAGATTTATTATATAGGAGTCCAGATTCAGAGATTAAAATCAGCAATCTGCATAGGTCTACCTATTTGTGTTGCAGTGCAGTCTTTTTACACTGCCATGAGCCCAGTGTCAGAGAAAATCTAACTTTTATGCCGCGTACACACGACCGCTTTTCTCGATGAGAAAAACTGCATTTTTTCATTTCGCCGAGAAAAACGATTGTCTGTGGGCTTTATGTCGTTTTTCTCGTCGAGAAAAACGGCATAAAAAACGTCGAGAAAAATTAGAACATGTTCTAAATTTTCTCGTCCTTTTTTCCAGCATTTATTTCCGCGGCAGTTTTCCCATAGGGAAACACTGCCGCGGAGCCCACAGACGGTCGTTTTCTCGTCAAGAGAAAAAATGACGGGAAAAACGACCGTGTATAGGGAACCAAGCGGTTCCCTCCTTTTTCCTGTCATTATTCACGGCGGTTTTTTAACCGCCGTGAATAATGATCGTGTGTACGCGGCATTAGGGGAAAAAAAAAGGCACTTTATTGTTCTCTTTTCCAAAAGACCCATAGGGCAAAAAAAGACCCGTTTAGGGCAAAAAAAAAAAAAATTTGCACTTTAATGTACGCTTGCAAAAAACGCAGTTTAGTGGCACCAAAAAAAGTTTGCAGTGTGTTATACATATTTTGAGGTGTGTGAAATAAACAATTTCTATATACAGGTCCTTCTCAAAAAATTAGCATATTGTGATAAAGTTCATTATTTTCTGTAATGTACTGATAAACATTAGACTTTCATATATTTTAGATTCATTACACACAACTGAAGTAGTTCAAGCCTTTTCTTGTTTTAATATTGATGATTTTGGCATACAGCTCATGACAACCCAAAAATCCTATCTCAAAAAATTAGCATATTTCATCCGACCAATAAAAGAAAAGTGTTTTTAATACAAAAAAAGTCAACCTTCAAATAATTATGTTCAGTTATGCACTCAATACTTGGTCGGGAATCCTTTTGCAGAAATGACTGCTTCAATGCGGCGTGGCATGGAGGCAACCAGCCTGTGGCACTGCTGAGGTGTTATGGAGGCCCAGGATGCTTCGATAGCGGCCTTAAGCTCATCCAGAGTGTTGGGTCTTGCGTCTCTCAGCTTTCTCTTCCCAATATCCCACAGATTCTCTATGGGGTTCAGGTCAGGAGAGTTGGCAGGCCAATTGAGCACAGTAATACCATGGTCAGTAAACCATTTACCAGTGGTTTTGGCACTGTGAGCAGGTGCCAGGTCGTGCTGAAAAATGAAATCTTCATCTCCATAAAGCTTTTCAGCAGATGGAAGCATGAAGTGCTCCAAAATCTCCTGATAGCTAGCTGCATTGACCCTGCCCTTGATAAAACACAGTGGACCAACACCAGCAGCTGACATGGCACCCCAGACCATCACTGACTGTGGGTACTTGACACTGGACTTCAGGCATTTTGTCATTTCCCTCTCCCCAGTCTTCCTCCAGACTCTGGCACCTTGATTTCCGAATGACATGCAAAATTTGCTTTCATCCGAAAAAAGTACTTTGGACCACTGAGCAACAGTCCAGTGCTGCTTCTCTGTAGCCCAGGTCAGGGAGAGAGAGTGCACGACTGCCCTAGTATAATACCGTTTTTAATAGTAAATGAAAGATAAAAGGTAGAGGATTGCACTCACAAACATGGGACATAAATTTGCATGTACAGCTGGATGTATGCCTCTTTTCCTGGTCTGTGTTTTCACATTTTGCTGTAGTACATGTTATAAACACGGGGAAGATGCGCTACTTTACAAGCAGACTTAGGGGACCCCCCAGGCATGATATTTAACCACTTAACGACCGCTCACTGTATATATACGTCGGCAGAATGGCACCGACAGGCACAATCACGTACAGTGTACGTGACTGCCTTTGTATAGTTGGGGGGTCCGATCGGACCCCCCTTCTATACAGTGAGCGGTCGTTATCCGTTGGGGAGCAATCCGGGATGAGGGGACGGCCGTTCGATTCCGGCCACCCCCTCGCGATCGCTCCCGGCGAATGAAAATCTTCCTCTGATCAGATCTATACTAGCGTCCCCAGCAGTTTAGGGTTCCCAAAAACGCAGTGTTAGCGGGATCAGCCCAGATACCTGCTAGCACCTGCGTTTAGCCCCTCTGCCCAGCCCAGCCCAGCCCACCCAAGTGCAGTATCGATTGATCACTGTCACTTACCAAACACAAAACACATAACTGCAGCGTTCGCAGAGACAGTCCTGATCCCTGCGATCGCTAACAGTTTTTTTTTAAGCGTTTGATACATTTGCTGACAGTCAGGTGCTTTTTTACCTGTGAATCTTACTAGTGTACCCCTAAATTTAGAGCCCAAAATGGCAAATCGAAGGTACACTAGTAAAAAGGCCTACGAGATTCTGAGCATGACAGATAGTGAAGAGGAGGTCACGTATCTGTCAGATTCAGGCTCAGAATATCTTCCCGTAGAAGACAGTGAAGTCAGCGGCTCCACGTCAGATAGCTCTGACGACGAAGGTGAGGTCCCTGCTAAGGTCAGGCGTACCCGATCCAGATCTTCTGAGGTTGTTGAGGAGCAAGAACCGCAGGGCTCTCGTATCATGGAGCAGAGTAGTACTAGTGCCACTATTCCTTCTGGTGAATTGGCAAGCACCAGCGGCCTAGTACAGCCTGGGCGTACATCCAGCACTGCAGTATCACGTGGTGACGTGGCGAGTCCCATAAGTGCACTTCAAGCTGGCGAGGTGGCAAGCACAAGTACTGCCACCAAGAAGAAGACAAAGGCAGGCCCGTTGTGCCCATAGTGCCCTTCCTGCAGAATTCAACTATCCTGATTGGGTCCCCACCACTTCTGCAGAACCCGTACTTCCCCCATTCACTGCCCAACCCGGTATTCAGGAGGAAACAGCTGAATTTAAGCCAATTGATTATTATTCGCTGTTTTTCACGGAAGATCTCTATAGATCTATTGTGGACCAGAGTAATTTATATGCTGGTCAATTCATCGCCGCTAACCCCCAGTTGCCTTCCATTGCCAAAGATTGGAAACCAATTACGGTTTCCAAATTTAAGACCTTTCTGGGCCTTTCCCTCAACATGGGCACACATAAATTCCCGTCATTGCGTGCTTATTGGTCCACACACCCAATTGACCACATGCCGTGTTCTCTGCCTCCATGCCCAGGAAACGATACGAGCAGATTTTGCGGTTCATGCACTTCAACGACAATGAACTTTGTCGTCCACGTGGAGACCCTGAATACGACCGGCTCTACAAAATTCGGCCCCTCATAAACCACTTCAACGAACGTTTTGCAGCCTTGTTTATTCCCGATCAAGTTGTCTGCGTTGATGAGTCTCTGATTACATTTTCTGGCCGCTTGTCTTTCAAGCAGTACCTTCCCAGCAAGCGTGCCAGATACGGGGTCAAGCTCTATAAGTTCTGTGACAGGGCAACAGGCTATGTATGGAGCTTTATGGTTTATGAGGGAAAAGATAGTCAGGTTGAGCCGGTCAACTGCCCGGATTACATAGGGAGCGCTGGCAAGATAGTGTGGAACTTGGTGTCACCCTTATTCGGAAAGGGGTACCACTTGTATGTGGACAATTATTACACGAGCGTGCCACTGTTTAGTCACTTGTTTGATCATCAGATTGGAGCATGTGGCACCGTGCGACCTAATCGCCAGGGCTTTCCCCAGCGGCTTGTAGATGCCCGTCTTAGGCTGGGGGAGAGAGCCTGCATGAAGTGTAATAACTTGCTCGCTATGAAGTGGAGGGATAATAAGAATGTTTTCCTTCTTACCTCCCTTCATGCAGACACGGCAGTCCAAATTCCTACGGCGACTGGTGTTGTGGAGAAACCCCTCTGTGTCCACGAATATAACAAAAATATGGGAGGGGTGGACCTCAACGACCAGTTGTTGGCGCCGTATCTAATTGACCGTAAGGCGAGACGCTGGTACAAAAAAGGGTCTCTATCCTTATTCCAATTGGCTTTGCTGAACGCTCATGTGCTATACAGAGCTTCAGGCAGGACTTTATCCTTCCTAAAATTCCAGGATGAGATAGTCACAGAACTCCTGTATCCAGGCGGTTCTGCACCTCACCATCCCCTACCAAATGCAGTAAGCCGGCTGCATGAGAGGCATTATACGTATGTCCTCGAGAGTACCCCTACCCAACGAGCCCCCCAAAAAAGATGTTGTGTCTGTAGCAAGCGCGGATTTAGGCGTGACACCCGTTATTATTGTCCACGCTGTCCTGACAAGCCTGGTCTTTGCCTTGGTGAATGTTTTGAACGCTTCCACTCAAAAGTGAAGTTTTAGCGTAGGGTACAGCATTGCACAGAACAGGACACACTTACACAGGGTCTCCCAAGATGCCATCACATTTTGAGAGACCCGAACCATTACAGTTGTTAAAGTTACAAAAAAAAAAGTGTAAAAAAGAAAAAAAATACGTAAAAAACAAAACACAAAAAAAATATAAAATAAAAAAAACAGAAATATTTGTCGTTTTATTGTTCTCTCTCTCTCTATTTTCTCTCTATTGTTCTTCTCTTTTTTACTGTATTCTATTCTGCAATGTTTTATCATGCTTGCTTTTCAGGTATGTAATTTTTTGTTTTCAGGTGCGCCATTCAGCTTTTTTTTTGCGGGAGGATGCCCCCATGCTTCGGCATATATATATTTTAGGCACAGGTTGCTTTAAAAAAATTTTTTATTTTATACTAGGTTTTGTTTTGGTATTTGCTTTGCAGGTATGGTATGGTAAGGTCTTACTGTTATACTGTAATGTTACTTTGTTTTAATGTTAACCATCATTTGCTTAGCAGGTACGCCATTCAGTTGCAGCGCGGATCTATTTATCTTGACAGCAACAGCGTTTGCTCCCACGATACATAAAGCCGTGACTCCAACGCTGTAGGAGGTGATTTCACCACCACAGTTAAAAAAAAGAGCATATATGCCGAAGCATGGGGGCAGCAGGGGCAGAGGAGCGATTTTGCTCCTAATGCCGCGTACATATGGTCGAAATTCCGACGGAGGCTTGCCCGTGGAAAAGTCCGACCGTGTGTACGCGGCATAACTTTTTTGCGGGAGGATGCCCCCATGCTTCGGCATATATAAATGGTGCATGTATGCCCATCATTAGAAGTGGGTGAATGAAGGGAGGTATTCTAATGGTGGGCATACCCACCGATCAATCTCTTTTTTTCGTTCAGCCAACAGGCTGCATGAAAAAAAAGATTACAATACATGTCCAACAAGGACCAGCAACGTACTGGTATGTTGCTGGACTTTGAATGTTTATACCAGAATGATGCCTGCAGGTTTAGGTATCATCTTGGTATCATTCTTTTCAGCCAGCTTTCATGTAAAAGCAATCCTAGTGGCTAATTAGCCTCTAGACTGCTTTTACAAGCAGTGGGAGGGAATGTCCCCCCCCACCGGATATAAACAGCGCCATTGGGAAATTGGGAAAGCATTTTATCACACGGATCTTGGTTTGGTCAGATGCTTTGAGGGCAGAGGAAAGATCTAGGGTCTAACCCCCCCAATTTTTTTCAAAAAAAGAGTACCTGTCACTACCTATTGCTATCATAGGGGATATTTATATTCCCTGAGATAACAATAAAAATGGTAAAAAAAAAATATATGGAAGGAACAGTTTAAAAATAAAATAAAAAAAAACAAAAAGACCCATGGATAGTTCTATTCCATGGACATTCTGGAGCGCAGCAGCGTGATGACGTGATGCTCACGCTCTGAGGGAGGGACCTGACAGTGTTGCCGAGGAGGGTGCGAGGTGAGCTCCGGGACGAGCCGCGGCTGTAGCGCAGCGTGAGAGGCTGCAAGGCAGCGGATGATGCCCTCATGTCCCCCCTCTCCCAGCTCTCCGGCCTGACTGAAAGCCAAGCGGCTTTTCGGGTAAACCAGCTAACGGATACACAGAGGGTCCAGCGCAGCAAGGGAAGCAGATGAATGCTGGAAGACCGATTCCCGTGTCAACCCCCCCCCCCCCTCGCAAGCCCTGCATATCCTCTCCGCATATCGTCTGAGTGTTTCGCCCGGACAGACGGCTGAAAAACTTCGCTAGGTGAGAGGTCATCAAAGGGTGGTGTAACTCAGAAGAAAATAAGGTAACGCTGCTGTGAATTGAAGTGAACTGAACTATGATATTTTGACATGCAGACAGCTGATAGCTGACGGAGGTGACGGCTTGTTGCGCCGACCTTAGTAGGAATGTTGCTTTGAATTGAACTGTGACACATGGATATGTTGGATATGCTGACAGCTGAAGGAGATAATGGCCTTAGTAGAAATGCTGGTGAGAACTGAACTGTGATACACTGTGGTGCAAAGCTAACTCCTTGATGATCCTCCAGCTGTATACAAACGTGAAATTATCACATGCCCTCTTTTTTTCTTTGGTCTCTCTTCTTATCCGCGTTCTCTCCTTGAATGCGATAACCACCTGCCGAATTGCAGGCTGTTAGGCTATAAAGTGGTATAAGCATAATTGGCTATTACCTGGAGTAGTTCCATGGATGAGCCGCAGATTTACCCCCCAAATTATATACCTGCCTAGGAGTAAGCCAGTCTCCTTGGATCACGTGTTCAGTCTCAGGTGTCGGGCAGGTGTCTGACCCGAGTTTCAGAAAAGAATCAATGAGAAACAAAGGGGAGAAGAGGAGCGGAGAAGAGGAGCAGGGGGGGAGCTGAGGAGGAGGGCTACCTGCAAGCAAGTTGCCAGCAGACTAAAACGTTCATATATTGGCGTGTAACAGGAGCATACTCAAATAGATGTCTATACCGCTACCTACCTACCTCAACTTTCCGTGAGACCACCCAGCCCCCACAGCTAGGACTGTTGAGTTAAAACATAGCTGGGGCTATAAGTTACCAACACGCTTTCACTGAAGCAGAGGGTATATTCAGTACCTAGAAAATCTGTAGCCTCCCGGTGAGCAAGCAAAATACTGGCCAGACCTGGCACCCCCGAAAGGAAAATTTACAACCTTAAAAAAAAAAATATAGAGTGTATGTGTTGGACTATAACTTAGGTGTATCTATACATACTCAGCCGCGCAACATTAGGACTCGTATGAAAAAAAATACTCAGTCTCAGCAGTGGAAATATTGCACCACTACCATCGCACTGTTACTACCCAAGCCTGAAAACTGAGGCTAAATAGCCCATAAATAGCCCATAAACTTGAGAGAACTTTGCCTGCTTCGTTGGCCCTGCACAATTTTGTCCCCTTTGTCGTGGTGGTTCTTTTTTTTTTTTTTTTTTTCTCTGGTGTGTTTGGTCCTTGGGACAGTGGTCAGTATACCAGCCACAGACGCAAAAGGTGTGACTGAAGACTGAGATATAGTAGCAGTACTATAGGTAGGAGCAGAATTGGAGGCTACTTGATTGTTGACTGGCCTACTTAACTGTTAGTTTAAATACCACGCCTAAAGGGAGAAAAGAGAGGAAAGGGAAAACCGGGGTACTTACTAGCATAAATAAGTAAAACTGGGGAAACGAATAAGAGCCGTAAATAAAAACACGATGAGTAAGTCTACGAGTAAAACTACGAAGGGTACGGCCCCCAAAACCCCCAGGACCAGTACAGCAAATAGTAATATCAAACAATATATGACACAGGAAGTAAGCCTAAAAAGCCCTGGAGCGGCAGTACAACAGCAAGACAGAAGGGATAAGACAACGGAGAAAAGGACAAAGAGTACCGAAAAGAAAGGAGGAGGGACATCGGGCCAAACCAAAAATGATCAAACATTAGAGAGCGAATTAGAAGAAAGTAGAGCAGAAGAACAATGGGCGGATGCACAAATCCCTACAAAAGGAGAAATGAACGAGATGTTAATGAGATTAGAAAACGCAATAAAGGCGGAAATAAACACGCTAAGAACTGACCTCAGACACCTCTTGACAAGAGTAGAAGTAGCGGAAGAAAGAATAGAAAAACAGGACCAAGAATTAAGTAACTTAAAGGAGCAAGTCAAAATAACACAACAAAGCCAGAGAAATATACTATACCGGTTAGAAGATCAAGAAAACCGAAATAGAAGGCAAAACCTAAGAATCCGCTCCCTGCCAGAGGAAAAAGAAGAAGATCTGAGGAAGATCATAAACATAATATTCAATCCCCTCCTAGGTATGGAAGCAGAAGATTCCCTAAAAATTGAGCGAGTACACCGCGTAGGCAAACCTAGAAATGGGGAAGCTGACTGGCCAAGAGACATTATTGTGAGGTTCAGGCATTATGAAGACAAAGCGGACATTCAAATGAAAACAAGAGGAAAACAAGAGGAAAACCCCCTATCCAATATCAAGGAACTGAGTTACAGATATTTACAGACTTAGCACCAGAGACATTGGCAAGGCGGAGACTTCTGAAACCCCTCCTGGAGCAAATGAAGATAAAAAACGTCAAATACACTTGGGGGTTAGACTTACAGGTTCCAGACATACCGGGTGGACTGAGAGAGAGAATTGAGAATCTAAAAATAAAGGGGATATTTAAAATTAAGGGCTGAGAAGAGGCTATGGGGGAGTGGGAGGAGGGGGGTGGAGATATTCTCTGGGGGGTTGGGAGGGAGGGGTAGGACGGGGAGGCGGAAAACGGCACCCCGGGGCTACCTCGCCCCCCCAACAATTTATGGGGGGCGGGGGGGAGCCCGAGCGACAAGGTCAGAGTCCCACCTCTACAACGAGAGAACCAAGTGACAAAGATCAAGACCATTGATGGTTCTAAGGCCAACAATGGGCCAAAAGGGGGGAGGGGGGTTTTGGAGGGAGGGAGGAATCTGTGGGAAAGGGAAAGGGGAGGGGGAAAGGCGGGGATTCTACCCTTTTGACTCTACAAGAGATGTAAAAGGCGATGATGGACAGATAAAATATAAGCAGCTCAGGAAAAAGAAATGTCAGTAATAAATTTCCTAACCTACAACGTCAGAGGACTAAACACATCTACCAAAAGGCATAAGATCTTAAGAGAACTAAAACAGTACAGAGCGGATGTAGTCTTCTTACAGGAGACTCATCTGACCCTAGAATCAAACATCAAATTATACTCACCTAGCTTCCCGACGTGGTTCTATGGGGACACTATCTCCAAAAGAGCGAGGGGGGTCGCAATAGGGTTTGCTAAGGAAATGAGGTTCGTGTTGGAGGAAAGAATGACCGATAGAGACGGTAGATATATTTTTCTAAAAGGGAAGTTAGGTGGAATGAAATGTACTTTGGCAAACATTTATGCCCCCAACGCGAACCCCATTAAATATTTTAATGAAATGTTGGGTAAATTGAAAGACTTTGGGGCAGGATATACTATCGTGATGGGAGATATAAACTTTTGTATAGATCCGGCAGTGGATAGTACGTCCCGTGTACAGGGGACAAATAACTTACAACTGACAAAGATAAAACAGAAAATGCATAACAATCAGATGGTTGACATATGGAGGATCATGCACCCCAAAACACAGGATTATGCGTTTTTTTTCCCCTGTACATGGGACGTACTCAAGGATAGATTATATAATGGTAGAACATAGAATGCTGGACATGGTAGTGGAATCAAACATAGAAATCGCTTCCCTATCGGACCATGCTCCTGTAAGCATGAAACTAAAAACCCCCAACTATCAAAAGCAACCCTATACTTGGCGATTAAATGAAGAATTGCTTCGGGATGAGGAGAGATTAGAGAGGGTGGAAAAGGAATTAGAATACTACTTTCAGACAAACGATACGGAAGGGATCTCAGGGGCAACCTTATGGGAGGCACATAAAGTATACATCAGGGGGATTTTGATCTCAGAAGGGGCAAGGAAAAAAAAAGAAAGAAGTAGAAAACTTAATTTACTGACTGGAGAAATATTTAAAGCCGAGCAGGAACATAAAAAACAACTAGGGCAACAACAAGAGCTATATCATGAATTAGTGATTAAAAGGGACGAACTAAAAGAACTTATGGACCAAGAAACTAAAATGATACTAAACCGCATAGCAAAAGAGAGATACAAGTGGGGAAATAAACCTAGTAAACACCTAGCAAGAATGGTACAAAAAAAAAGACGAGAAACTTTATAGAAAAGATTAAAAAAAAGAACGGAGAGGTAGTACATACAACACAGGAGATAGCAGATACATTTAAAAACTACTATGAGGGGTTGTATTCAGTGGAGCAGAAGGGATGGAGGCTAGGAGAGAAGCAACAAAAGATAGAGGAATTTCTAGGAAAGGCGAGACTGCCGAAGATTAACGTGAATGAAAAACTGGCATTAGATAAACCCATCACGGAGGAGGAAATAAATAGAGCGCTGATGGATTCAGCCCTAGGGAAAAGCCCTGGCCCCGAGGGGTTTACAGCGCTATACTTTAAAAAATTTAAGAAGATACTGATACCCAGGTTATGTAAATATATGAATGGGTTAGGGCTGGACTTTGAAATGAGCAGGGAGGCCGCAGTAGCCACAATAACGGTTATCCCGAAGGAGGGGAAAGATAAAATGCTATGCTCCGGATACAGGCCGATCTCGTTGCTAAACGCGGACATAAAACTTTATGCAAAAGTTCTGGCAGAAAGAATGAAGGGATTGATGACCAAACTGGTACATCCGGACCAGGTCGGATTCATCCTAGGAAGGGAGGGGAGGGACAATGGTGTGAGAGCATTGTTCCTCCTCCAGAAGATAAAAGAGAATGAGTCCCCAGGTCTACTCCTGTCAGTAGATGCAGAAAAGGCATTCGACAGGGTAGACTGGGGACTCATGATCCAAACCCTGGAAACCATGGGAACTGGAGCTAGGATGATACAGTGGGTTAAAACACTGTATCATCACCCTTCAGGTAGGATTTAAATAAATGGTACATTGTCTCCGGCTTTCGAAATGAAAAACGGGACAAGACAGGGATGCCCCCTGTCTCCCCTCTTGTTTGTGCTGTCCTTGGAACCCTTATTGGCAACGGTACGAAACAACCCCGATGTCAAAGGGATTAGAATAGAAGAAGATGAACATAAACTGTCAGCATTTGCAGATGATGTCCTTTTTTTTGTTAGTAACCCTAGAACCACATTGCCGAATCTACTTAAAATTCTTAAACAATATGGTGAGATATCAAATTTTAAAATTAATATAGCGAAAACTGAGATTCTAAATGTTAATATTAGAAAGGAAGAAGAACGGAGGTTAGAAAAGAGTTTAACTTTCCCTGGCAGAGGGAACTTAAGTATCTGGGAGTAAAACTCGCTAATTCAACAAAGAAAATATATAAGATAAATTATATCCCCCTGTTAGACGAAATAAAATTGGAAATTAGAAAGATGACAAATCGACCAATATCATGGCTAGGAAGAATTAATATCCTGAAGATGGTTCTCTTACCAAAGATCTTATACAAATTTCAGATGCTACCTAGGGCAATACCCCAACCATACTTTAGAGTGTTAAAAAATATGTTAATGAACTTTGTGTGGAAAAATAAAAAACATAGGATCTCCTGCTCGGTACTAAAACAGGATAAAAAACACGGAGGGCTGGCTGTACCAGATATAAAAAAATATTACAATGCGGTGGTGCTGTCTCGTGTAGTAGAGTGGGCCAATGACAGACACGAAAAAAGGTGGGTTAAAATTGAAAAGGCTATGGCAAAGGCACAATTGGGAAGTATAATATGGAACCCTCCCCAATATAGAACACTAGGTGAAAACACACACGTTATGACACGAATTGCACTCAAAACATGGGACAGGTTACACAAACAAATAGACAGGGACTATAATTCCCCTCTTATAGAATTAAAAGATAATGAATATTTTGCACCGGGGAAAAAAATAGTGGGAGGAAACTGGATTAAAAAAGATAAAGCACAGTTAGGGGATATAATAAAGAAAGGAAAAATTACACCATTTCAGGAACTAAGACACAAAAGGGATTTAATGATATTAGATGAATGGAGGTATCACCAGTTGACCCACTTTGTACAGAGCCTGCCCCAGCCAATTAGGTCGGGGGAGGAGCTCACGACGATGGAACGCCTATGCACAGCCGAGAATACAAAAGGCATCATATCAAAACTCTATAAACTGCTGTCGACAGTGGACGAACTGGAGGTGCCCCCATATATAAAAAAAAATGGGAAAGGGAACTGGGAACACAAAGGGATAAAAGAACTATAGATAAAATAATAAAATTGACCCACTCGTCTGCTATGGACAGCAGGACCACAGAAATGAACTTCAAGTGTATTACAGGATGGTATATTACACCAGATAAACGAAGTAAATACCAAGTAGGACAGAACGCGGAGTGCTGGAGAGGATGTGGGAAAACGGGAACAATGGCTCACCTGTGGTGGCAGTGCCCCAAAATTAAAAAATACTGGGAAAAAATCCTGGACTTGATAAAAGTAATTACCGAGAGGGAGATCAAAAAAGACCCATGGATAGTTCTATTCCACGGAGGAGAAGGAAGAGTGAGACAGTATAAAGAGTCACTGATTCCTCATCTGTTAAATGCGGCCAAAAGGCTAATCCCAAAAAAATGGCGAGAATTGGAAAGCCCATCAGTATGGGAGTGAATTGACTCTATGGAAGAAACATACAGTATGGAGGGACTGAAATACGGGGTAGAGGAAGAAAGAATAGGATTTCAAAATAAGTGGAAATGCTGGAAAGAATTTAAGCAAACATGGAGCTACGCAGAAACTCTGAGACGCTAGAGGGAAAAGAAGTAGAAAATAAAGGGTAGAAGGGGGAGGGGAGGTTAGATAGGGAGGAGGGGTGGGGGAAATAGAGATCTTAGAAAAGTGTCTATAAGAACATTGAGCTAAGAGTTTTTCTAGTATTTATTATATTGTCTCTATGTATTTTTCTTCACTCAAAGTTTGGAAATGCTGTATTACAAATCTTGATAAAATAAAAAAAAGAATTAAAAAAAGAAAATAAAATAAAAAAGCAAAATAAATAAAAAAAAAAAAAAAAGAAAAAAAAAAAGCACCACTGTCCCCCCCTGCTCTTGCACAAATGCGAACGCAAGCGCCGGTCTAGCGTCATATGTAAACAGCAATTGCACCATGCATGTGAGGTATCACCGCGAAGGTCAGATCGAGGGCAGTAATTTTAGCAGTAGACCTCCTCTGTAAATCTAACGTGGTAACCTGTAAAGGCTTTTAAAGGCTTTTAAAAATGAATGTAGTTTGTCGCCGCTGCGCATTTGTGCGCAATTTTAAAGCATGTCGTGTTTGGTATCCATGTACTCGGCCTAAGATCATCTTTTTTATTTCATCAAACATTTGGGCAATATAGTGTGTTTTAGTGCATTAAAAATAAAAAAAGTGTGTTTTTCCCCCAAAAATGCGTTTGAAAAATCGCTGCGCAAATACTGTGTGGAAAAAAAATGTAGGGCTGTGAAATTAACTATTAATTCCTCGATTAATCGATTCATTGTTTTGATCGATCAAAATTCTTTTGATCGATCAAAATTCTTTTAAACGGTACTCACCTCTCTGCCGGCTTCCGGGTCTTCAGGGAGATCCGGTGACGTCACGGACACCGGCGGGGCTTGCCGTTTCCATCTGAAGGGCTCCTTTGCTGTGCCTTCATATCTGCATGCCGGCGGGACCTTACTATCTGCCACACGCAAGGGCTGTTACACTTCCCTCTATCACTTCCCTCTATCAACCTGGGATTCTACAGCCATCCACTGGGAGTTGTGATAGTTCCCTTCACGGGACATCTACATGCCGACGGACTGATGTTAGCCCCTTCTCATCTGGATTCAGCAGTGGTATCGTTGTGCACATTTTTATACCAGTATCATACTTAGCTACATGTTTTTATGACTGCTTTTGCTACCGTTTGGTATTACTCGCACCATTTTTACAGTTTATGTAGCTACATTGATCTTATCTCCAGTGCAATATTTATTTTGTTACCTACTTGAAGACTATAAAAGTTTTAATGCTATTCCCATCGAGCGCTGCCTTTGTGTGTTTTTTGTATCCTGCTATTGATTTTTCCAGTGGTTGGTAGCTGCACTGGGAATCGGCCTGCAAGGAGATCAGCTAAAAGTAGTTGGATCTATGTGCATTATAATTAATCGAAATTAGTCGATTAATCGATTAAAAAAAAAAGTAATTAATCGAACACGAAAATTTTAATCAGTAACAGCCCTAAAAAAATGCAACACCCACTATTTTAATCTGTAGGGCCTTTGCTTTAAAAAAATATATAATGTTTGGGGGTTCAACATAATTTTCTTGCAAAAAAAAAAAAATGTTTTCATGTAAACAAAAAGTGTCAGAAAGGGCTTTGTCTTCAAGTGGTTAGAAGAGTGGATGATGTGTGACATAAGCTTCCTAATGTTGTGCATAAAATGCCAGGACAGTTCAAAACCCCCCCAAATGACCCCATTTTGGAAAGTAGACACCTCAAGCTATTTGCTGAGAGGCATGTTGAGCCCATTGAATATTTTTTTTTTGTCCCAAGTGATTGAATAATGAAAAAAAAAAAAGAATGTACAAAAAGTTGTCACTAAATGATATATTGCTCAAACATGCCATGGGCATATGTGGAATTGCACCCCAAAATACATTCTGTTGCTTCTCCTGAGTACGGGGATACCACATGTGTGAGACATTTTGGGAGCCTAGCCGCGTACGGGACCCCGAAAACCAAGCACCGCCTTCAGGATTTCTAAGGGTGTACATTTTTGATTTCACTCCTCACTGCCTATCACAGTTTCAGAGGCCATGGAATGCTCAGATGGCACAAACCCCCCCCCTCCCCATTTTGGAAAGTAGACACCCCAAGCTATTTGCTGAGAGGTATGGTGAGTATTTTGCAGATCTCGCTTTTCGTCACAAAGTTTTGAAAATTGAAAAAAGAAAAAAAAATGTCTTTCTTCATTTTCAAAAACAAATGAGAGCTGTAAAATACTCACCATGCCCAGTCGTAGCATTATTGAATCTTAAACCCGCTGACCTTACTTATAATCAATTCCAACTATTATTGTACTTGACAACCTCAGCTAAACAAACTATAGCTAAGGCATGGAAATCTAAAACATTGGTTGTGACTGAGACTAAACATCGAATGAACAGAGCCCTCATTTTCCACAAAATGACAGCTATCGAGAACAATAACGTGAAAAAATTCAATAAAATTTGGCAGCCATGGGTTAAACATTTCCTATCATCTGATTTCGACCACTCTCTCCTGCTGCCCTGCTAAACCCATTTAAAATTTCTTCCTTGATACTTTTTAGTCTCCTCCTTTCTTTAAAAATTGCTAAAAGTTCTTGGGACTGGGGTCGGATCATTCCTGGGAGGGAACCTCTTTTCTTCCTTTCCTATCTCTTTACTCTTTTCCTTTCTCAATCTCTTTCTTTCTTTCCTCCTATCTTAATATTCATTTTTTTTCTTTTATTTTCATATATTGCCTAACATGTGATTTTGGGATCTATATTCCCATATCGTTTCTTAAACTCATTATTACATACACTCTAGAGTTTGAACTCCTAATCTGAGATTAACCTCTATCCATTTGACATACTGTTTCTATGGTTTTTTCTTTTTTTCTTTTTGTTCCTCTTTTGCTTCTTAAGAAGGGTATAGACATTTAAGAGGGACTTTCATAAGCTTTTAATTATTTTTACGTATAAGTGCAGATAACTTATAATTCTTACCGGGACTCTAGCCCACTTACACCTTAGCTAAGCCATTTTTTCTCTCTCTTTTAACACGTGCCCCCTCCCATCCACAGTTAGAACCCGTTTGGGGTGAATGGGTGGTCCGGAGGCACTTTATACCTGATGCAAGGTTTAGCCCCTTGGTTTTTCTTCTATCCTACGAGCCCACTCTACATGTCAAGTGTAATAACCCCCTTTTTTTTTTTTCTCTCTTCAATATCTCAGAGATAAAAATGTTACTTCTACTGTTGAGTACCGAACTCTACCTATATATCTTTCATTAAGGTTACAGTGTATAACCCATTCTCACATTATACTGTATGTATTATATTTGTGATCTGTATTCTTGTGAAAAATTCAATAAAAATATTGAACAAGAAAATACTCACCATGCCTCTCAGCAAATAGCTTGGGGTGTCTACTTTCCAAAATGGGGTCATTTGTGGGGGTTTTGGGCTATCTTGGCATTTTATGGCCTTCAAAACTGTGATAGGTAGTGATAGGTAGTGAGGAGTGAAATCAAAAATTTATGCCCTTAGAAATCTTGAAGGCGGTGCTTGGTTTTTGGGGTCCCATACGCGGCTAGGCTCCCAAAAACTCCCACACATGTGGTATCCCCGTACTCAGGAGAAGCAGCAGAATGTATTTTGGGGTGTAATTTCACATATGCCCATGGCATGTGTGAGCAATATATCATTTAGTGACAACTTTGTTCAAAATATAAAATATTCCATGGACTCAACATGCCTCTCAGCAAATAGCTTGGGGTGTCTACTTTCCAAAATGGGGTCATTTGGGGGGGTTTTGTGCTATTTTGGCATTTTATGGCCTTCGAAACTGTGATATGCAGTGAGGAGTGAAATCAAAAATTTGCGCCCTTAGAAATCCTGAAGGCGGTGCTTGGTTTCCGGGGTCCCGTAAGCGGCTAGGCTCCTAAAAAGTCCCACACATGTGGTATCCCCGTACTCAGGAGAAGGAGCAGAATGTATTTTGGGGTGCAATTCCACATATAACCATGGCATGTGTGAGCAATATATCATTTAGTGACAACTTTTTGTAATTTTTTTTTTGTCATTATTCAATCACTTGGGACAAAAAAATAAAAAAATATTCAATGGGCTCAACATGCCTCTCAGCAATTTCCTTGGGGTGTCTACTTTCCAAAATGGGGTCATTTGGGGGGGTTTTGTACTGCCCTGCCATTTTAGCACCTCAAGAAATGACATAGGCAGCCATAAATTTAAAGCTGTGTAAATTCCAGAAAATGTACCCTAGTTTGTAAACGCTATAACTTTTGCGCAAACCAATAAATATACGCTTATTGACATTTTTTTTACTAAAGACATGTGGCTGAATACATTTTGGCCTAAATGTATGACTAAAATTGAGTTTATTCGATTTTTCTTATAACAAAAAGTAGAAAATATCTTTTTTTTTTTAATTTTCGGTCTTTTTCCGTTTATATCGCAAAAAATAAAAATCGCAGAGGCAATCAAATACCATTAAAAGAAATCTCTATTTGTGGGAAGAAAAGGACGCAAATTTTGTTTGGGTACAACATTTCATGTCCGCACAATTTACAATTAAAGCAACGCAGTGCAAAATTCTGAAAACACCTCTGGTCCTTTAGCTACAAAATGGTCCGGGGCTTAAGTGGTTAAAGGAATATTTCATTTTTATTGTTTCACTTTAAGCATTATTAAAATCACTGCTCCTGAAAAAAAGGCAGTTTTTAAAACTTTTTTTTGCATTGATGCCCCCTGGGGCAGGACCCGGGTCCCCAAACACTTTTTATGGCAATAACTTGCATATAAGCCTTTAAAATGAGCACTTTTGATTTTTCATGATTGTGTCCCATAAACTTTAACAGAGTTCGCACAAATTTTTTGCCTGTTCACATGTTTTGGTGCGAACCAAACCGGGGGATGTTCGGCTCATCCCTACTCTAATCACGTGCTTCAAAAAAATACACCCCCCCATTGGAATCCATGGTCCGGCTCCCTGTATGTAGATCAGGGGGCCTGACGCATGGATAAAGGGGGCATCGCCCGTGCAGCCCTAAGGGACAGGCCACCACTGATCATTTCCCCCCGTAATCTCCTCTTCTCAAGAGAGAATAAATTCAGTTCCTCTAATCTTTCCTCATAGCTGATCTCCTCCATGTCTCTTATCAGTTTGGTTGCTCTTCTCTGCACTTTCTCCAGTTCCCCAATATCCTTTTTGAGAACTGGGGCCCAAAACTGAACTGCATATTCCAGATGAGGTCTTACTAATGATTTGTATAGGGGCAAAATGATCTCTCTCTCTCTCTGGAGTCCATACCTCTCCTAATACAAGAAACGACTTTGCTCGCTTTGGAAAATGCAGCTTGGCATTGCATGCATATTAAGCTGATCTACCAAAACCCCCAGATCCTTAATATCCACCATTGACTCCCCCCAGTTGTACTCCCCCTAGTATGTATGATGCATGCTTCTTCTTAGTCACCAAGTGCAGAACTTTACATTTATCAACATTAAACCTCGTTTGCCACATAGTCGCCCAATTAAACAGAGCATTGAGGTCGGCTTGTAAGATGGAGACATCCTGTAAGGATGTTATTCCACTGCATAGCTTGGTGTCATCTGCAAAGACAGAAATAGTACTTTTGATCTCAGACCCAATATCATTTATAAAGATATTAAATAGTAAGGGTCCCAGTACTGAACCTTGGGGTACACCACTGATAACCTTAGAAAATTCAGAGTAAGAATCAATAACCACTACTCTCTGAATTCTGACTTTTAACCAGTTTTCTATCCTTTTACAAACTGATCCAAACCTGTAGACTTTACCTTACACATTAATCGTGTGTGGGGAACTGTGTCAAACGCTTTGGCAAAATCCAAGTATACCACGTCCGCCGCCACCCCTCTGTCCAAGGTTTTACTAACCTACTTTTTTCCAGCAAGAACTCATCTATGTGGTTTTTTATTAAACTCTCCAGTATCTTCCCAACTATAGAAGTTAAACTAACAGGTCTATAGTCACTTGGTAAAGACTTTGATCCCTTTTTAACCACTTACCGCCTGCCATAGAGCAATATGACATGCGCAAAGTGGTTTAGTTATCCTGAGCGGACGTCATATGTCGTGATCAGGATAACGAGCCAGAGCGTGCCCACGGGGGTGCGCAGCGTGGCGATCGGTGGTGCGGCGTGTCTGTCTGACACACCGCAACTTCAATCTAGGTAAAGAGTCTCTAACAGAGACTTTTTACCATGTGATCAGCTGTGTCCAATCACAGCTGATAACGGTGTAAACAGGAAAAGCCGCGTATCGTCTGCCAGACGTGAGTAGAGGAGAGCCGACCGGCTGCTCCTCTGACAGGGGGGGTCAGCGCTGATTGATTATCAGCACAGTCCCCCCTGAGGATGACCACCCAGGACACCATCAGGTCACCAGGGATGCCCACCATTTGTGACCACCAGGTATGCCACCCATGGCCACCAGGGATGCCAATCAGTGCCCACAATTGATGCCAATCAGTGCCCATCACTAATGCCTGCCAGTGCCTCCTTATCAGTGATGCCCATCAGTACCATCTATAAGTGTACATCAGTGCCACCCATCAGTGTCTATCAGTGCCACCTATCAGTGCCCATCAGTGCCCATCAGTGTCACCTATCAGTGCCCATCAGTGCCACCTATAAGTGCCCTTTAGTGCCGCCTATCAATGCCCATCAGTGCTGCATATCAGTGCCACCTATCAGTGCCCATCAGTGCCACCTCATCAGTGCCCATTAGTGCCACCTTATCAGTGAAGGAGAAAATTTACTTATTTACAAAGTTTTGTAACAGAAAACTTTTTTTTTCTTTCAAATTTTTCATTTTTTTTTTTTATTTGTTTAGCAGAAAATAAAAACCCCAGCAGTGATCAAATACCATTAAAATAAAGCTCTATTTGTGGGAACAAAATTATAAAAATTTTGTTTGGGTACAGCGTAGCATGACCGCGCAATTGTCATTTAAATAGCGACAGCGCTGAAAGCTGAAAATTGGCTTGGGCAGGAAGAGGGTAAAGTGCCTGGTATTGAAGTGGCTAAATAGGGGCACCATATTGGCCCTACGCCAATCCAGTGGTACCATTCCAGTCATTAACGATTCCCTAAAAATTAGAAACAATGGCTTTGAAATGACAGAGCTCAATTCTTTTAGGATCCGTGGGTGGATGCCATCTAGTCCCAGTGCTTTACCCACCTTTATTCTGTCTAAATATTTCTGGACCATATCACTTTTGAGCCGATTAAGCACGGGTTCACGTGTATGTATATTTTTTTGTCTCACACTATTAGACAGTGACACCTAGAGGGGAACCAGGGAAACAGTTTTGACAATACTTCTGAACTTCTCTACATAAGCATCAGTAAAGATTTTGTATTCTTAAATTAGTGATCGTAACTATTGTCAGCAGGACAGGAAGTGAGAGAAAATCTAAAGCTGGGTACACACTATGAAACTGTCAGCTCCGGTGGGAGCTGCTGTATTATCTATGTGAAGTCAGTGCAGTGATTTCCCCTGCTTAGCTGTTGTTGTGTTGTGACAAGGGGATGACCCCCCTTCCCCCCTGCCAGAACACTCCGATCAGCACTCTTTGCCATTGAGTCGGTCGGATGCTCGTCTGACAGAAGCTGGCCAATCGGCTGGCTTCTGTCAAACAGACCGACAGAAGGTCAGATGTTTTTTTTTTGTTTTGTTTTTTAACCAGCCGACGTCTCCTGACATTTGGCCCGTTTGTATCCAGCTTAACAGAGCCCAAGGTCACAGTGAAAACCTGATAGGAGTTCTAATCCTTCCCCACTCTATTCAAAACAAGAAAAAAAAATTGGCTTGACATACAAAGATGTAACAATTTAATTCCTGGAATGTCTATAACATAGCACTATGGTGGTGAGTCACACAGCCATGGGTCGCAGACCAGTTGACTCAGTCTTTACAGAGTAGTAGAAGGAATAACACGTGTGTGCATTGGTTGGTGGAAAATGAGTAACAGGAATCTATCCAATTCTATCTTTCACTGACTGTATTGGTGAAATCTCTGCCCTGAATTCTCAGGTATGCACACTTGCTGTGCCCAATATGAGGGGTATCTCTAATTAGTTTCTTTTTTTTCTTTTTTTAACGAGAATATAAGAGGAAGAGCTGGAACACACAAAGATGAGGGTTGACATCCAAAACTCACTTTTGAGGTGGACTGATCCTCTAAAAAAAAGCTAAGTTTAGTTAAGTCTAGTTTCCCAGATCTTACCTGTAATGACACAGATAGATAGATAGATAGATAGATAGATAGATAGATAGATAGATAGATAGATAAGGCCCTGCCACTGTGTAAGAATAGCCAAAAGTCACACCAGTTTTGCACAAATTCAGAGTCAAGAATATAAATTCTGAGAGTTTTTAGATCATGGATTAGGTTCCAGCGTTCAGAGGCTTCAAAGAGCTTTTGATCCAGAAAAATGTGTATATCCAGGGCGCTCCAAGCATTTGAATCCTGACAGATAAGGTCTGTGTTGGAGAGGGTAGCAAATCTTCACACACTTTCAAAGAGCTTTTGGAGTGAGGAAGCCTCTAACCCAGTGTCCAGGTATTGCCGGAAACCAGCAGGTGTGTGTACAGGTATGCACTGACTTTATAATCAAAGGCAGAGGAATACCTGCAACCTTCAGGGCCCCAGTGCAAGAAACCATGAAGAGCCCCTATGACCCCTGGCTGGGGCCCTTCCTTCCACGCCCTGTGGGGGAATGCCAGGGCCGTTTGCAAGTGCGACCTTTGCGACCCTGGTAGTTTCGCCACTGGTGTCCGTAGCTGATACATTTACAGGCCCCTTCCCCAATCTCTATCCTGACACATCCCCCGCAGCTCCGATGGGTTCCCCTCCTCCCCTCTCCCACTAGTGACTGTGGGTGATGAGGTGGGGGGGTAGGAGAGAGCACAGGGACCTGGGAGCAGCAGAAAAAAGCTGGATAGGATGGGTGGGGGCATATAGAAGAAAAGATCCCCTTAATTTTCCTCCTGCAACTTCTGAATGCCTGCAGGAGGGAGAGGAGAATAAGTTGGCATTCAGTAGCTGGAGGGGATTTGTTCCTCTATATTCCCTTGTCCTTCCTATCCAGGTGTATAGGGAAGCCACACAGACCCCCTGGAGCATGGGGATGGGTCACAATTGCAACCCCTATAGCCACCCCTGATTACAGGCCTAGCCATAGCTTTGGTCTCCCTTTAGAACACAGGTGTTTTACCTTACTCCATGCTGGAGTAAGGAAGGTTCCTTGTCTAAAGAACTAATAAGGTCACGACAACTGAGCCAGTCTAGTGGAGTTAGAGAACCTAAGGATCTAAGAAGACTGAGAAAGCCCAGAGTGCTGAGAGAAGGGCACATGAACATTGAGGTGCTGTGTAAGATGGTCTGAGGGACCAGCCAAAGGCCAAGGTTTGAGGCCTAAGCAGTAGTACTGCCAGAGCAATCTAGGAGACTAAAGTTGTGAAAGTTTATCAATTTGTGTGGAACTGTTTATTGTCATTTTTTAAGTAGCCCAACAAGCCCTAAAACAGATTTGCTGACTGGTGAAAACTCACTGGAATACTCAATTCATAGGATGCATTAAGGTGAAAAAACACAAAGCTTTACAACCCCTTTAAGCATTGGTTGCCAGAAAGTGGCAAGTGTAGGACTGGCAAGTGTAGGACCCGAATGGAGGCCATAACACCAGCAACGGTCCGTCTGAAGAGGGAATATTTTTGCCAGAACTGATGGGGTTCTATACCAACGTGTCAAAATTTTGCACGTGGTTTCCTGGTACCTACTGCATAGGGAGGATTTCTGCGCAAAAAAAAAGTATTCTCTCCTTTTGAGGTTCAATAAAGGTAACTTGCAAGTAGGGATGAGCTTCGAGTTCGAGTCTATGAAATCTAAAGTGCTAATTTTAAAGGCTTATATGCAAGTTATTGTCATAAAAAGTATTTGGGGACCCGGGTCTTGCCCCAGGGGACATGTATCGATGCAAAAAAAAGTTTTAAAAACGGCCGTTTTTTTGGGAGCAGTGATTTTAATAATGCTTGAAGTGAAACAATAAAAGTGAAATATTCCTTTAAATTTCGTACCTGGGGGGGGGGGGGGGGGGTGTATAGTATGCCTGTAAAGTCGCGCTTGTTTCCCGTGCTTAGAACTGTCCCTGCACAAAGTGTAATTTCTGAAGGAAAAAAGTAATTTAAAAGCACTCGCGGCTATAATGAATTGTCGGCTCCCGGTAATACAGAGAAAAGTCATTGATTAAAAAAAAAAATGCGTGGGGGTCCCCACAAATTCAATTACCAGGCCCTTCAGGTCTGGTATGGATATTAAGGGGAACCCTGCGTCAAATTAAAAAAAAATGACGTGGGGTTCCCCTCAAATATCCATACCAGACCCTTCAGGTCTGGTATGGATTTTAAGGGGAACTCCACGCCAAATAAAAAAAAATGGCTTGGAGTTCCCCCCAAAAATCCATACCAGACCCTTTATCCGAGCACGCAACCTGGCAGGCCGCAGGAAAAGAGGGGGGATGAGAGAGCGTCCCCCCCCCTCCTGAACCGTACCAGGCCACATGCCCTCAACATGGGGAGGATGCTTTGAGGGCCTCATCCCCACAACCCTGGCCCGGTGGTTGTGGGGGTCTGTGGGAGGGGGGCTTATCGGAATCTGGAAGACCCCTTTAACCATGTGAATTGGTAAGGGGTACATTGTACCCCTACCATTTCACAAAGAAAGTGTAAAAGATAGTAAAAAAACACACAGACACAGTTGGGAAAAAAAACCAAAAAAACATTCCAGCGATGTAATCCAGTGTCCCGCGGTGATCCAATGTCCAGCGCTGCAGTCTCCTCCAGTCTCCATTCCACACGAAACTCCCATGAGGTACGAGGGGGCAGGGTCACCCGTCACATCATATGGTAAGCCCCAGCTTTCCCCGCTTGTCGGGGAATAGCCAATGACGTAGGCGCGATCCAGCCTACGTCATTCGCTATTCCCAGCAAGCGGGGAAAGCCGGGGTTTACCCCTATGATCTGACGGGTGACCCCGCCCCCCCGTACGTCAGACCCTGCCTACGTCATTGGCTGAGCGGACCTGATGGGGAATGTGATTTGATTCCTCTGCGGTGTAAGCGCATCATTATATTGTTTTATATTTCACATTGGAGGACACAGAAACCTTTTTGAATGATTGCAGCTGTCACTATTCAGTTATCTTTTGTTTGTTACACCCAAGTTTAATATTCATTAGCGCTTTAGTAAATTCCACTTCACTAATAAATGAATAGACCCCGCCCCTTCTCACGTTCCCCATCAGGTCCGCTCAGCCAATGATGTAGGGGGGCGGAGTCACATTCACTGGGTGTAAAGCTGAGCGGACCTGATGGGGAACGTGAGAAGGGGCGGAGTCTATTCATTTATTACACTGCAGAGGAATCAAATCACGTTTCCCATCAGGTCGGCTCAGCCAATGACGTAGGCGGGGTCTGACATACGAGGGGGCGGGGTCACCCGTCAGATCATAAGGGTAAGCCCTGGCTTTCCCCGCTTGCAGGGAATAGCCAATGACGTAGGCGGGTTCCCGCCTACGTCATTGGCTATTCCCCGGCAAGCGGGGAAAGCTGGGGCTTACCCTATGATGTGACGGGTGACCCTGCCCCCTCGTACGTCATGGGGGTTTCGTGTGGAGTGGAGACTGAAGGAGACTGTAGCGCTGGACATCGGATCACCGCGGGACACTGGATTACATCGCTGGAATGGGTTTTTTATTTTTTATTTTTAATAAAGGACTTTCCCAACTGTGTCTGTGTGTTTTTTTACAATTTTTTACACTTTCGATGTGAAATGGTAGGGGTACAATGTACCCCTTACCAATTCACATGGGGGGGCGGGATATGGGGGTCCCCTTTATTAAAGGGGTCTTCCAGATTCCGATAAGCCCCCCGCCCGCAGACCCCCACAACCACCGGGCAAGGGTTGTGGGGATAAGGGTTGTGGAATTTGGGGGGACCCCCACACATTTTTTTTTATCAATGACTTTTCTCTGTTTTGCCAGGAGCCAACAATTCATTATAGCACTTTTAAATAACTTTTTTTCCTTCAGAAATGACAATTTGTGCAGGGACAGTTCTAAGCACGGGAAACAAGCGCTGCTTTACAGGCATACTATACACCCCCCCCCCCCTCAGGTATGAAATTTAAAGGAATATTTCACTTTTATTGTTTCACTTTAAGCATTATTAAAATCACTGCTCCCGAAAAAACTGACGTTTTTAAAGGTTTTTTTGCATTGATACATGTCCCCTGGGGCAGGACCCGTGTCCCCAAACCCTTTTTAGGACAATAACTTGCATATTAGCCTTGATAATTAGCAGCACTTTTGATTTAGAACGTTCGAGTCCATTGTATTTAATAGGGTTCTAAAGTTTGCGCGAACTTTAGGTCTGTTCGCAGGTTCTGGTGCGAACCGAACCGGGGGGTGTTCGGCTCATCCCTACTTGCACGTCTCTCTCCCATTTTGCTAAGAACGGGGAGTCTTCTGTGGCATGGAGATCCAACAAGGAGTTATACGAGGTTGATAAGGAACTCCAGATCGGGCCCTCTCCCAGACAAAGCTCCTCGAAAGAGTGGAGCTTACAAGTAAAGAGAGCCGGGCTAGGCAACGATAAAGATATTTAACATACCATTAATTGGTAAAAAAAACTTTTTTGACTGGAGTCACCCTTTAATGTAAGGGCATAGTGTTTTCAATGGATTTAATTGATGGATGTACTTTTAAGTATTGTAATAAAATTAGAAATATATACAGTGAGGGAAAAAAGTATTTGATCTCCTGCTGATTTTGTATGTTTGCCCACTGACAAAGAAATGATCAGTCTATAATTTTAATAGTTGGTTTATTTTAACAGTGAGAGACAGAATAACAACAAAAATATCCAGAAAAACGCATTTCAAAAAAGTTATAAATTGATTTGCATTTTAATGAGTGAAATAAGTATTTGACCCCTTTGCCAAACATGACTTTAGTACTTGGTGGCAAAACCCTTGTTGGCAATCACAGAGGTCAGACGTTTCCTGTAGTTGGCCACAAGGTTTGCACACATCTCAAGAGGGATTTTTTCCTACTCCTCTTTGCAGATCCTCTCCAAGTCATTAAGGTTTGGAGGCTGACGTTTGGTAACTTGAACCTTCAGCTCCCTCCACATATTTTCTATGGGATAAAGGTCTGGAGACTGGCTCAGACATTCCAGGACCTTAATGTGCTTCTTTTTGAGCCACTCATTTGTTGCCTTGGCCCTGTGTTTTGGGTCATTGTCATGCTGGAATACCCATCCACCACCCATTTTCAATGCCCTGGCTGAGGGAAGGAGGTTCTCACCCAAGATTTGATGGTGCATGGCCCCGTCCATCGTCCCTTTGATGCAGTGAAGTTTTCCTGTCCCCTTAGCTGAAAAACACCCCCAAAGCATAATGTTTCCACCTCCATGTATGACGGTGGGGGATGGTGTTCTTGGGGTCATAGGCAGCATTCCTCCTCCTCCAAACACGGCAAGTTGAGTTGATGCCAAAGAGCTTGACTTTGGTCTCATCTGACCACAACACTCTCCCCCAGTTCTCCTCTGAATCATTCAGATGTTCATTAGCAAACTTCAGACAGTCCTGTACATGTGCTTTCTTCAGCAGGGGGACCTTGTGGGTGCTGCAGGATTTCAGAACTTCCCTGTGTGTTACCAATTGTTTTCTTGGTGACTGCGGTCCCAACTGCCTCAAGATCATTGACAAGAGTCTCCCGTGTAGTTCTGGGCTGATTTCTCACCATTCTCATGATCATTGAAACCCCACGAGTTGAGATCTTTCATGGAGCCCCAGACTTAGGGAGAGTGACAGTTATTTTGTGTTTCTTCCATTTGTGAATAATCACAGCAACTGTTGTCACCCTCTCACCAAGCTGCTTTGCGATGGTCTTGTAGCCCATTCCAGCCTTGTGTAGGTCTACAATCTTGTCCCTGACATCCTTGGACAGCTCTTTGGTCTTGGCCACGGTGGAGAGATTGAAATCTGATTGATCGCTGCTGCGGACAGGTGTCTTTTATACAGGTAACAAGCTGAGATTAGGAGCACTCCCTTTAAGAGAGTGCTCCTAATCTCAGCTTGTTGCCTGTATAGAAGACACCTGGGAACCAGAAATCTTGCCGATTGATAGGGGATCAAATAATTAGTTCACTCATTAAAATGCAAATCGACTTATAACTTTTTTTAAATGTGTTTTTCCGGATATTTTTGTTGTTTTTCTGTCTCTCACTGGTAAAATTAACCTACCATTAAAGTGGTTGTAAACCCACTTTTGAAACTTGCACCTACAGGTAAGCCTAGATTAAGGCTTACCTGTAGGTGCAAGAAATATCTCCTAAACCTACACGGTTTAGGAGATATTTGCTAAAAATTACATTGCTCCGTGTCTACGGCACATGCGCGCCGTAGACAACGGCACATTCATGGGGTTAATCCCATTCACAAATTCGGCTAAGTCCCAGCAATGCTTGGGCTTAGCCGAATTTGACGGCTCCCGCGCACATGCGCAGAGTGACGTCTTCGCCGCTCCGGCCAATCACAGCGCCGGAGCGGCGCTGTGATTGGCTGAAGGGGCGATACCCGGAAGTAACATTCCGGCCATCTCCGCAGCGATGGCTGCGGCTGAAGAGGGAGACGAGGACGGCTTTGGGGGCCCCGATCTAAGGTAAGTGATGCATAATGAGCTATTATGCTAGTCATATTAGCTCATTATGCCTTTCTCTTACAGGTGGTTTAAAAAAAAAAAAAATTATAGGGGTTTACAACCACTTTAAAATTATAGACTGATCATTTCTTTGTCCGTGGGCAAACTTACAAAATCAGAAGCGGATCAAATACTTTTTTCCCTTTAAAATATATATATATTTTTTTAAATAAAAACTTATAAAAAGTCTTCTGGTTGCCCTTAAAGTCTCATTAGAGGAATATAGTATTGGTTTATCTTGTAATTGTTAGGGCCTGGGGCAACCTCCACCCATAACTGATTTAATTCTGTATTTGGCACAGTGTAATAGCTTCTTTTCATGAGATCTGGTGTGCAGCACTTTCCCCCGGGATCTCTCCAGAAATAATGGCAACGGGGTCCTCACTTGGGCACCACAGATAGAGGCCAGGTTAAGGCTAGTATATTAACTACAATGACTTATTGCCTAGGCTTTCATTTTTATATTTTGCTGCAGCAATCTGGGATGGGGGGGGGGGGGGGTAAAACAAAAAAGGTCTGCTTTTATCACTTGCCGATTGTCCCATAGTAGGTTTACTGCTACAGGGCGGCCGCGCTGCGCAAGATCACGTTTATATATGTGATCCTGCATATCCAGGTATCGGGCGCGCACGCTTTTGCACAGTGGGAGCCGATCAGCGGGTCCTGCGGACTCAATGTCCGCCAGCACCCCGGCGATCATTCGTTACATAAGCAGAACAGCAGTCTGCCTATGTAAACAAGGCAGATTTCCATTCTGTCAGTATGGAAGGTATTGATCCTGTGTTCCTGCTTTGCAGAAACATGGATCAATGTCTTTCATTAGTAAAATCACCTCCCCTCACAGTAGAAAAACACTGGTCAGGCGAACAGTTTACCCTTTGATCGCCCTTGATGTTAACCCCTTCCCAACCAGTGTCATTAGTACAGTGATAGTGCATATTTTTAGCACTGATCGCTGTATTGGTGACATTGGTCCCCAAAAAAGTGTCAAAAGTGTCAGGTGTCCAATTTGTCCGCCGCAATACCACAGTCCCTCCATTACTAGTAAAAAATATAAAATAAATAAAAATTCCATAAATCTATCCCATAGTTTGTAGACGCGATAACTTTTGCGCAAACTAGAGCTGCACGATTCTGGCTAAAATGAAAATCACGATTTTTTTTGCTTAGAATAAAGATCACGATTCTCGCGGTGTAACATCTTCTTTCACATTATACAAAAAAGTTGGGCTAACTTAGTGTTTATTTAATTTTTTTATTAATTAAAGTGTATTTTTTCAAAATAAATTACGTTTGAAAAACCATTGCGCAAATACGGTGTGACATAAAATATTGCAACAACCACCATTTTATTCTCTAGGGTCTCTGCTAAAAAAAAATATATATATTATGTTTGGGTGTTCCAAGTAATTTTCTACTAGGAAATAATGATTTTTTACTTGTAAGCAACAAATGTCAAGAAAAGGTTTGGTCATTAAATGGTTAAACTCCCTTCATCCTACACGTTCATCTACAGTTCTTTCCTTTGATAAAAGAACGAAAAGATATTTTGTTTCCACTTATTCGTGTGTTGTATTAAAACTTGGCAGGCTGCCTGGATTTTGTTTATCCAGCTGTGAGAACTCTCTGCACTTGTTAGAGAGAATCGTGACATGCTGTTTTGAAGATCGGGAAGGGAAAAAGATTGCGATTTCGATTCTTCACGATTAATCGTGCAGCTCTAGCGCAAACCAATCAATATACAGTAGGTGCCACTGATTTTGCGTCAATCTCGCCTCTGCTAGCGGCGAGATTGACACTCGCGAGCCCCGTCGCGGGAGCCAGCGCCGAGCTATGACGCTCCTCCTGCGAGAAACACAGCTCGTAGCGGTGATTTCCAGCGCGATCCCATCGCGCTGGAAACACAAAATCGGCGGCACCTACTGTACGGTTATTGGGATTTTCTTTACCAAAAATATGTAGCAGAATACATATAGGTTTAAATTGATGAAGATTTTTTTTTTTATTACTTATTTCTTTACTTGATGTGTTTTATAGCAGAGAGTAAATTTTTTTTTATTTTTTTCAAAATTGTCTTTTTTTTTTTGTTTAGAACGCAAAAAATAAAAACCGCAGTGGTGATCAAATACCACCAAAAGAAAGCTCTATTGGTGGGAAAAGGGGACATAAACTTTATTTGGGTACAGCGTCGCACGACTGGGTAATTGGCAGTTATAAATAACGCATGGCCGTATCACAAAAAATGGCCTGGTCATAAAGGGGGTAAATCTTCTGGAGCTGAATTAGTTTAAAAAATAAATAAATAATTGGAAACAAAATCAAGAGAACTGCATGCAAATATTAAGCCTACTATAACCACCTATAGACAGACTCACAGGACGGTGATTCCCTTTTTACTAGTAAATAATTGTTCAGCAGAACAGATTTTTGTCATTCAGAGCCCTTGGCTTCTAATCATAGTGTGACCACCTACGTACATTCAAAGCGAACCATAGCAAACACAAAAGAGATTCCTCTTCCTTTTGTTTGCTCTCCTCGTTATCGCTGTTAGCTGTACCCTTCGTGCTACCGTCATTAATAGACTTTGGCAAGGAACAGAGGGGCAGCCTGTTAAAAATGAATTCATTGTCAGTCCAAGCGGCCCCCGCTGCTCCTCTACGGTTCACATCCTGAATGCCATCAACTTCATTTACATGCAGATCATGCCCATGAAAAGATCGCTGTAGACAATAGTGCGCCAACAGTGAGGTCCATCCTTAGGGCCATAATACAGTTAGAAACCGCTTAGACACATACATGACCATTTTGTATTTAACCATTTCAGCTCCAGAAGATTTACCCCCCTTCCTGACCAGGCCGTTTTTTTTTGCAATACGGCATTGCGCTACTTTAAAAGCTTCCGGACCAGCCGCTGCAGTTATACTGCGGCAGGCTGGCCCCCCTGCGCGAGCTGACGTAGCTGTACGTCGGCTCTTTAGGACACGGTGCGCGTGCTCGAAGCGTGTTGCGTGTTCCCGGAGCCGATGCGATTGCTCAGTACAGAACGAGAACGGGGATGTGTGTGTGAACACACACATCCTGGTTCTCTCAGGGGCAAAGAGACTGATCGTGTGTTCATACAATGTATGAACACCGATCAATCTCTTCCCCTAGTCAGTCCCCCAGCCCCTTCAGTTAGAACACACATAAGGGAACACATTTAACCCCTTGATCGCCCCCTAGTGTAAACCCCTTCTCTGCCAGTGACATTTTTACAGTAATCAGTGCATTTTTATAGCACTGATCGCCAGTGATGTAAGTAACTGAGTTTGAATAAACAGAGTTACGTAACACAGTTACTTTAGAGGGTAACGAGTAATCTGATTACTCTTCCCCTCATGGTAACGCAGTTACCATTACTTGGGCGGCGTTACCCCAATTACATCTACCACCACTAGATGGCAGTAGTGTAATTCCTCCTCTCCTCTATGACCGGGTCTCTCTCATGTCACGGCACTGACGGAAGTCACACTGCTCCCCGCGGCCCCTCCTCTCTTCTCGTCCATCCCCATTTGCTTGCGACATCATCTGGGATGGACAAGAAGAGAGGAGGGGCCGTCAGTGCCGTGACATGAGAGAGAACTTATTACACACGCTTCCTGAGCTACTCTGCATGGCTGGTAAACAATGTGCTATGTGCCCTGCCCTGATGTGCTATGTGCCCCGCCCTGATGTGCTATGTGCCCCGCCCTGATGTGCTATGTGCCACATGTCCTGATGTGCCCTCATGTGCTATGTGCCCTGTGCCCCATGCCCTGATGTGCTATGTGCCCCATGCCCTGATGTGCTATCATGTGCCCTGATGTGCTATGCGCCCTGATGTGCTGTGCGCCCTGATGTGCTATGTGCCCCATGCCCTGATGTGCTATGGGCCCCATGCCCCGATGTGCCCCATGCCCTGATGTGCCCCATGCCCTGATGTGCCCCGTGCCCTGATGTGCTATGTGCACTGATGTGCTATGTGCCCCATGTCCTGATGTGCCCTGTGCCCCATGCCCTGATGTGCTATGTGCCCTGATGTGCTATGGGCCCCATGCCCCGATGTGCCCCATGCCCTGATGTGCCCCATGCCCTGATGTGCCCTGTGCCCTGATGTGCTATGTGCACTGATGTGCTATGTGCCCCATGCCCTGATGTGCTGTGCGCCCTGATGTGCTATGTGCCCCATGCCCTGATGTGCTATGGGCCCCATGCCCCGATGTGCCCTGATGTACTATGTGCCCCATGCCCTGATGTGCCCCATGCCCTGATGTGCCCCATGCCCTGATGTGCCCCGTGCCCTGATGTGCTATGTGCACTGATGTGCTATGTGCCCCATGTCCTGATGTGCCCTGTGCCCCATGCCCTGATGTGCTATGTGCCCTGATGTGCTATGTGCCCCATGCCCTGATGTGCTATGTGCCCTGATGTGCTATGTGCCCCATGCCCTGATGTGCTATGTGCCCTCTCAAAAAAAGTCAGTTACTTTGCTGACTCTCAGCTATGAGTAAGCATCCCATGATGTGAAACGCGTTAGCTAACTCCTGTGTTATATTTTTTGGGGTGTTTTTGTTGTGTTTCATGGATTTTATTAATAAACCAGCATCTTTTGCAGAGTGCGGCCGTCCAGAAAATCTTTTTCCCTATTACCTATATTGTGCAGAGCCAGCACCTGTTTGCATTCAGAGTGGGGCGGGAGTATCACATGGACACAGCAGCTTGTGAGCGGTAATTTCTCTTCTTCAATACTTTGCTGAGTAACTAATTACTTTTTCAATGTAGTAACTGAGTCACTAACGCAATTACTTTTTGGGAGAAGTAATTTGTAACTGTAACTAATTACTTTTTTAAAGTAAGATGACCAACACTGCTGATCGCTGTATAAATGACAATGGTCCCAAAAATGTGTCAAAAGTGTCCGATGTGTCTGCCATAATGTCACAGTCCCGATAAAAATTGCAGATCGCCGCCATTACTAGTAAAAAAATTTTTTTATAAAAATGCCATAAAACTACCAATATTTTGTAGACGCTATAACTTTTGCGCAAACCAATCAATATACGCTTATTGCGATTTTTTTTTTTACCAAAAATATGTAGAAGAATACATATCGGCCTAAACTTAGGAAAAAAACACTTTTTTAAAAAAAATTGGGGATGTTTATTATAGCAAAAAGTACAAAATATTGTTTTTTATTCAAAATTTTCGCTTTTTTTGGTTTATAGCGCAAAAAAAAAAAAAATCGCAGAGATGATCAAATACCACCAAAATAAAGCTCTATTTGTGGGGAAAAAAGGACGTAAATTTTGTTTGGGTACAGCGTCGCACTACCGCGCAATTGTTAGTTAAAGCGACGCAGTTCCGAATCGCAAAAAATGGCCCGGTCATTGGGCAGCCAATTCTTCCGGGGCTGAAGTGGTTAACTGATAATTGGGCAGTCATGCGGCGCTTTACCCAAATGCAATCTATGTCCTTTTTTTCCCACAAGTTAAGCTTTCTTTTGGTGGTAATTGATCACCTCTGTTTTGTTTTTTGCGCTATAAGTAAAAAAAGGCCAACAATTTGGAAAAAAAAAAACCAAAAACAATATTTCTTGTTCATACATCACGGGACACAGAGCAGCATAGTCATTACTATGTGGGTTATATAGAATTACCTTCAGGTGCTGGCACTGGCAACTTCCAAAACAGGAAGTACCCTCCCCTATATAAGCCCCTCCCATCCGGGAGTACCTCAGTTTTTTGCCAGTGTCTAAGGTGTTGGCCAAGGTTAACATGTATTCATCTGGGCTTGTGTACAGGTTCTCTGGGCCTTAGCAAGCTATTCCGGATCCGATCAAAAAAGCTTCATAGCTAAACGGTCGGTACCCGGGCCTTGCAGAGAAGAGCAGGGTTTTGCCTGTAATGCCTCTCTTAGGAGGGCTGGACCCTGGGATCCAGAGCTCTGGTCATACTCAAAACCAAGAGGCTATCTGTGCAGGGTGCTATACAGGTCCAGGGGAGTGGAATCCTTGGGAACCCGGTCCCTGAAGGTCTAGTACAATGCCTGCCGTGAGAGGTGAAGTTTGGGCTTCTGTGGACCAAACAAAGTCCTGCGGCGGGGAAAAGGTAAGTGGGGGCCCCTCAGGAACTTGGTTCTATTGAGGGGACCCCCAAGCCTAATATGTCTTTCTGCCTGTTACCTAAAGGGTATTCCCGCTAATAGCTGTATATGCCTAAGAAATCCTAGAAATGTTTTTTCATAAGGGAAGTTTTAAAAAAACTGTAAACCTGGAAATGTTTTTTCATAAAGGAGGTTTTAAAAAAAAAAAAAAAAAAAAAAAAGACAAAGGTGCGGTACCCGTGTTTGTCCACTAGAGGCCGCTGTGGAACGTCTTTTTTCTTGGGACTATTCCTTCCATGGTGAAAGTCCAGGCAGATGAGTGAGCTCTCTATCAGGGAAGCTGCATTCCTCTGTCATGCTGCCAAGTAGTTTCCTTCCATCCCCGAGTCCTGGTGAAACAGGGACCCTGGCTCCTCTCCCTACATGGCGCCAAGAGCGCACACGTGCACGCGTGCGCGCGCACACATGCTTTCCTTTTATAAGGTTTAGCTTCAAAAAAGGGGGCGGAGCCTGGCGGATGACGCGCTCTGTGCGCCCAGCGCTTCTGCGCATGTGCGGGCGTCCCAGCAAGATAAAAGGACTCAGTCCACGCTGCTTGCTATGACACAGAGCATGAAAAGGAGCTGGTAGCATGGTATAGGGGCTTACAGCGGGCGGTTGATACAGGCATCCCCAGAAAGACGCATTAGTAGACACCCACTGATGTACATAGCAGCAAATTGCATTAGACTATTTCAGTAAGGGGTGTATTGCGGCTGGAATACCTCAGCTTTGAACTAAGGAATATGCCGCCTAAAAAACTCTGAGATATACCTCTCAGGAAGTGTAGGGGGTCTCCATCGGGCTCTGAGGATCTGGAGCAGTCATCTGCACCCTCCTCCCCTGAGAAATCAGAGGTTAATACCCATAAGGAACCCCCGGGAGTGCCAGGTACTGCGGCTGTCCTCAGTCCACCTGCTCCTGCATATATAACAGAGGAGGTTTTTTCCTCAACTCTGGAGGGATTGGAGCAGAGATTGGCAGCATTGATCGCTTCTTCTCTACAGGAAAGAAAGCGCGCCAGATCTCCATCACCTCCATTAGAGTGCCTGTTGGCAGAGCAACAGTCCCAGGAAGGGACCGACCTACCTGAAGGGGATCAGGAGGAGGTTAGCTCTGTTTTTGAGGAATCGACAGTAGATGAACCATTTTCAGCATCGCAGACTGAAAGATTGTGGGTCCAGACCCTAACTGACATGGTTCGATCTGCATTTAAAATGCCTCTTGTTGAACCATCAACTACTGCTGTCTCCTCATTGGGGTCGCTAAAAGCTCCCCAGGTTAATTGCTCCTTTCCAATACATCCATTATTGGAAGGACTTATATACCAGGACTGGGAACATCCTGATAAACTATTTGTTCCGCCTAAAAGGTTTCCGGTGATCTATCCCATGGAGGAAAAGTTCACCCAGAGATGGAATGTTCCTACGGTGGATGCAGCCATCTCTTCTGTGAACAAATCACTGACATGTCCAGTAGATAATGTTCAAATGTTCAAAGATCCAGTGGATAAAAAATTGGAATCTTTATTAAAATCTGCTTTTTCCACAGCAGGGGCTGTTACACAGCCAGCAGTGGCAGCTATTGGGGTCTGCCAAGCTTTAAAGGATCAAATGAAAATGGTCCTGAGGGATTTGCCAGACCAGCAGGCCCAGGCTCTGGCTGATCTGCCTAGAGCATTATGCTTTGCGGTTGACGCCATCAAGGATTCTATCCATCAGGCCTCCCGCCTCACGCTGTCTTTGGTACATATGCGTAGGCTTCTGTGGCTCAAAAACTGGTCTGCTGAAGCTCCCTGTAAGAAGCTCTTAGTTAGCTTCCCATTTCATGGGGAACGCCTTTTTGGCGAAGACCTGGATAAGTATATCCAGAAGATTTCCAGTGGTAAAAGTACTCTCTTACCGAGTAAAAAGAGGTCTAGGGGTCCATCTTTTAAGAGGACTACCTCTCCTATCCCTGCGACGTCTGCTACTAAGCAGTTCCGACGGCCTCCTCGGTCAAACTCAGGAGGTAAAAATCAGGGACAGCCACAGGGTAATAAAAAGCCCTGGATCCGAAGAGGTACTAAACCAGCCTCCAAGTCAAGCCTATGAAGGGCTGCCCCCACTCAAACGGGTGGGGGGAAGACTTCAGTTGTTCGCAGAGACCTGGCGGGAGACGATCAAAGACAGATGGGTGCTCTCCGCAGTAACTCTGGGATACAAGTTGGAGTTAAAAGAGTCTCCTCCTTCCCATTTTATGTGGTCAGGCATGCCAAGAGACCCTCTGAAAAGACGGTCTCTCCTATTGGCGTTAGAACAACTATTGCTCCAAGGAGTAATTATGGAGGTTCCTATGGAAGAGTGGGGGTTGGGTTTCTACTCAAACCTTTTCACAGTCCCGAAGCCAAACGGGGACATAAGACCCATATTGGACCTAAAGAGTCTAAACAAATTTCTAAACGTCCGGTCTTTCCGGATGGAGTCGATCCGATCGGTCACCGCTGCCCTACAAGGGGAGGAATGGTTAGCCTCGATCGACATCAAAGATGCTTACTTGCATGTTCCCATCTTTCCAGGTCATCAAAAATTCCTACGCTTTGCAGTAGAAGGGCGCCATTTTCAGTTCAGAGCCTTACCATTCGGTCTGGCCACAGCACCACGAGTGTTCACAAAAATTCTGGCCCCACTGTTGGCCGATCTAAGAACACGGGGTGTAACGATAATGGCATACCTAGACGACCTGTTGTTGATGGACCACTCAGTTGCCAAGCTAGAAGTGGTAATTGTCGATACAATCAAGTATCTAGAATCTCACGGTTGGGTCATCAACCTGGACAAGTCAGCCCTACAGCCAGTGAAAAACCTGGTATATCTAGGGCTACGGCTGGATTCAGACCAGAGGAAGATTTTCTTACCTCTAGACAAGGTATCCTCTTCGAGGGCCTTGGTCCGTCTGCTTTGTGCAAAAAGACAGCCGTCCATACGCCTGTGCATGAGGCTGCTAGGAAAGATGGTAGCATCATTCGAAGCTGTACCATACGCCCAATTCCACTCAAGGAATTTACAAAGGGCCATATTGTCAGCCTGGAACGGAAAAGTTCAGGCTCTAGACTTCCCGATGGCTTTGTCCCCTTCCGTTCGGAAGAGTCTCTGCTGGTGGTTGATCCCCCAGAATCTCCAGAAGGGAAAACCCTTCAGCCCGATATCTTGGAAGGTGGTCACTACAGATGCCAGCCTTATAGGCTGGGGGGCAGTACTGGAGCAATGGTCTCTCCAGGGCAGATGGTCAAATGTAGTAAAAACCCTGCCCATCAATCTCTTAGAGATACGAGCAGCCCGGTACGCCCTAGTAGCCTGGACATCCAGACTCCAAGGGTCCCCTGTCAGAATTCAATCAGACAATGCCACAGCAGTGGCATATATCAATCATCAGGGAGGCACCAGGAGTCGTGCAGCCCAGAGGGAAGTAAGTCACATCCTGGAATGGGCAGAAAAGCATGTCCCATGTATATCAGCTGTCTTCATTCCAGGGGTGGAGAATTGGAAGGCGGACTTTCTGAGTCGCCAACAGTTATGCCCAGGGGAATGGTCCCTTCATCCCGAGGTCTTCCGAGCAATATGTCAGCGGTGGGGAACACCGGATGTAGATCTGCTAGCATCCAGATTCAACGCAAAGGTGGACAGATTTGTCTCCCGGACAAGGGATCCCCTCGCTTGCGGCTCGGATGCTCTGGTGTTCCCTTGGGATCAGTTCAGACTGATATATGCATTCCCTCCGCTACAATTGTTGCCTCGACTCCTTCACAGAGTCAGGTTGGAGAAGAAGCCGGTGATCCTGGTGGCTCCAGCGTGGCCCCGAAGGGCCTGGTACGCGGAGATCATCAAAATGTCTGTGGGGAGTCCTTGGACCCTTCCACGTCGTCCGGACCTGCTTTCGCAAGGACCGATATACCACCCTTCCTTACTAACTCTAAGTTTAACGGCCTGGCTATTGAATCCCACATCCTAAAGAAGAGAGGTCTCTCTAACTCTGTGGTATCAACTATAATCAATGCCAGGAAGCCTGTATCCAGGCAGATCTACTATAGAGTTTGGAAGGCGTACATCACTTGGCGCGAGGCCAGAAAATGGCATCCACGTAAGTACGTTATAGGCAGAATTCTGGACTTCCTGCAGTGGGCTGTAGACAGGAAGTTTGCCTTAAGTACTATCAAGGGCCAGGTTTCGGCCTTGTCAATACTATTTCAAAGGCCCCTGGCTATGCATTCACTTGTCAAATCCTTTATGCAAGGTGTGACTCGTATTATTCCACCGATTAAGGCTCCCATATGCCCATGGGATCTAAATTTGGTTCTGTCGGTTCTGCAGAAGCAGCCATTTGAACCTTTGCGGCACATTTCCTTGGTTCTACTCACCAGGAAATTGATATTTTTAGTAGCCATATGCTCGGCTAGAAGAGTGTCGGAATTAGCCGCCATGTCCTGTAAAGAGCCATATCTGGTTATCCATAAGGACAGAGTAGTATTACGTCCTCACCCAGCCTTTCTTCCTAAGGTGGTATCGAGGTTTCACTTGAACCAGGATGTGGTTCTTCCTTCTTTTTTCCCCAAACCAAGCTCGGTAGAGGAAAAGTTATTGCATTCTTTGGATGTAGTAAGAGCAGTTAAAGCTTATCTAAAAGCCACTGCTCAGATTCGTAGAACGGATTCTTTGTTTGTTCTGCCGGAAGGCCCCAGAAAGGGTCAGGCAGCATCAAAATCTACTTTAGCCAAGTGGATTCGACAGGTCATAATACAAGCCTATGGCTTGAGAAGTAGACCGCCTCCGTTCAAAGTTAGGGCGCACTCCACGAGAGCAGTTGGAACTTCATGGGCAGTGCATCACCAGGCCTCCCTGGCGCAAATTTGTAAGGCCGCAACATGGTCTTCAGTACACACGTTTACTAGGTTCTACCAGGTGGACGTTAGAAGTCAGGAGGATGTCGCCTTTGGGCGCAGTGTGTTGCAGGCCGCAAAAGATCCTCATGCCTGATGGCGCCCAGCTTATGTATGGTGTATCCCCCCCCTCATGTGGCATTGCTTTGGGACGTCCCACATAGTAATGACTATGCTGCTCTGTGTCCCGTGATGTATGAACAAGAAAGTAGGATTTTTAAAACAGCTTACCTGTAAAATCCTTTTCTTGGAGTACATCACGGGACACAGAGCTCCCACCCCTCTTTTGGGGACACGTATTGCTTTGCTACAAAACTGAGGTACTCCCGGATGGGAGGGGCTTATATAGGGGAGGGTACTTCCTGTTTTGGAAGTTGCCAGTGCCAGCACCTGAAGGTAATTCTATATAACCCACATAGTAATGACTATGCTGCTCTGTGTCCCGTGATGTACTCCAAGAAAAGGATTTTACAGGTAAGCTGTTTTAAAAATCCTACTTTTTTACAATCTGCTATAAAACATATACAATAAAAGAAATTAAAAAAAAATCGAAATTCTACATAAATTTAGGCCAATATGTATTTTGCTACAAATTTTTGATCCAAAAATTCCCAAAAGCTTAAGGCAATTGGGCATTTTTTTTTAAGCCCATAAACTGCACTCTATGTTAGCCTATGTGTCCATGCACACATGGTCGTTTTTTAGCGTTAATGAGCAGTGCAGTTTATGGGCTTTTTTCTGAATGCAAGAAATTTGCATTCAAAGTGCCGTTTTTCGGCAGGAAAAAACACCCAAAAAAAGCAAAACGCCGATAAACGCACTTAAACGCGAATTAACGGCCGCTAATTAGCGTTAGGCGTTTCTCTGGCTCTATTTAAAACCAATGGTTCCCTATGGGAGCCCATTGATTTGAATAGAAGTCGCACCGCAAGTCGGATCATCATGATCCGACTTGCGGTGTGACTTGCGTGGGGAACCCCGCCAAAAAATGAAAAAAATAATTGGTGTGGGGTTCCCCCTCGGACGATACCAGGCCCTTAGGTCTGGTATGGATTTTAAGGGGAACCCCCTACGCCGAAAAAACGGTGTGGGGGGTCCCCCCAAAATCCATACCAGACCCTTATCCGAGCACGCAGCATGGTTGGTCAGTAAAGGCGGTGGGGACGAGCAAGCGCCCCCCCTCCTGAACCACACCAGGCCGCATGCCCTCAACATGGGGGGTGGGTGCTTTGGGGCAGGGGGGCACCCTGCGGCCCCCCCACCCCCAAAGCACCCTGCTCTCATGTTGATGGGGACAAGGGCCACACTATTGTTAGGGTTAATGGACCATTTATGTGCCATGGGAGAAGGTATTGGTGCATAGTTCCCTGGGGCCTACAGGTGGCGCTGTCGCCATAGGTCTGGGTTAAAAAGGTTGTGCCTTTTCTTGTCCCCTCTCGGCAGCAGTACGGCGGGCGGGGAACCTGCTGTGCCTGTCGGGAGAGGGTATAAAAAGGGGTGGCCATCTTCCATGCGGGGTTCGTCCGCGCCCAGGCACCTTCAGCCTAGGTGTGCGTGTGGGTCGTCTCCGGGTGCCCTAGGCCCGGAGGCCTGGTTCCTGTTCCATCCCAGACACCTTCAGTCTGGGGTGAGGTACTATTTTGAAGGCACGGGGCCCAGCAACCTTCGGCTGGGGTCCGCTAGGGATCAGGAGCTCCCAGGGTGCCGCCTTGCGAGGGGACCTGTATCTGGGATGAGGAGGCCAGGGAGGTAACCCTTTCCGAAGACCCAGCGCAGAGTCATGGTGACAGTGAGGGCCTCTGGTAACTCTCCGGAGGGATGTTTTCTCCTTGACATGGGCCAAATACTTTAAGAAGGAAGTTCACCAGGTCAGTGGCAGTGACCCAACTCGTTCAAGTCAGTGGCAGTGACTTCATAGGGCAAGGCCCTATTCACCAGGTCAGTGGCAGTGACCCGTTCTCCAAGTCAGTGGCAGTGACTTTTATTCACCCGGTCTGTGGCAGAGACCAACCTCACGGTCTGTGGCAGAGATCGTGCGCCAAAACTGTTTGTGAAACCTGAACAGTCAAAGAGTCTGATTCAAGTTTGTGCCTGGACCTCCTTCCACCTAAGCTGTCCTGTGTCTTGTTCCAACCTGTCTGCTGTTAAAGAGGCATATTTATTATCCGTGTGAAATAAATATAGAAGTTGGACTTTCAGTTGGTGTGGACAGTTATATTACTGGGGGAAACATAAGGACTTGCATCTACCTAAGGTAGAGGTGAGAATCATCCTCGGGAGGATTCAACTCCAGCCGTAGGCAGGCCCGAAAACGAACACCGCTCAACCTCCTTACTCAGGAGGGTACGGGCTTGTGGTGCGGTGTGCCTCTCCCCTCCCTGCTAGGAGCCGAAACTAAAAGGCAGGTAGGGGGAAAGGTGAGGGCGCTACACATGCAAGAAAAAAAAAAACCTGAATTTTTGCTTGCACATGATTGGATGATGGAAGTCAGCAGAACTCCTGCTCATTTACTAAGCTCTGGGGCAACTGCAAAGTACACCGTCTATTTGCCTTTAGTAATAGTTTGCCCAATAGTTCTCACTGCTATTTTTATTAATAAAAATAAATAATGCAAATACCGTATATACTCAAGTAAAAGCCAACTTTTTCAGCACATTTTTTTATGCTAAACCCCCCCCCCCCGGCTTATACTTGAGTGAGGTATTCCCGCTGTGTCAGTCTACTGTTCGGCGGCCATCCACTGTAACAAAGCCCCGCCTCCTACTCATCCGTGATAGACGGAACACTGATAACAAACTGAATCCCCTGATGAAGTTACGTGGTTGACGATACGCGTCGGGATTGGAGCACTGGGTACAGACACAGTCTGATTACAGAAGACGAGCGCAGCGCTCGTGAGATTTTTGTATTTATCTTCACAACAAATGTGAGTCTTATTTTATTAATAAACATGTTTTTATGTTATGCGGAATTACACTATTAGTTCCTTCTTTCCCTTCTGATCTCAACGCTCATTGAGTCTATTGGCTGGTAATTGAGAAACTAGAGTGGACATACATCGCATCAGGCAGACACTGGTTTTGGGATACGAGCTCGGCGCTCGTGGATTGGTGCCCCTGCTTTTTTTTTTGACAAGTGAGTGCATCACCCTGAGATCCCCCTCTGCCCTTGCGACGTATCCCACAGTGTCACGCCATGTGCATATTGTTTTGTGTTTCCTTACATGGCACATACCTACCACTGAGATCATTTCAACACTAGAGGGGAGAGGATCTGCTGCCACCACTTGGATTCAGTTTTAGATCTACTTCAGCTGTTTTAAACAGCAGTGAGGTGAGCTGCTAGCACACATAGAGGTGTCTGTCACTGAAGTATTGGTCCAGCACGTCATATTCCGTTTGGTGGAGGCCCTTTCACCAGACATGGGAGTAAGTCACACATGTGCAAGTCACAAGCAAGTCTCAAGTCTTAACCTTCAAGTCTCAAGCAAGTCCCAAGTTACTGTGACGAAAAGCAAGCAAGTCAAGTCGAGTCCCTGCTAGAAGTCAAGCAAGTCAAGTAAAGTCATTTATTTTGGTCAAGTCACAAATCAAGTCAAAATACTGATCTACCCCATACTGTATAAAAATAATAGGAGGGATAACAATAAATAATATTGGTTATGTGCCCATGCCTCACTGTGCCTCACTGTGCCCGTGTCTCACTGTGCCCAATGCCTCACTGTGCCCAATGCCTCACTGTGCCCGTGTCTCACTGTGCCCGTGTCTCACTGTGCCCATGTCTCACTGTGCCCATGCTTCACTGTGCCCGTCAGCCGTGTACCTGATCGGCGGCATCCCGGCGGCCATTCCAGTATTCAAAATACGCACCTCCTCCTCGTCTGTGATAGGCGGAACACTCAATTTCCCAGCATTCAGTGTTCCGCCTATCACGGACATCCGCTCATCCTCATAACACAGACGAGGATAAGAGGATGTCCGTGATAGGCTGAACACTGCCTGCTGTGAAATTGAGTGTTCCGCCTATCACAGACGAGGAGGCACGGCTTTTGAACACTGCAATGGCCACCGTCTGTCTGCATGACACGCTGATCAGGTAGGCAGACGGCGGCTGTAATTGCGGTTAGTGTTAGTGGTGCCAAGTCATTGCAAGTCATATAGCCCAAGTCAAAGTCAAGTCGCAAGTCATTAGTGACAAGTCAAAGTCAAGTCGAGTCATTTATTGAATTCTGTCAAGCAAGTCGCAAGTCCTCAAACAGGTGACTCAAGTCTGACTTAAGTCAAGTCATGTGACTCAAGTCCCCCACCTCTGCCTTTCACTATTCACAGACTTTTTACAAGACTTTATTATTTATGTGGGTTATGTTTTGGTTTACCTTTTACACAGCATAAGGACTTTATATCATTTGGGACCCTATGTGTTTTCACATTTATTTATTGTTCATGTTTATATATTTTTCACTAGGATATTACTGCTCTTTTATAGTATCATAGTTTCATTTTTGGCTTCACTGTGTTCACCTGTCACCTATTGATTTTTTTGCTAGTTAGTCCCTCCTTCCCCTCACCCTCTTCCTTCCCTCCCAGCGCAGTCACCATCACACATTCATTCATTTTTCTTCTGTTAGGATCAGATCCCCAGGTGACCGCAGCAGTACCCCTTTTATCCCCTTTATTTATCTGTTTGACAGCGCGGGAGTTCCCCCCCCCTTTTCTTAAACTGAATCAGTGTTCCGTGTAACACGGAAAAGGAGGAGGCGGGGCTTTGTTACAGTGGATGGCCGCCGACTGCAGTTGCATGACACAGCGGGAGATCAAAGGTACATGAGGCTGCAAATGGGCAGTTGGCACAGTGAGGCTGCAGATGGGCACAGTGAGGCTGCAGATGGGCACAGTGAGGCTGCAAATGGGCACAGTGAGGCTGCAGATGGGAACAGTGAGGCTGCAGATGGGCACAGTGAGGCTGCAGATGGGCACAGTGAGGCTGCAAATGGGCACAGTGAAGCTGCAAATGGGCACAGTGAGGCTGCAGATGGGCGCAGTGAGGCTGCAAATGGGCGCAGTAAGGCTGCAAATGGGCACAGTGAGGCTGAAAATGGGCACAGTGAGGCTGCAAATGGGCACAGTGAGGCTGAAAATGGGCACAGTGAGGCTGCAGATGGGCACAGTGAGGCTAAAAATGGGCACAGTGAGGCTGCAGATGGGCACACACAGTGAGGCTACAAATGGGCACAGTGTGGCTGCAGATGGGCATTGTTGACTCTCTTTTCCACTTACAGTAGCTGCTGCATTTCCCACCCTAGGCTTATACTCGAGTCAATACGTTTTTCCAGTTTTTTTGTGTTAAAATTAGGTGCCTCGTCTTATATTCGGGATGGCTTATACTCGAGTATATACAGTAAATTACCACTTGCATATTAAAAGAAGAAACACGGATATTATTGTGTTGGTTAACGAAAGGCAAATAAACTGTGCACTTTACAAAGTGCAGTCTATTTGTCTTTAGTAAATCAACCCCAATGTCACAATTAACAGTGCCAGCTGCTATAAAGAGAGTTAGCCAGGGGCTTAATTTAAAATGTTGCTTTGTGGCCCCATAAATTCCTAGTTACCCCCCTCAGTCTTACTTTTCTCTATCAATTATAATTTGCAAACATGTAAAATTTAATTGGTGTAAGCTTCTTATTGCTGTTTGTGTCTATGTGCAGATATTCCCTCACTTCCTGTGAAGTGAAACCAATGCTGGTGTTCCGTCAGATTCGGTGACCCGTCATAATGTGCAACAGAAGTGACGTTCCGTCGCCACCATCTTTCTGCACCCCGCACTCCTCCATAGTAAGGATACGTTTGGCATTTTAAACTTTTTGTTAACAGTAAACTGAGTTTATATAGTAAAATACAGGACTTATAAATAAGTGTAAAATGCAAAAATCCAGTGGGTGTAACAACAACATACCTCCCAACTTTTCAAAACTCAACTGTGGGATATTCATGTTGTTGAGCGGGGGGGAACTAAGTGTCTATGCAGGAAAGTCCCACAGAATCCGTGCAGGTTAGGGGGTATGGTAACAAGATGTCCGCTTGCCGCCTTCTCAGTGTATCCTTACTGTGGACGTGTGGGGTGTAGCAAGATGGCGGCGATGACACGTCGCTTCCGTTTAGGGTTGCCACCTTTTCTTCAAGCCACACTCGAACACTTTAGCAAGCTCAGAGCAAAAAAAATTTTTAAGGGGGAATGCTGTGGACTCTGGTGTAAAGGGGAACTCTGATGTTAGGGCGTTTCTGCTCACCAAACCTCCCACTTACATCAGAGTTCCCAGCATTTCCCCTTAAATCAGGGTTCCCAAATACCCCCTTAAATCAGAGTCCACAGGGCATCCTTTACATATGAGTCTCCCTTACCTTAGTATATTCACTCGCTCAGAGGCAAGAGAGAGAAGGGAGGGTGGGGGGAGACTTGACTTCAGTCACAGACATTGGATGGTGAGCTCACTCACCTGAGGATGGAGGCTCGAGTATCGACACAGTTGCTGAACTTCAGATTTCTAGCCCACACATCCCTTTCTTAAGGACCAGAACACCGGGGATTATAATGTGTGTGTGGGTAGACAGAGTGGTAGGGGTGGGAGGAGGAGCAGATCAAGCCCTCTCTCCTCTCCTGTCCATGTATGGGAATGGGTCCTGTGCACACCCTTATGCACTCAATTGTGGTATTCGGTTACTTGGGGAGCCAGAGTCCATTATGAATATTGTGTCCGGGTTTCAGGAGGTCTGAAACTATCCGAGTGAATCCCGGACACGTGGCAACCCTACTTCCGTTACACATTCTGACGGGTCACCTAATCTGACGGAACACCATAATGACAGGAAGTGAGGGGAAATCTCCCTTGAGAGCATCAACAACCCAACAGAGGTGCTCATCTTTCCCCATTCTGTCCAAAACTATAAAAACAGTTTAGCTGGACTTACACATTATTAACAGTGTCTCTGATCCTCTGTGGATAACAGATCAGTATAAAGCATTTACTATGAAATTGTTACCAGGTATGACCGGAAGTTTATTGATAGTGAAAAAGGCTCCTGAGGGTTTGTACGCAAAGTTAATTTCAGGTATGGAGACCTGTCACCTAGGAGTTCAAGATTAACGGTATCAAGAGGACGACCATAGGGACCAAAAACCAGAGATGGCGTCTACTATGTCAGCCAGAAACTGCCGGAGATGGAAATGAGGGAATCAATCCGAGATCTGTCCTGGATTCAGAGGCGGCTCTCTAATTAGGTAAGTCAGACGGTCGCCTAAGGCCTCGCACTCACAGGGGCCTCGAGGCCGCCTAATTTGCCTGTGATCAATACTAATGTCGGCATCATCGGATCTCTCTATTACCCCTCTCTCTTTTTCACCTCCCCCTCTCTCCCCCTCTTGCATTGGCTGAATATATCTGATGGGTGAGGAGGGTGTCCTGGAAGTGGTGCTGATCACTTGTGTGCTAGATCCGTGCATTTTCTGCAGCCATTTTTCTTGTTTGAATTATTTTTCCCATCATGGGTGTGAGTGGGGCCTCATGTCTAAGTTTTGCCTAAGGCCTCACAAAGCCTAGAGCCGCCTCTGCCTGGATTCAGTCAGTTTTCTCCATGGTTGGTAAGGCTCATGATCCATTAAAGGATAATTAACAAATTAAAAAAATATATACATATATATATATATATATATATATTTTAGCATATTAGGTATGGTGGCTGCATCTTTTTTATTTTTTTCAGGTATTCTTAGCTTGGACAGAATAAACATTAGAATAACAACGGCAAAAGACGACCAAGTGGTCAATCAAATCTATCCCATTTTTCGTTTATTTCTTTATTTTTTTACTTTTTTTTGTCTGAGTATAGATCTATGTTTTTTTTAAGCATGGTAAAATCTGTCTGGTTTAGTAAAATCTTATGTAGCGGGTATATGCTTTCTATATTTTTTTTTAATCTGGTGGGGAAACTGTGATGGGTGGTTCCCTGGGGCCCACTAGGTGGCGTTGTCACTTTGAGCCCGGGGTTGAGCCATCATTGCGGTGTCGTACCTCTTTTGGCCTCTCTCAGCGGTTGTATGGTGGGGCGGGGAACCCGCCGTGCTTGCTGGGAGGGGGTATAAAGGGGCGGCCATTTTTGGTGGCGGGAGTCGAGTCCCGGGCACCTTCAGCCTGAGGGCGGTGGTTCGTGTCGGTCCCCTAGGCGGCCTAGGCCCAGGGGACATTCGGAGGTCGTGTTCCATCCCAGGCACCTTTAGCCTGGGGTGAGGTACTCGGGAGGAGGTCTGGAGCTCAGTGCCCACCACTGAGTTCCGCGAGGAAAGGAGGTCCTAGGGAACCCAGGGAGTGGGTACCCGAATCCGGAAGGCGTAATGGACCGGTGGGAGATACTTGCTTGAAGACCCGGTGCAGCATATTGCCAATGACAGGTGAGCCTCCCATCGGAGACCGCCTGGAAGGAAATCCCCCCTCGCTCGGAGACCTCAGCCCACTTTCAGGAAGGAAAGTGGAGAGTTCATTGTGTCTGGGCCTACTCGCATCCACACCCCCTTGTCTGTTCTGTTTTCTAAGGGAGTTCAACTGATTGTATTCACTTGAGAAGAATAAAGGAGTGTTGGACTTTGATGGTGTGGGGCTCATTTTCTGGCGGACATTGTTCAAGGTAATTCTCTTCGGAGACTCCAGGTGCAGAACACTGACCCGAAGGTAAAGAAAGAACTTTTGCTTACACCACACAACTAACTGTGGTGAAGGCTTGGCGTGGTGACCCCGCTCTCTCTCCTCTAAGGTACCCCTAGACAAGAGACAGACGAGCTGAGAGAAGAAGAGGGGAGAGAGGAGGCCGCTACACTTAAAACACAGTAATGGCCATTTTCTAGGCTTATAGGTATGGTATTAGGGATGAGCTCGGTGTTCGAGTCGAACATAGGTTCGACTCGAACATCGGCTGTTCGCAGCGTTCGGCGAACAACGAAGGATTTGGGCCGTTCGCGCCAAATTCGAGTGACGCGAACGGCCCACAATACACTGCACCATCGCAGTGTAATCCCGGCGCTGTGATTGGCCAAGCATGCACTGTGACCCTGCATGCTTGGCCAATCACAGCGCCGGCAGCGAGGAGAGCAATGATTGGCCACAGGCAGGATGCCTGTGGCCAATTATAGCTGAGGGGGTTTAGTACACGCCCCACACTATAAAAGGCCGCCAGCGCGGCGGCCTTGTGTAGTGTGTTCTGGAGCAGGGAAAGTGAAGGATAGGCAGGGACAGTGTCAAATCTTGTCAAATCTATTCTTTGCTAAACCTTGTGTGTAGGGACAGAGAAGGATAGGCAGGGAGAGTGTCAGTGTCATATTCTTTGCTAAACCTTGTGTGTAGGGAGAGAGAAGGATAGGCAGGGAGAGTGTCAGTGTCATATACTTTGATAAACCTTGTGTACAGGGAGAGAGAAGGATAGGCAGGGGACAGTGTCAGTGTCATATACTTTGATAAACCTTGTGTGCAGGGAAAGAGAAGGATAGGCAGGGGACAGTGTCAGTGTCATTGTTGCTAAGCCTCCTGCACATTATACACCTGAAGTTAGCCCGTATTGCTGCTTTTTCCTGGTGTGTTACACCAACAGGATTTTGCGGCACCTACAGCGGGCGGAGTGTACCTCCTGACCATATTACACCTTAACTTAGCCTGTATTGCTGCTTTTTCCTGGTGTGTTACACAAACAGGATTTTGCGGCACTTACAGCGGGCGGAGTGTGCCTCCTGACCATATTACACCTTAACTTAGCCTGTATTGCTGCTTTTTCCTGGTGTGTTACACCAACAGGATTTTGCGGCACTTACAGCGGGCGGAGTGTACCTCCTGACCATATTACACCTTAACTTAGCCTGTATTGCTGCTTTTTCCTGGTGTGTTACACAAACAGGATTTTGCGGCACTTACAGTGGGCGGAGTGTGCCTCCTGACCATATTACACCTTAACTTAGCCTGTATTGCTGCTTTTTCCTGGTGTGTTACACAAACAGAATTTTGCGGCACTTACAGCGGGCGGAGTGTGCCTCCTGGCCATATTACACCTTAACTTAGCCTGTATTGCTGCTTTTCCCATTTCCCTGCAGGCCATTAGAATGTCTGGAAGGCAAACAAGGAGGAGCAGACAGTCAGGAACCAAAAAAAGAGGGCAAGCAGGCTCTGTGTCTAGAGACAACAGTGGTGGTCGTGGACGCGGTGCATCGCCATCAGCACGTGGCCATGGGACATGCTTGTCCTTCTTTTCGGCAGCTGGATGTGTTGAGCCGCATCATGCCGAAGACTTGGTAGAGTGGATGACCAAGCCCTCCTCATCCTCCTCATCCTCTCTCACCCAGGCTCAGGGTACTGGCAAAGCAGCTGCCAAAGCGTCCTCTTCCCTGGTATCAATGTCATCATCAGTCACTCCTTCCCTAGACCAACCATGTCCTCCTGAGGAGTCCCCCGAACTGTTTGAGCACAGTGTTGGGTACATGCTCCAGGAGGATGCCCAACGTTTCGAAGGGTCTGATGATGATACCCAGCTAGAGGAAGGCAGTAGCGTGAGAGCAGAGAGAGGGGATGCTCAAGAAGGACACCAATCTGGCAGTCATGTTCCAGCAGCTGCAGCATACTGCCAGATTGGCTCCAGTGATGAGGAGGGAGGGGATGATGAGGTCACTGACTCCACGTGGGTGCCTAATAGGAGAGAGGAGGAGGAGGAGGATGAGGAGGAGGCACATCTCCAACGAGGCACGATGCCCTCGGGGGGCCAGCGTAAGGGCAGCACACCGACGGAATCACACCGCAGAGCTCCGCCTGTGCAGGGCGCTGCCTCTGCCCGTTATTCAAAAAGTTCTTTGGTGTGGGCCTTTTTTGAGTCGAGTGCATCAGATCGCACAGCTGCTGTTTGCAACATATGTCTCAAGCGTATATCGCGTGGCCAAAACATCACCCGCTTGGGCACCACATGCTTGACCAGACATATGTTGACCTGCCATGCAGCTCGTTGGCAAGCCTACCTTAAAGACCCACACCAAAGAACAAAGCTGACCTCTTCTTGCACCGCATCAGCTGGGATCTCCAACCCCACTACACCTTCAGTCCTCTCTGAAACCTGCTCTGAGAGGAATGAAGGTGTAGAATTAGGTGTGTCACAGCCAAGTACTTGCGGGCACTCTGCTAGCAGTATACCAACGTCCGATTCTAGCAGGCAAATTTCCCTGCCCCAGCTGCTGGACCGTCGAAAGAAGTTCACTCCCAGCCATCCACATGCCCAGCAGTTGAATGCTAGCTTGGCTAAATTGCTAGCGCTTCAACTGCTGCCTTTTCAGTTGGTAGACTCGGCCCCCTTCCGTGAGTTTGTGCAATGTGCGGTTCCTCAGTGGCAGGTTCCCAAACGCCACTTTTTCTCACGGAAGGCGATTCCGGCTCTCTACCGGCATGTGGAAGGCAATGTCTTGGCCTCGCTGGACAGGGTGGTCAGCGGTAAGGTGCATATTACCGCTGACTCATGGTCCAGCAGGCATGGACAGGGACGTTACCTTTCTTTCACGGCCCATTGCGTCACTCTTTTGGCAGCTGGGAAGGATGCAGGACAAGGTGCAGTAGTGTTGGAGGTTGTTCCACCGCCACGCCTCCAAAATGCTACTACTGGTTGTGACACACCTCTCTCCTCCACTCCCTCCTCTTCTTCTTCCTCCGTGGCCTCTTCCTGTGCTTTGTCCTCGGAACCAGCGGTGCGTTCAAGGGGCTACGCAAGTACGCAGGCAAAAAGATGCCATGCCGTGCTTGCGCTGGTGTGTTTGGGGGACAGGAGCCACACTGGGGCAGAGGTTCTGTCTGCTCTGCAGGGGCAGGCCGAGAGGTGGTTGACGCCACGCCAGCTTAAGCCAGGAATGGTAGTTTGCGACAATGGCACCAACCTCCTCTCCGCTCTCCGACAGGGACAACTGACCCATGTGCCCTGTGTGGCTCACGTCCTTAACCTGGTGGTGCAGCGGTTCTTGGGCAGGTACCCGGGCGTACAGGATGTTCTGAGGCAGGCCAGGAAAGTCTGTGTGCATTTCCGCAGATCTTATAATGCCAGTGCTCGCCTGGCTGAGCTGCAAAAGGAGTTGAACCTGCCCAAGAACCGCCTTATATGTGACATGCCCACCAGGTGGAACTCAACGTTGGCCATGCTGCAGCGGCTGCACACGCAGCAGAGGGCCATCAATGAGTACCTGTGCGACTACGGCACCAGGACAGGGTCAGGGGAGCTCGGTTTTTTTTCACCACGCCAGTGGGGCATGATCAGGGATGCATGCACTGTCCTGGCACCATTTGAGGAGGCCACGAGGATGGTGAGCAGTGACAGTGCATGCATCAGTGACACTGTACCTCTTGTCCACCTGTTGGAACATACGCTGCGTAGAATAATGGACAGGGCACTTGAGGCAGAACAGAGGCAGGAAGAGGAGGACTTCCTTGCCTCTCAAGGCCCCCTTTACCCAGACAGTGTTCCTTCTGTCCCACCCATCGCACAGGAAGAAGAGGAGGAGGAGGAGGAGGAGGATTGTGTCAGCATGGAGGTGGAGCCTGGCACTCAGCATCATCAGCAGCAGTCTTTTAGGGATGATTTACAGTCCCAAGAAACCAGTGGACTTGTACGTGGCTGGGAGGAGGTGGCTGCGGATCATGTCGTCCTTAGTGACCCAGAGGACTCCGGACTGAATGCCTCAGCTAACCTACGCTGCATGGCCTCCCTGATCCTGCAAAGTCTGCGGAAGGATCCTCGTATTCTTCGGATCAAGGAGAGGGACCATTACTTGCTGGCCACTCTCCTTGATCCACGGTACAAGGGTAAGGTTGCGGACCTTATCTTACCATCGCAGAGGGAGCAGAGGATGAGACAACTCCGGGAGGCCTTGCAGAAAGGTCTGTGCAACGCGTTCGCAGAGACTGGGAGGTTACAAACTCCTGGTCCTGGACAACGAGTTGCTGAGGCTTCGGTCAGTCAAAGAAAGAGCGGTGGGGAAGGTGGCCGTCTGACCGAAGCGTTCAGACAATTCTTTAGTCCGCAGCCCCAAGGTATGATCGGTTCCAGCAACCATCGCCAGCGTCTGATATACATGGTGCAGGAATACCTAGGGGCAAGGTCAGACTTGGACACCTTCCCCACCGAAAATCCTCTGGCTTACTGGGTCTTGAGGATGGATCACTGGCCAGAGCTTGCACAGTATGCAATTGAGCTACTGGCCTGTCCTGCATCCAGCGTTCTTTCAGAACGCACATTCAGTGCTGCTGGAGGATTTGTCACGGATCACAGGGTGCGCCTGTCCACCGACTCTGTTGATCGACTGACCTTCATAAAGATGAACCAGTCTTGGATCACCACTAACTACCAAACACCTGAAGCTGATATAACAGACTAATTTATTTTCAAATGTCACATCCCTTCAAGACTGATGCTGATGCTGAGAGACTGTCCTGTTATGTTGACTGACTATCCTCCTCCTCCTCAATGATCCGATTGACGATGATAGCTTCGAAGAACATTTTTGTTTCTGGGTGCCGCCACCAGTGGCTAAGGCCCAATTTTTCAGCCCCTGTTTAACAGGGGTGTGTTATTACAATTTTTTATGCAATGCTTTGCAACAGGGCTCATTGCTGTGCTCCAAGTACAGTATCTGTGAGGGGTTGCAGTTTTGTATCACCAGTGCCCAAGGCTCAATTTTTTTGCCCCTGTTTAACAGGGGCATGTAATTACAATTCTTGATCTAATAATTCACAGCAGGGCCCATTCCTGCGCCCACCAAGACTAACTGTGAGGCCTTACAGTGTTGTGTCAACACCACCACCACCACCACCAAAGGCCCAATTTTTCAGCCCCTGTTCAACAGGGGCATGCAATTACAATTCTTGATCTAATAATTCACAGCAGGGCCCATTCCTGCGCCCACCAAGAGTAACTGTGAGGGCTCACAGTGTTGTGGCAACACCAACATGTAAGGGGCAAATTTCAGCTGAGTATATACGGCAGGCCCCTACTTTCAAACATCCAACTTACAAACGACTCCTCCTTGCAAACGGAAGGATACAACAGGAAGTGAGAGGAAATCTACCCCTAGGAAGGCAAATTCTCTCCTGTAAGAGTTAATATGGGAAAAAAAGTGTCTCCTCTCCACTGATTCTTTATCACCAATTCTTGTTTCAATAAAAACCCCAAATTTTCAAAAAACATTTGTCATTAGGACGGAAAGTGAGGTGAACTGTTCTGAACAGGTGCACACTGCACAGACAGCAAAACAAATGTTACAGGGGTGATAACCCTTCCCTATGTTTTCCAAAAAGCTTAAAAATATATTTTTTGGCTGGAGCTACACTTAAACAATGTACCTGTTCAAAATTACAAACAGATTCTACATAAGAACAAACCTACAGTCCCTGTCTTGTATGCACCGCCTGTATACGGCTGTTCAGAGTATATAGGGCCTTTTTTATTTTGTGTGCGGGGTTCCCCTTAATATCCATACAAGACCCAAAGGGGCTGGTAATGGGCTGGGGTAGGGGGGGGGTGTGTGATGGGGTAGCTATGCCATTTTTCTTAAAGATTTTCATCCATATTACCGGGACCAGACATTACATTAAAGCCGCAAGCAGTTTTAAATGGCTTTTTTTCCTTTAGAAATGTAATTTTGTGCAGGGACAGTTCTAAACACGGGAAACACGTGGCACTTCACAGGCATACTTTAGACACCCCCCAGGTACGATATTTAAAGGAATATTTGACTTTTTTTTTTTTCACTTTATGCATCATTAAAATGACTGCTCCAGAAAAACGGCTGTTTTTAAAACTTATTTTTGCATTGATACATGTCCCCTGGTGCAGAACCCGGGTTCCCAAACCCTTTTTAGGACAATAACATGCATAATAGTCGTTATAATTAGCACTTTAGATTTCGAACGTTCGCATCCATTGTATTTAATAGGGTTCTAAAGTTCGTGCGAACTTTCGGTCCGTTCGCGGGTTCTGGTGCGAACCGAACCCGGGGGTGTTCGGCTCATCACTATTTGGTATTGTCAAACAAATGGCATGGGGGGATGGGCACTGCCCCGGGGAACATGCAGGGGAGGGCTGGGCCATGGGGCAGGGTGGCAATTGCCTCCCAGGCCGCCCTAACTTATGTTCAAAATGGCCGGCAGCAGCTGCCCGCTACCATTTTTTCTTTTTTATTCTGGTCTAGGAAGTCCGGCCGGGGGCATGGCCACGGTGGCCGACCACTAGCTGTTGCATTCTGGGAGTTTTAGTCCGCACTCAAGCTTCTGGTGGGTGGAAAACACAGCAGCGCAGGTGAAACTACAACTCCCTGGGACCGGATTCTTGGAAGCAGGCAGAAGCAGGGCGTACCAGGGAGTCGGGACGCAGGGCTGGGCGCTGGCTGCAACTTGACTCCAGGATCAGGACCGTTTTACCCCCCCCCAGGAGACCGTGGCATGCAAGGACCTGCTGAGCTGAGATCGCTGAGGTGAGAGACCCTGACACCCCTAGCTGACCCCCCATCTCCCCCATGTAACCTGCCCCAGTGATCAGGCTGCATTGATGGGCACTGGAGTTGGCTGCACTGATGGGCACTGGTGAGGCTGCATTGAAAAACCAGGTGGGCCATGGATGGTGAGCTGATTCGGCGGTTCAATGGACCACTTGACTGGACCCCAGGCCTAAGGCCGCCAGCCCTCCCCTGGGAACATGTACCAAACAAATGTACCTCGTATGGCGACACTGTGATGGGGACACCTGATGTATGGGGACACTGTGATGGGGACACCTGATGTATGGGGACACTGTGATGGGGACACCTGATGTATGGGGACACTATGATGGGGACACCTGATGTATGAGGACACTGTGATGGGGACACTGTTAATGGGGACACCTGATGTATGGGGACACTATGATGGGGACACCTGATATATGGGGACACTGTGATGGGGATACCTGACGTATGTGGACACCATGATGGGGACACCTGATGTATGGTGGAGACACTGTGATGGAGGACCCTAATGTATGGGAACACTGTGATGGAGACACCTGATGTATGGGGACACTGTCATGGAGGAGCCTGATGTATGAGGACACTGTTATAGGGACACTGTGATGGAGACACCTGATGTATGGGGACACTGTTATAGTGACACGGTGATGGGGACACCTGATGTATGAGGACACTGTGATGGAGGTACTTGATGTATGGGGACACTGTAATGGGAACACCTGATGTATGGGAACACTGTAATGGGGGACACTGTGATGGAGGAACCTGTTGTATAGGGACACTGAAATGGGGACACCTGGTGTATGGGGACACTGTCGAGGAACCTGATGTATGGGGACACTGTTATAGGCACACTGTGAGGGAGACACCTGATGTATGGGGACACCTGGTGTATGATGACACTGTGATGGAGGTACTTGATGTATGGGGACACTGTTATGGGGACACTGTGATGGAGGAACCTAATGTATTGGGACACTGTAATGGGGACACCTAATGTATTGGGACACTGTGATGGGGTAACCTGATGTATGGGGACACTGTGATGGGGACACCTGATGTATGGGAACACTGTAATGGGGGACACTATGATGGAGGAACCTGATGAATAGGGACACTGAAATGGGGACACCTGATGTATAGGGACACTGTGATGGGGACACTTGATGTATGGGGACACTGTGATGGAGGAGCCTGATGTATGGAGACACTGTGATGGAGGAACCTAATGTATGGGGGCACTGTAATGGGGAACGATTTGATGGGGACACCTGATGTATGGGAACACTGTGATGGAGGAACCTGATGTATGAGGACACTGTGATGGGGACATGTGATGTATGGGGGCACTGTGATGGGGCCACCTGATGTATGGGGACACTGTAATGAGGGTCACCTGATGTATGGGGACACTGCGATAGGAACACCTGATGTATGGGGAAACTGTGATGGTGACAGCTAATGTATATGGGCAATGTGATTGGGAAACCTGATGCAGAGTGGGTGTTGGGGGACCCAGTGCATTACTTTGCTTAGGGGCCTATGATGCAATTAAGATGGCACTGCTTGTATCCTTGTGTGCAATAATTAATAGTCTTTAACCTGCAAATGTTTATTAAATTTGTGATATTTTTAAGTTCTTATGATTGGGGAATTTGCATATATGTAGTTATTACAAAAGCATGTATGATTATGTATTGCAATGATTTTATATCCATGCAATTTATTATTGTTTTATGAAAAGATTAGTGGATGCATGTAAGCCGCGCCGGTGGAGTAGGTTCGGGTGATACTATTGTGTCCACTGAAGCTTGGAAAGTGCTAAATACAGGTAACACAGACAATGCAGTGGATTGTGCTTGTATCCACAATCCACTGCATTGTCTGTGTTACCTGTATTTAGCACTTTCCATTGTGGAGGGTGCTGAAAAGAGAAGCAAGTCCTCTGCATAAATATCGCTCTCTCAGTACAGCTTGGCCTGGTGCCCCCGATGACATCAGTACAACGAAACACATAGGACAGGGCCTGGACGTGGCTACCTGGAGCTGAGTGAGAGGGAAAGCTATCTGCTGGAGGAGCATGATTGATGTATAATATCCACAACTATCTACCCCAGTAACATTAGACACGTGGAATTTAAAACAATATATGCACTTGTTTCTTCTTTTTAACATGCGGGTGGTATCTTATTTGCATTGTTTTATTAATAAAAACAGCAGTGAGCACTATGTTGGCTTTTATTGTGTTGTTGCTGGTGATGATCAGAGTTACAGAGGACACATCAGGATTTGATTTTTGGGATGACAAAACTGAGGATGTGTAAATCTGATTGATCACAGAAATTTGTTTTGACCTTTGTTGTGAGGGTCAGTATACTGAGGTGAGAGTGTACCCAAAGGGTTCCATAGGTGGAGGCTTTAACCTTTCACACACCTTCTGTACTTGCTTGGAGTGATTTCACATTGATTTTCTCCACTCAATGTTTTTGGCACAGATTTTTGCATTTACAGACTTATATAACAATGACTTCTGTTTGTAAACAATTAGGCGGGGATTCCCTTCATCTATAGCAGACCCTTATCTTAAAAAATGAGTGTATGTCTGCACTAGGATAAAGAATGCAAAGCTGCTGTGCACTGTGTCATGATACAAAAACACACAATACATAGTAAACAATAGTGCAGCGCTCAAATGTTATGGCAACATATGCAATTAAAAAATCAGTGAATATGAAACTTATATAATGATAATCAAAAAAAGCCTGGATATTCCAGTTTTAGTGATCCCACAACCGTGATGGAAAAGGAATCTGATGTCATATGTGACAAAACGCGTAGGGAGGAGCCACGGACACACACCACCGCTCAAGCACAACGGCCATCTTTGTTGTTGGAAGCCCAGCCTGGATACATGCCTGGTACTTCTGTCAAATATGTGAGTGCATTTATTTATCAATAAAAGGTGTTTTCACAGTATTACACTATTGGAATGCTTTTCTTTTTCATTTGGCCCGGTACCGCTCTAGAGCATTTGCTAAGCTGCCGCTGCTTGATTGCTGGAGCTGTCTTGTCCACTATTCTTAAAGGGACCCTCTTGCCTACCTGGGATGTCGGATTGTCTTTGTAATAAAAGTGCACGTTGACCACTCTTAACAGGGGGTCAAACAATATCTGGTAAGCGGTGCATGAGAGTGAAGGGTGTCATCAAGCGTTCTCTAAGGATTCCTTTTCCATTACAGTTGTGGGATCACCGAAACTTTGTTAAACCCTTAGCTTAGATGAGCGTTTGATATAGATGTTAATAGGGGACCCCCCATATAAAAAATTAAAACATGGTGTTGAGTTCCCCTAAAATTACATACCAGAGCTGCATCCCTGATAAAGGTCTAATATGGATGTAAAAAATCACCGGGGACCCTACTCAAAATCCATATCAGACGCTAATCCAAGCATACAGCCTAACAGGCTAGGAATCGGGGGGCATATTACCCCAATTTCTGAACTGTGTCAGGCCACGTGACATTAACATGAGGAGGAGAACACCTTGCCAGTGGGGACCCCATGTCCGCATTTTGATGAAGACAAGGGCTTCTTCCCCACAACCCAGGACTGGTGGTTGGTGGTCTGCAAGTGGGGGGTTTATTTGATTCTAAACTCCTCTAACAAAATAGAGTTCCCCAGATACCAACTCCCCTCTAATGTGAATGAGTAAAAGGTACACAACATCCCCCATACCCCCAAAAAGCTCCATAATTTAAATCCACCATCAATTATGTTGTCCAGGCAGCCAAGGACAGGTTCATTCAGCTTAAATTCTTACATAGGGCCTACTTCAACCCCCACAGACTGGCCAGAATATACACACATCTAGACCCAAACTGTCCCAGATGTAGGACCGAGGAGGGGACATTCTAGCACATGGTTTGGGATTGCGCAAGGCTCAGAACATACTGGGAGGGGGTGGCGGAGACGCTCAGTGACATAGGGGGAACCAGGGTCCCATTTGACCCCTTGGTGCTCCTCCTGAGCTACTTAGGTGAGGTGGAGGGGGGCAGATACACTAAGCTCTGCATTACATTTTGGCTGTTCTATGCTAGGAGGGAGATAATGCTGCATTGGAAGTCGGTTGAACCCCACCACCCTTAACTCCTGGAAAAAGGCGGTGGATTCAGTGCTATCCCTTTACAAACTCACATACGAGAGTAAAGGGAGTCACCGCTCCAGGTGGATATGCTTTAGCAATCAATGTCTTCTCAGGAAATCTATGAGTAAGTACTAGATAATATTGCGAAACGCGTAGGCTGTTTGTCCCCATGCTTGCTGTGATTTGTAGTGCTTTTTATCCTTTTACAAATAAAGGCAACCGTCAAGGTTTTTTTTTTGGAGTGCGACTGTCCATATTATATTTCTACTTCTCACATACGAGAGTAGGCAGTGCCCTGCCAAATTCGACAAGTTCTGGTCGGCTTGGGTGGGCACGCACGGGTGAGGGGCCGGGGGGGAGGGGGACCGAGTGATGGATTCCCCCCCTGCTCGGCCTGGGGGTCAGGTGCCCACCCTCTCCGCGCTGGGCGCCGCCCGATCCTCCCAAATGGGGACTGAAGTTTTAATAGCACAACTTGTTCTGTACCTGATGATTTCTCATGGGGAAAATGATTGTATACCCTACTGAACTCGGGGGGCGGGCTTTAGACGGGAATATACTTGAAATTCACTGGTTGAGGAATGTTGGGGAGAAGGCGTCATGGATTTGTAAACTGTTATTATCTGGAAATGCATATCTCAGACTGACATTGTACCTACAAGAACTTGAATGTCGACTGCTGAATATTTTGTAATGCTGATTTGTTAATAAAAAAAATTTCTGTAAAAAAAAATTATGTTGTCCGGGGATGCAGGTCCACGTCAATCATGATAAACATTTCCTGCCAACCCCTCCACAAGAAAAAAAACTGGTGACCACCAAAAAAATCGATTCCGTTGCTTCACTCGAATTACATCTCAAAGTCCCCAAAGCTAGGGTGAACAAAGAGGTGGAATCTATCAGGTGAAATCATTGACCAAATATGGAGAAATTTAGTTCAGTTATTTGTAGAACCTCCGAACAAACAATATTCAGTCCCTCCAGTGCTGGAAGTCTATGTCAAGCACCAACTTCTCTTTCGGTAAATGAATACTTTCTAAGGTTAGTTCCTTCTGTAAGTGTGAGGTCCCTGTGTTCTGGAGCTCAGCTTCATATTGAAAGTACTGTCCTTTTGAACCTTATTAAGACCCTTCATGTAAGGTTTCAATCATGTTCCTGCTTTCCTCAAGACTGTACATATTAGGTACCTGGATTCAACAAGCACAAAGACCTGTTGATCTTACCAGAAACACAATGTCCTTGCCATTTCTGTGTGCTGAACTAAAAGCACAAACAATCTTATCTTTCTTCTGGAAACGACTAATCTCCCCACTCCCCAGGTAATGGAGATGAACAAAGGCGGACATGTTTGAAGTGCAAATGAAAGACATAGCCAGCACTCCCTAAACACTGTTAAATGTACATATAAAAAAAAATATGTAGCTCTGTTTTTAATACTTAGGTGTGTTTGTAAGGCAGTTGCATATGAGTTTATTGAACATGGATGGAAACTTGTTCTGTGCCAAGGAGGAAAAATCAAATTTCAAGGCAAATAGCTCTTGGGCTATATTCTTTGCAGATCGATTGTGTGAATGCAGAAAATTCTGCATTATAGCCACTAGATGGTGCTGACTATCAGAGGAAATAAGTATGCTCCTGAGCTCCCTCTAGTGGCCATGATGTTGTATTTTCAACATTCACACATTTAAACTGAAAATAATATAGCCTGGGAACATTCAATTGTGCCCATTCTCACAGAACAAATATTCATGCAGTTTTGATGAATGGACAGCTTTGCAAATGTGTTATAAATACAGCCCTAAGCATTAAAAACATTGGTGTATTTTTCATCTAAGTGAAAGCCACACTGTCTCATCAAGGCCCCTGAGTATGCTGTGGTCCCTGCTCTGATCTAACAGAGCCTCCATCCTGGGGAATAAATAGCATTAAACAGATTAACCACTTGCCTACTGGGCACTTTTCCCTCCTTCCTGCCAGGCCAAATTTCAGCTTTCAGCGCTGTCACACTTTGAATGACAATTGCGTGGTCATGCAACACTGAAACCATATGACATTTTTTATCATATTTTCACACAAATAGAGATTTATTTTGGTGGTATTTAATAATTTAATTATTAATTATTTTCCTAAACAAATGGAAAAAGACAAAAAATTAGGACGAAAAACAAAAAAGTTTTTCATAGTTTGTAAACAGGTAATTTTTCTTCTTCGCTGATGTGCACTGATGAGGCTGCACTGATGGTCACTGATAAGGAAGCACTGATAGGCACTGTTAGGCTGCACTGATGGGTACTGATAGTTGGAACTGATGGGCACTGATGAGGCAGCACTGGTGGGCACTGATGAGGCAGCACTGATAGGCGACACTGAGAGGTGGCATTGATGGGCACTGATAGGCGGCACTGATGGGCACTGGTAGGCGGCACTGATGGGCTGCACTGATTGGCACTGATAGGTGGAATGATGGGCACTGATAGGCGACACTGAAGGGCACTGAGCGGTGACACTGATGGGCACTGATGGGCACAGAGAGGAGGCACTGATAGGTGACATGGATGAGGAGGCACTGATGGGCACGGATTGGCAGCACTGATGGGCACTGATTGGCAGCACTGGTGGGACTGCATGGATAATCAGGACACTGATAATCAGAGCATCAGAACTGGACCACGGAGCAATGGAAGAAGGCCTGGCCTGATGAATTCAAGAATGGTTTTAGGAATGAGTTTGGTATTGAGTTGGTCTCCAAATTCTCCAGATCTCAATCCAGTCAAGTGTCTGTGGGATGTGCTGGAAAAACAAGAGCTCCAGTAGTTTTTGTGTTAATTAGAAGTCATCAGCTACAAAAAGTGTAGCTGCTGACTTTTAATAAACACACACTTACCTGTCCCAGGATCCAGCGATGTGCTCACCTGAATTGTCGCTTGACTCCCTCTCCTCTCCCCGGCATTTCAACTGTGGGCACCCGGCTGTGACAGCTTGCGGCTTCACAGCCGGGTGCGCACTGTGCATGCGCGTGTCACGCTGCTCCTGCTGAATGGTCCGGCAGTCTTCTGGGACCTGTGACAGGTGAGGAGGAGAGAAGAACTTCCGTTTGAAACGCCTAGGTGATCCCAGAGAAAGTGGGAGCAGGTACCTGTCAAAACTCTGTCCCCCTTCCTCCCCAAAAAATGTGGCAAGGGAGGGGGGGAGGAGTACTTAAAGCAGAACTTGCCGTTTTGGGTGAAGCTCTGCTTTAACCACTTGCTGGCCAGGCCTTTTCTGGAACTCTTTGTTTACAAGTTTAAATCCGTATTTTTTGCTAGAAAATTACTTAGAACCCTCAAACATTATACATTTTATTTTTTTGCAGAAATCCTAGAGAATTAAATGGCGACCGTTGCAATATTTTATGTCACACTGTATTTGCGCAGCTGTTTTTCAAAAGATGATGTTACACCGAGTAAATAGATACCCAACATGTCATGCTTTAAAATTGTGCATGGTTGTGGAATAGCGACAAACTACGGTACCTAAAAATCTCCATAGGCGACACTTTAAACATTTTTACAGGTTGCATGTTTTGAGTTGCAGAAGAGGTCTAGTGCTAGAATTATTGCTCTCACTCCAACGATCGTGGCGATAGCTCACATGTGTGGTTTGAACACTGTTTTCATATGCGGGCGCTGCTCACGTATGAGTTTGCGTCTGCGTGCGAGCTTGTCGGGACAGGACGCTTTAAAAAAAAAAAATGTTCTTCTTATTTATTTTACTTTTTTTTTCTTTCTTTTTTTGACACTGTTTTTAAAAAAAAAAAAAAATTGGGGTCACTTTTATTCCTATTACAATGTAAACATCCTTTGTAATAGAAAAAAGCATGACAGGTCCTCTTAAATATGAGATCTGGGGTCAAAAAGACCTCAGATCTCATATTTACAGGTAAATGCAATAAAAAAATAAAATAAAAATTTATGTCATTCTAAAAAAAGAAAAGAAAAAAAAAGCCCTTTAAGGTCACTGGGCGGAACTGACATTTTGGCGTCGCTTCCGCCCTGAAGTGATATGGAAACGGGTGGGGGCCATCTTCCCCTCACTCGTTCTCATACCTAGCCGTCAAGAGGACGTGATCGCCTCCGCCTCCGCCGCTGCCGCCGTCTCCAGTAAGCGGCGGTGGGCACCGGAGAGCGGTGGGAGGGGGGGCCCTCTCCCGCCGCCGTTAAAAGTGATCTTGCGGCTAATCCGCCGCAGAGACCACTTTTATCTGAAAGAGGACCGCCCGCTCTTGAAGAGGGTACCGGGGTTATGGTAGCTTTTTCAATTTTTTTTTTTTTTAGGCTATTATGGTATATGGTGGAAGCAATGTCAGCTTGGGGGCGGATTGCCTCTACATCTCCTCCAGCCCTGTGAGCACCCCCAGCGGCTCTGATTTGCTATCATCAGCGGACCGGGACACCTATGCAGATTATTTTGCATGTGGCCAAGATATGTACTGTGAGTTCTAATATTTTTCTTAACCTGCCCACTAGATGGCCCTTTTCCCTTTCTACACACACACACACAGGAGCAGTGGGAGAAATCGCAAGCGATTCTGGCAGGAATCGCACAGCATTTCTGTTCAAATCACATGCAATTCTTTCAAGTGCGATTTGTGCCCATAAATTTTGTATTGACACAAATCACACCGCAAAGTATTGGTTTCGGCATCGGGAGCATTTGGGCGAGTACCGATACTCGTACAAATGCTTGGTATTGGCACCATTACCAATACCGGTATCGGTGCATCCCTACTCTTAACCCATAAATTTGGGGGAGAGCTTGTTTTGTTGAAAAACAACAGACTTACTGGCTGGATCACTTCTATGGGCTCATTGCTTCTCTGAATGAGCCCTATAGCTGCAAAGGCAGTGGACGGGGTGGACGGGGTGTTCACATGCTGCAGTTGTGATGGTTTACTTCACATCCACTGCAAATTTTGTCGAGTTTGGCATGCGGTATTTCCACCAAATGTGACCGATTCAAAAGAATGGAGATGTGCCACAAGGGGATTTACACTACACCCACTATGCCTTACAACCCACTCTATATGGAAGGATGTCAGCAGCTCTTGGCTCTGGAGGTTCTCATTAGACTGAAGGAGGCCTGGGACCTTTTCTACTCCCAATGACTACAGTCCAGCCCCCCTAAAGTCTGAAAGAAAGTGAACCGGCCCTTTGTTTGGAAAGTTTGGAGACCCCTGATCTAGAACAACAAGGTGAGCACCTGTTGGAATTCTCATGCCCTTGAATTTACCATGAATGCAAGCAGAGAAAGCATTTCCTTCCTAGATGTACAGATCATGGTACAGGATGGCCCTTTGGCAATCAAATTGTACAGAAAAGAAACAGCCAGGAAAACAATCTCAAAGAGTAATTCCACTTTCATGGGAAAAAAAAAATATAAAAAAATAATAATAATATAATAATAATAATAATATAGTGTATACAAATCATATTGTAATTGAATGTTAGCAAAAATGACCTTTCCTTTTCAATCTGCAGCGCTGTAATTTTCTGTAAAATGCAATATGGCAGCCTGGAGGCTTTCTGTAAACAGAATGTGTACAAAACGCCCCCCAGAAATGTCATTTCCTGCCTGTGTGATTGGCTGACAGATTTTTCAAAGAAGTCTGCACCAAAATGCAAGTCAGATTTTGAGCATCCTCTGCAACAATATCATTTTTGGTGAGATACTCCCAAAGGGAAATCAAGGATGTAAACCCTGCCACTTTCCTCATTAGAACCCTGCAAGTGCAGCAGCTGTTTGATAACCACTCCCATACAGATTCTCTAAGCACATGGACACAAACAGCTATTTCTTCAGAATAACAAATGGTAGGAATCTGCAGCAAAGTTTGTTAAAATCCCTGCAATGTACATAGATCACCCAGTGGGGAATGTTTTCTTTCTCAACAAAAGTGGAGTTACTCTTTAAGTGATTTGGTGACAGTTTGCAGGCCACAATCAAATATGGGGTTTTACTGCGCCCAAACAGCAAATGTAAATGAGCCCTTACTGTCCTGAGCTCCCTATATGGTTGCTTTCTTCGATATGATGAGGTTTACCTGCACCATGGGTGCTGCGCAGTACACCTGCAGCTTTCCTACATTTTAGCTGCGCTGAGACAATGGGGTTGATTTACTAAGTGCAAATAGACTGTGCCCTCTGCAAGTGCAGTTGCTCCAGAGCTTAGTAAATGAGGTAAAAGCTTCATCTTGCAAAGAATACCCAATCACATGCAAGGTAAAAAAAACAAAACAGCGTTTTTGCTTGCACATGATTGGATGATGGAAGTCAGCAGAGTTTCTGCTCATTTACCGTACTAAGCTCTGGAGCAACTGCAAACTACACCGTCTATTTGCCTTTGGTAAATCAACCCCCAAGTGTCAAAAATAGGCTTGGTCCTTAACCTCCCTGGCGGTATGATTCTGTCTGGAATTTTGTACCAAAACGGTACAATTATTTTGCATGCAAATTTGGTGTTATGTATTGTAGGCCTGCAATTCTTAGTAATTACTTACTTAAACCTGACCAAACAAGACTCTAGTAGACATCCCAGATGTGATAAGTTTGAAACACAGAATCATAAATTATAATCTAATAAATAATATAATTTTATTCAATAATATGTAGCGGGTATGTACTTTCCCGGGTGTAAATTTGAACTTGGCAGAGACATCAGTGATGTGTAATTCCCTGCAGCCCAGCAGGTGGCGCTGTCGCCCTGGGCTGGGGTTGAATCATTGCTGTGTGCCGTGCCTCCTTTTTGTCCTCCCTCGGCAGCGGTATGGTGGGGCGGGGAACCCGCCGTGCTTGCTGGGAGAGGGTATAAAGAGGCCGGCCATCTTTGTCACGGGGTCAAGTCCCAGACACCTTCAGCCTGCGGGCGGTGGTTCGTGTCAGTCCTCTAGGTGGCCTAGGCCTAGAGCAGTGTTTCTCAACTCCAGTCCTCAAGGCGCCCCAACAGGTCATGTTTTCAGGATTTCCCTCAGATGAAACAGCTGTGGTAATTGCTAAGTAAGTGAAACTGATCAAATCACCTGTGCAAAATAATGGAAAGCCTGAAAACATGACCTGTTGGGGCGCCTTGAGGACTGGAGTTGAGAAACACTGGCCTAGAGGACAGCCGGAGGTCGTGTTCCATTCCAGGCACCTTTGGCCTGGGGTGAGGTACTCGGATGGAGGTCTGGAGCTCAGTGCCCAACACTGAGTTCCGCGAGGGAAGGAGATCCTAGGGTACCCAGGGATTGGGTACCCGAATCCGGTAGGCGTAATGGACCGGGGGGAGCTCCTCACTCGAAGACCTGGTGCAGCATATTGCCAGTGACGGGTGAGTCTGTCGTCGGAGACCGCCTGGAAGGAAACACCCCCCTCGCTCGGAGATCGCAACTCACTTTCAGGGAGGAAAGTGGAGAACACATTGTGTCTGGGCCTACTCGCATCCACACCTCCTTTTCTGTTCTGTTTCTACCAAGGGAGTTCAACTGATTGTGTTCATTCAAGAATAATAAAGGAGTGTTGAACTTTAATGGTGTGGGGTAGGGATGAGCTTGGAGTTCGAGTCGAACTCATGTTCGACTCGAACATTGCCTGTTCGCCCGTTCGCCGAACAGCTAACAAATTGGGGTGTTCGCGGCAAATTCGAAAAATCTATGGGAGAAATCTAAAGTGTTAATTATAAAGGCTAATATGCAAGTTATTGTCCTAAAAAGTGTTTGGGGACCGGGGTCCTGCCCCAGGGGACATGTATCAATGCAAAAAGAAGTTTTAAAAACGGCCGTTTTTTCGGGAGCAGTGATTTTAATAATGCTTAAAATGAAAAAATAAAAGTGAAATATTCCTTTAAATTTCGTACCTGGGGGGTGTGTATGATATGCATGTGAAGTGGCGCATGTTTCCCGTGCTTAGAACTGTCCCTGCAAAAAAATTCATTTTTGAAAGAAAAAAAGTCTTTTAAAACTGACTCGCGGCTATTAATGAATTGTCGGCTCCCGGCAATACATACAAAAGTCATTGATAAAAAAAAATAAAAAAAAAGCGTGGGGGTTCCCCAGAATTCAATTACCAGGCCCTTCAGGTCTGGAATGGATATTAAGGGGAACCCCGCCGCAAATGAAAAAAAATTGACGTGGGGTTCCCCCAAATATCCATTCCAGGCCCTTCAGATCTGGCATGGATTTTAAGGGGAACTCCACCCCAAATTTTAAAAAAAAAATGGCGTGGAATCCCCCTAAAAATCCATACCAGACCCCTTATCCGAGCACGCAACCTGGCCGGCCGCAGGGGAAAAGGGGGGGACGAGAGAGCGGCCCCCCCTCCCTCCTGAACCGTACCAAGCCACATGCCCTCAACATGGGGAGGATGTCCCCATGTTGATGGGGACAAGGGCCTCATCCCCACAACCCTTGCCCGGTGGTTGTGGGGGTCTGCGGGCGGGGGGCTTATCGGAATCTGGAAGACCCCTTTAACAAAGGGGACCCCCAGATCCCGGCCCCCCCTATGTGAATTGGTAAGGGGTACGTTGTACCCCTACCATTTCACGAAGAAAGCGTAAAAAAATGTTTAAAAAAACACACAAACACCTTGAAAAAGTCCTTTATTAAAAAAAAAAAAAAAACATTCCAGCGGTGAAATCCAGTGTCCCGCGGCGATCCGATGTCCAGCGCTGTCCTTCATTGGTTGTGCCTGAGCGGACCTGATGGGGAACTCCCTCTCAGTATTTTAAATGTATAGACCCGCCCCTTCTAAAGTTCCCCATCAGGTCCGCTCCCTCGGTATGTCGGACCCGCCTACGTCATTGGCTTGAGCGGGGAACTTCCTTCACTGTGTAATTTAAATTTACATAGTGAAGGAAGTTCCCCGCTCAAGCCAATGACGTAGGCGGGTCTGACATACCGAGGGGGCGGACCTGATGGGGGACTGCTCTCACTTTGGTAATACATGTATAGACCCGCCCCTTCTCATGTTCCGCATCTGGTCCGCTGAGCGGACCTGATGGGGAACTTTAGAAGGGGCGGGTCTATACATTTAAAATACTGAGAGGGAGTTCCCCATCAGGTCCGCTCAGGCACAACCAATGAAGGACAGCGCTGGACATCGGGATCGCCGCGGGACACTGGATTTCACCGCTGGAATGTTTTTGTTTTTTTTTAAATAAAAGGACTTTTTCAAGGTGTTTGTGTGTTTTTTTAAACATTTTTTTACGCTTTCTTCGTGAAATGGTAGGGGTACAATGTACCCCTTATCAATTCACATAGGGGGGGCCGGGATCTGGGGGTCCCCTTTGTTAAAGGGGTCTTCCAGATTCCGATAAGCCCCCCGCCCGCAGACCCCCACAACCACCGGGCAAGGGTTGTGGGGATGAGGCCCTTGTCCCCATCAACATGGGGACATCCTCCCCATGTTGAGGGCATGTGGCTTGGTACGGTTCAGGAGGGAGGGGGGGCCGCTCTCTCTTCCCCCCCTTTTCCCCTGCGGCCGGCCAGGTTGCGTGCTCGGATAAGGGGTCTGGTATGGATTTTTAGGGGGACTCCACGCCATTTTTTTAAAAAATTTGGGGTGGAGTTCCCCTTAAAATCCATGCCAGATCTGAAGGGCCTGGAATGGATATTTGGGGGAACCCCACGTCAATTTTTTTTTAAATTTGCGGCAGGGTTCCCCTTAATATCCATTCCAGACCTGAAGGGCCTGGTAATTGAATTCTGGGGAACACCCACGCTTTTTTTTTTTTTTATCAATGACTTTTGTATGTATTGCCGGGAGCCGACAATTCATTAATAGCCGCGAGTCAGTTTTAAATGCATTTTTTTCTTTCAAAAATGACATTTTTTGCAGGGACAGTTCTAAGCACGGGAAACATGCGCCACTTCACATGCATATCATACACACCCCCCAGGTACGAAATTTAAAGGAATATTTCACTTTTATTTTTTCATTTTAAGCATTATTAAAATCACTGCTTCCAAAAAAACGGCCGTTTTTAAAACTTCTTTTTGCATTGATACATGTCCCCTGGGGCAGGACCCGGGTCCCCAAACACTTTTTAGGACAATAACTTGCATATTAGCCTTTATAATTAACACTTTAGATTTCGAACGTTCGAGTCCATTGTATTTAATAGGGTTCTAAAGTTTACACGAACATTTTGTCTGTTCGCAGGTTCTGGTGCGAACCGAACAGGGGGGTGTTCGGCTCATCCCTGGTGTGGGGCTCATTTCCTGACAGACATTGTTCAAGGTAACTCTCGGTGGAGGCTCCAGGTGCACAGCACTGACCCGAAGGTAAAAATAACTTTGCTTACACCACATTGACACCTGTGGTGAAGGCCAGGCGTGGTATCCCCCGCTCCCTTCCCCTCTGGAGGTACCCCTAGACGAGAGACAGAGGAGCTGAAGAAAAAGAGGGGAGTGAGGAGGGTGCTACAAATGTAATCAAAAATAATGAAATTTGTCAAACAAAGAAAATTCAATAAATCTCCTGTGTGATAAATTTTAAAGCAGGGAACTATACAAAGTCCAACGTCACAATCTGGACAACGGAACCTTGTTTCTTTTCGGACTTTCTTTCCATTGTCATCTCTCTTTGAACAGCAGACCACGCACATCCTGGTAGGTGCTTCTTTTTGCGGTTGGCGGTATGTAGTCCATAAAATGACGACCAGTCAGGCGTTCTGGGTTGACAACGCCAACAGCACGTCGTCCGGGTCTGTTCACAGCTACTGATGGTGTCTGGTGGTTGATAAAAATCTGCTCAGCCACCTTCCAGACAAAATCTGAATGAACAAGAGGCATGTCACACTTTGCTTTGTACAGGATATAGGCCTTGTTCCAGAAGATGCCTGAAAATCTTCGTATAATTTTTTTTTTGCTGTTTGCGTATAGCCGTGTATAATGTCATTGCCTGATCGGCTCTGTCGACACCTCCCATTGTGTTATTATAGTCCATCATGACTTGCGGCTTCAGCAGATCTTTCCCACCTTTTGTGTGGACCATGGCAGTGGCGGTATTGTGCACAGTACTCATGAGACACACGTCCTTCTTGTCTCGCCATCGCATTGCCATCATCTTACTTTTCTGCCAGGCAACCATTTCTCCGGTTTTTAGTTTTTTCTTGGCAAACATAGATGGCATGTCACGTCGGTTAGGCCTAACAGTACCATACCCATCAGTCTTGTAGCAAAACCTCATACAGTTCCGGAGACGTGTAGAAATTATCCGTGGTCACACAATATCTTTGGTTCAGCAATGCCTCCAGCAGTGTAAGGACAGATGATGTGGCCATCCCATAGCCGCTGTACCTGGCGTTGAACTTCGTGCCTTTACCGGTGTAAATTACCGAATTCCAGATGTACCCAGTAGATGACTCGCAGAGCATGTAGTATTTGATGCCAAAGCTTAGGCGTCCCTTGTAGGCCATCAAACTTTCATCCACGCTGACGTTCCTTTCTGGCACGTAGGTCCGCTGGAAATTGGTCATAATCATTTGGCATACCTCCAAGATTTTTTTTAGTTTGGGGGCAAGATGCGTGGGCTCATCAAATTCTTCATTGTTCGTGAAGTGGAAATACTTCATGATGAGGGAAAACCGGTATTCTGACATCACGGTGCCAAAAAACTGAGTGGCCAGAAACTTATTGGTGGTCCAGTACCATTTCTGGAGTGGTTTCCCCACCACCCCCTGAAGAATGATGAGTCCCAGAAAATACCAGATGTCCTCTTTGGTCACCGGTTCCCACTTTCTGCTTCGGGAAAATCTGGCATGCAGCGTAGCAGATTGCTGATCTTGGTAGCGATTTGTCTCTGTGACAATTTTTTCAATTACCTCTTCAGTGAGGAATAATTGCAGGTATGCCAGAGGGTTGTCATGCTCAACATCTACCTTCATCCCAGGTGATCCAGTGAACGGAAATCTTGGGGGTGCTACCTTGTCCGTATCGCAGTCTATAGAGCACCAAGTGCGCACATCGCTGAGGTCAGGTGCAGGATCATTGCCGTTGTCACTTGCCAGATCAGTGTCAGTGTCGGACGACAAATCTCCCCACGACTCACTATCGCTCAGTTCTGCAAGCAACTCCGTGTCACTGCCGCTGTCACTCAACTGGTCCAAAAGCACCTTTGTAGTAAAGTGGCGCTTTTTTGATGCCATGTTATAAATGTTTTATGGGCACACATGTCAGTAAAATGGCAGGCAAGGGGCACTGTACAGTGATCATGTGTCAGATCAGAGATGATACAGTGCAATCCTCTCAGATTACAATATATCACCTCTTTTATGTGTGTGTTACTTTTTTGAATTTTTTAATTACCTGCCCAGTTCCGCTCCCATGCACCGCTGCTGCTCGCAGGGAACGGAACCAGGAAGTCAGGTGACGGTGGGCACTCTGGAGTCGCCGGTGATCTCGCTGGCAATCACAGCAGAGGACATCATCGCTGGATCGCCGGGAGAAGGTAAGGGGACTCCGCTGCCAGCTCTGCAATCTTTCCCCGAGCGTGACTCGGGGTTACCGCTCCTAGCAGAAAAAATCAACCCCGAGTCACGCTCGGGAATACCGCCAGGGAGGTTAACCGCTTGCCGACCGCCCGCCGTTGATTGACAGCGGCACAATGGCACTCCTTACAGTTACATAGTTAGTCAGGTTGAAAAAAGACACAAGTTTATCCAGTTCAACCATAAAAAAATAAACAAAAATAAAATATCATACAATCCCATATACCCAATCTATACCCACAGTTGATTCAGAGGAAGGTGAAAAACCCCAGCAAAGCACGATCCAATTTGCTACAGCAGGGGAAAAAATTCCTTCCTGATCCCCCGAGAGGCAATCGGATTTTCCCTGGATCAACTTTACCTTTAAATGTTAGTACCTAGTTATATTGTGTGCATTTAGGAAAGAATCCAGGCCTTTGTCAATGACATTTATACAGTAATCAGTGGCTATTTATAGCACTGATCGCTGTATAAATGTCAATGGTCCCAAAAATGTGTCAAAAGTGTCCGATGTGTCCGCCATAATGTCGCAGTCCTGATAAAAATCGCAGATCACCACCATTACTAGTAAAAAATAATAATAATAATAAAAAGGCCATAAATTTATCCCCTATTTTGTAGCCGCTATAACTTTTCCACAAACCAATCAATATAAGCTTATTGGGATTTTTTACCAAAAATATGTAGAAGAATACATATCGGCCTAAACTGATGAATTTTTTTTTTCATGTATGTTTTTTTGTTTATAGCACAAAAAAAAAAAATGCAGAGGTGATCAAATACCACCAAAAGAAAGCTCTATTTGTGGGAAAAAGAGGACGTCAATTTTGTATAGGTACAGCGTCGCACGACTGCGCAATTGTCAGTTAAAGCGACGCAGCGCCGTATCGCAAAAAATGGCCCGGTCAGGAAGGGGGTAAATTCTTTCGGGGCTGAAGTGGTTAAGTGGTTAAAATGTCACATCTTTTTGTATCTATCTTGGTAGCACTCGTACTAGAGGATTCAAATGACGACTAGGAAGCTTATTACAAAAAAAATCTTTTCATGCAAAATGCATTTTGCCTTAATCAGCTGAGTATTCCATAACCACCACACAAGGTCTGTGTAGGACAGAATTATATTAAAAATCTCAAAGCAGATTATCAATGTAATTTAGAATTTGCACACTAATGCACTGAACAGAGTCATTTTTATGTGACAGATGGACCCCAGCAGATCATTCTAAGGACCCGTTAACGGGTAATCCTGCCACTTACAGCCTTGGCATTATAAACCTTTAACCATTTCTCTGCCCGAGTCAATTTTAAGCGCTGCGCAAACTATATAAATCCTGTATAATATTAATAATAATAATCATTTTAGATTTTTTTGCACCTAAATTCACATTTTAAGCATGAAGATTAGCTAAAGAATAACTAAAGGCAAAACTTTTTTTTTTTTTGTTCTGGACAGAGTGGAGAGTAGGGATGAGCCGAACACCCCCCAGTTCGGTTCGCATCAGAACATGCGAACAGGCAATAAATTAGTTCGAACAATCTGAACACCGTTAAAGTCTATGGGACTTGAACAAGAAAAATCTGAAGTGCTAATTTTAAAGGCTTATATGCAAGTTATTGTCATAAAAAGTGTTTGGGGACCCGGGTCCTGCCCCAGGGCACATGTATCAATGCAATAGTTTTTTTTTAAAACGTCCGTTTTATCGGGAGCAGTGATTTTAATAATGCTTAAAGTGAAACAATAAAAGTAAAATATTCACTTAAATTTCATATCTAGGGGGTGTGTATAGTATGCCTGTAAAGTAGCACTTGTTTCCCATGCTTAGAACTGTCCCTGCACAAAGTGTAATTTCTGAAGGAAAAAAAGTCATTTAAAAGCACTCGCGGCTATAATGAATTGTCGGCTCCCGGCAATACAGAGAAAAGTCATTGAAAGTCATTGAAAAAAAAATGCGTGGGGGTCCCCCCAAATTCAATTACCAGGTCCTTCAGGTCTGGTATGGATAGTAAGGGGAACTCCACGCCAAATTTAAATAACAAATGGCGTGGTGTTCCCCCCAAAAATCCATACCAGACCCTTTATCCGAGCACGCAACCTGTCAGGCCGCAGGAAAAGAGGGGGGGATGAGAGAGCGCCCCCCCTCCTGAACCGTACCAGGCCACATGCCCTCAACATGGGGAGGATGCTTTGGGGGTCTGTGACCCCTCAAAGCACCATGTCCAAATGTTGATGGGGACAAGGGCCTCATCCCCGCAACCCTTGCCCGGTTGTTGTGGGGGTCTGCGGGCGGGGGGCTTATCGGAATCTGGAAGACCCCTTTAACAAAGAGGACCCCCAGATCCCGCCCCCCATGTGAATTGGTAAGGGGTACAATGTACCCCTACCATTTCACAAAGAAAGTGTAAAAAATTGTAAAAAAACACACAGACACCGTTGGAATAAGTGCTTTATTAGAAATAAAAAAATAAAAAAAAGATTCCAGCTGTGGTAATCCACTCTCGGTCTCCACTGCAACGCTGTCGGTTTCCTGCGATGGGTGATCTCCTCTCCGGGGTCCAGCGATGGATGAGTTCTCCTCTCCAGGTCCAGGCTCCAATAATGATGTCCAACGCAGCGAGGAACAGCAAGCATCCTGTCTCCACTGGAGACACCCCAGGAATCCCCCGGCAGCCTGACAGGTCTCTTATGTAGCTGAGGACTGGGCCACCCGTCACGTGACTCCGTCCCCCTCTGACGCAAGGAGAAACCTGGGCTTCCCCAGTGACGTGCGGGTGACTCCGCCCCCTCTGATGTAACGCAGGTTTCCGTTAAAACATGGTAAACACATGAGTACGAGGGGAAAAGGAGCAAAAGGGGGTGTGACCGCAAAATCCCCCCACACGAGCCTAACCCCCAGCCCAGGCCCAATGAATAAATACGTAACCCATGGAGGAAATGGAGACAGGCAGGCGGTGGAAAAACAAGGAGCTAAAAGCAACCAGACAGATAATAAAGAGAAAAAGAAAGAAAAGAAAAAAGCCCAGAATAAACTACTGACAGACACTGATATATTATCAGAGTCTAGAATAGAACAAGAAGAAGAAATAGAACCTGAACAGAGAAAAGATGAGGAACAACAAAACAAGGCGTTACTTCCAACAAAAATAGAAATAGAAGGTTCTCGGCGCTGGAAAAATCGTTAAAATCGCAAATGGAGATAATACAAAAAAACATGGGGCTTATGCGTGAAAGAGTTGAAGAAGTGGAAAAAAAATCGGACTGTAATGCAACTATAACAAAAAAAACTGGAGGGAGAAATAAAACGTATAAAAAGAGAACAACAGAAACAAGCATATAAATTAGAAGATCAAGAAAATAGAGACAGAAGGAAGAACATTAGAATCCGCGGGGTCCCCGAGTCACCACAGCCTGAAAAGTTGACAGAAATAATAATGAAAATCTGCAACCCATTGCTAGATAGAGAAATAACATCTTCAATAGGAATAGAAAGAGCCCACAGAATAAGAAGACCGAAAGAAATACCACAGGAAAACCCGAGAGACATTATTGTGCGATTTGAAAGTTGGGAAGAGAAAAATCAACTATGGAGAAACCTGGAGGAGGAAGTCGCCAATAAAACTGGTAGAAAATATTATTCAAATTTATCAGGACCTGTCTCAAGAAACACTGAAAAGAAGAAGACAATTAAAACCATTATTGAAAGTCCTGCAGGAACACGAGACCCAGTATAATTGGGGCTTCCCAGCATGCCTGATCGGGAGAAAAAATGGTATCGCTGCAAGACTGAGATTTATAGAAGAAATACCGTAATTTTGCCAAAAATTTGACATTCCTATACCAAATAGTTAAAAAATTAAAACAGCAGCATGGGGAAAATAAAGTATAATAGGGTGGGGCGGGGAGGGGCGAGAGAAATTTTTATTTTTTCTCTCGTTCCTCCCTCCCTCCTCCCCCCCTTCGCCCTCTGGTCTGGCGTACGGGGGGTAGGGGGGAGGCGGATTAAAGTACACAAATAAGTTGAGTGGGGCAGGGGGACCTGGACTCGTTGACTGTTCTGGCACCATCTCTCCAGTAATAGGGGAGAGGGGACTGATCGTGCCTAACAGAACTCCACCTCAGGACTAGGAGTGCAGAGAGCCAAAGGTGGCCTCAATGAGAACAGCCTGCATAGAGACCAGGAGGTCAAACTCCAAGGGGGGAGGCGGGAAGGAGGGGAGGGTGAAGGGGTGGAGGGAGGGTGAGGGGGGAGGTAGGGGGGGTAAGGATCTGTACATCTCACGAAGAAAAAAAGATGGAGGAAAAAAAAAACACATATGACTGACGTAAATTTTATTACATATAATGTAAGAGGTCTTAACTCCCCAGAAAAAAAGGCATATGATATTAAGGGAGTTGGAAAGGTATTCCTGCAGAAATCGTTTTCCTACAGGAGACACACTTAGCGTTAGACTCTAATACAAAAATATACTCGCGTGCGATTCCAACCTGGTACTATGGAGATTCTCCAAACAAAAGAGCAAAGGGAGTAGCCATACGAGTAGGGAAGAATATACGGTAATCTTTATCGTAGAAGAAAGAAGAGTTGACCCAGAGGGTCGTTATCTGTTCCTAAAAAGGGAATCTCCAGGGAAAAAAATACACATTAGCAAATGTATACTGTCCTAACAGCCACCCCAAAAAATACTTGAATGGGATCTTAAACGCATTAATGGACTTTAAACAAGGATACGTAATTCTGGCCGGGGATTTCAATTTCTCAATGGATCACAAACTCGACAATACGTCTGGTGCACCGACGAGAGACAGCAAACAATTAAATTTGGTCAAAAAACAATATACAATCATCAATTAGTAGACCCATGGAGAGTGGCACATCCAAGTAAAAAAGAATATACTTATTATTCGTTGGTGCACGACACGTACTCGAGATTGGACTACATGTTAGTTGATCATGGGCTCCTGGAACATGTAGTTGATGACTCGGTAGGTGTAATATCAATCTCAGACCATGCCCCTGTAAAGGTAAAAATAAGATTTAATAATACAGAACAAAGAAAGGGTACATGGAGTTTAAATGAGGACCTCTTAGAGAATAAAGAGGTAGGTGAGATAATTTCTAGGGAAATTGAAGAATACTTCAGAATAAATAATACACCAGAAGTAAGTGTGGCAACAATATGGGAAGCCCATAAGGCGTGTATAAGGGGTAAATTGATCTCCCTAGGGGTGGGGAAAAAGAAGGAAAGAGATCTAAAGAGGAAAAACCTGTTAAAGGAACTGAACAAGGAACTGAATGACCTGGAACAAAAAGACAAAAAACAGCTAAATAGTGAAAGATAATAATTAAGCGGGGTCAACTTAGAGATTTGATGGAACAAGAAACCAGAAATGTATTTAAAAACGTAGCAAAGGAAAGGTATAAATGGGGGAACAAGCCCGGGAAATACCTAGCAAGAATAGCAAAGGAGAAGAAAACTTTAAACTACATAGATAAAATAAAAAACCAGAGGGGAGAGATGAAATTTAAGACATCTGAAATTGCAGAAGTGTTTAACACATATTATAGCGCGTTATACGATATTAGAGCGAAAGAGACAAGACAGGAAGAGGAGTGTAGGAAACTGAAAATACAGGAATACCTAGAGCAAACCAACCTACCAGAGATAACAACGGATAGTGCTGAGCTCTTAGAAGAGCCAATAACACAAGAAGAAATAAAGAAAGCCCTACAAGAAACAACAGGGGGGGAAAGCCCAGGACCAGATGGAATTTAGATTAAGTACTACAAGAAATTTAATGAACAGCTAGTCCCAGACCTATGTAACCATTTTAATAGGATAGGGGAAGATGTAGAAATAAGAAAAGAATCCCTCCTCGCCAATTACTCATCCGGGATTGGAGAGAGAAGAAACCCCCAGTCGTACTCATGTCAATAGATGCTGAAAAAGTATTTGACCGAGTCGACTGGGGGTTTATGATGGATACACTCCGGTATATAGGTCTGGGACCAAAGTATATGAGATGGATCAAAAATGTATACACCCACCCACTGGCCAGGGTAAAGGTAAATGGGAGTATGTCGTCAGTATTTGAGATGCATAATGGGAGGGGTGCCCGCCCTCACCCCTCCTATATGTGTTGGCATTAGAGCCATTGTTGTCAAATATACAGAAAAATCGGGACATAGGGAGGGTGAGAATAGGCGAGGAAGAACATAAGGTGGCGGCGTATGTGGACGACATACTCTTATATCTAACAAAGCCAAGGTTGTCATTGCCCAACGTAGTAAATGAAATAAAAAAATATGGGGAGCTTGCAAACTTTAAGATTAACCCAACTAAAACTGTAATTCTGAACTTAGGTATAGAAAAAAAGGAAAAAAGATTATTACAGAAAGAATTCCAGTTCACCTGGGAGACAAAAACATTAACATACCTAGGAATTAAAATAACATCAACGTTAGAAGAACTGTATCCGCTCAACTTCATCCCTTTATTAAATGAAATTAAAGTAGAACTAAAAAATACCTCTAAGAGACCTATCTCATGGACAGGAAGGATCAACATATTAAAAATGATGATCCTACCGAAAGTGACGTATAGGCTTCAGATGCTCCCAATAGACATACCCCAATTTTTTTTTAAAGTGATTAAAACTATGATACTGAAATACATATGGCAGGGTAAAAAGGCCAGAATAAATTATACACTGTTAACCCGGGGGGGAAAAAGCGGGGGCATGGCTTTACCAGACATAAAAAGATACTATAAGTCGATTTTTTTAGCTAGACTTGCGGAATGGGCAAATCCATACACAAAAAAGAAGTGGGTACAAATGGAAGACATATTAAGTACGACGCACCTAGAAAAAAACATTTGGATACCACCGAAATTCAGAACACTGGGCACAGAAACACATAATATAACCAGGAATGTATTTAAAGTTTGGGATACACTGTACCGACACAAAAAATGGAAATACAACTCCCCGTTAATTCCGTTAGCAGGCACAAAGTTCTTCCCCCCAGGAAATGGGACACGATTGGGAAAACAAGTGGGAACCACACAATTAAAGGATATCGCCACATCGGGTAAAATAAGGACAAGACAAGACTTAATTATGACGCACGGGTGGAACCAGCTTAGTGGCTGGGAGTATCTCCAATTAAAACACTTACAGTAGGTGCCGCCGACATTGTATATTCATCGCGATCCCATCGCGGAGATTCTTGGCGACAGGGTGGCGACACATCTCGCGCTCGCTGCAATAGCGAGGAGATGCGGCACTGTATTGAACGGGATCCGACGTGGATTCCCGCCAATACCAGGCACTGTGTTTGGTATGAATCCTGAGTGGGAACTCCATGCCAATTTTTAAATAAAAACCCGTCATGGGTTCCCCCTCCAGGAGCATACCAGGCCCTTCGGTCTGGTATGGATTTGAAGGGAAATCCCCTAAGCCGAAAAATCGGCGTGGGGGTCCCCCTCAAAATACAAACCAGACCCTTATCCGAGCACGCAACCTGGCAGGCCACAGGGGAAGAGAGGGGGACGATAGAGCGGCCCCCCTCCCTCCTGAACCGTACCAGGCCGCATGCCCTCAACATGGGGGTTTTGGTGCTCTGGGGAAAGGGGTGACCTGCGGCCCCCCCACCCCAAAGCACCCTGTCCCCATGTTGATGGGGACAGGGGCCTCTTCCCGACAACCCTGGCCATTGGTTGTCGGGGTCTGCGGGCGGGGGCTGATCGGAAAATGCCGGCCCACCACCCTATGTGAATGAGTATGGGGTACATCGTACCCCTACCCATTCACCTGGTGGAAAAAAATGGCAATAAAAAAAACACACAGCTTTTTAAAGTAATTTATTACACAGCTCCGGGGGTCTTCTTCCGACTCCGGGGGTCTCTTCTGACTTCGTGGGTCTCTGGTGTCGTCGCCGCGCTCTCCGGTTCTTTCTTCCTTCTGCCGGGCCTCCACTATCTTCTTCCAGCTCTTTTGCTAGCGGAGGCCCGGTCTTCCCGGTCATCTCGTCCGGCTCTCCGTTGTCCTTCTACCGGCCCCTCCACTATCTTCTTCCAGCTCTTTTGCTAGTGGAGGGGCTGGTCTTCCCGTCGCCGTCTTCTTCCCTCTCCTCCTCCTCGATGTTGACACATCGCTTCCTCCCGCTGTAATGCTGGCTTTATTGGTCCGCAGCGATTTATATAGGCTTCTCATGATGTCACAGTCACATGTTCCCATGACGTCACAGTCACATGCTCCGGGGCCACCCAGAGAAGGGAGGGGGGGATAAGGGTAATGAGAATAAGGGAAGGTTAGGAAATATGTATTTTTAGCAATTATTGTACTAAGCTGTTTTTATACACCAATGTGGGTGTGTGTTATATATTTCTGATAATTTTTCCATAAAATATAAATAAAAAAAAATAAAAAAAATAAAAAACAATACAATACATAACGTGAAAAGAATGTACAATTAGAAAAGTTACTCCAAAAATGAAAGTAAACCCTCTCATCCATACCTCGTCAACTCTTTTCTAAACTTAATTCCTTACTTCACCCCCTACTGCCCCCACCCACCAACTTGCTTACCGCTCAACAGATTGCCAACCATTTCAAAAGCAAAATCGACACAATTCGCAAGGAGATATCCAGCATTCAAATTCCTCCCGTACCTAACACATCAGGTCCAACACCACACTCAATACTCTCCTCCTTTTGCCCAGTTACCACAGATGAAGTTGATAAACTCCTCTCCATGGCCCACCTCACTACCTGTCCCCTGGACCCTGTCCCTTTTCAATTACTGCGTCCACCTTCCCGCTCTATCCTCAACTCCCTAACCCACATCTTCAACCTCTCCCTCTCCTCTGGCATCTTTCCTTCCCCGCTCAAACATGCACTGGTTACCCCCATACTTAAAAAAACCCTCACTAGACCCCCACCTGTTTGAATAACTTAAGACCCATCTCCCTGCTCCCCTTTGCCTCCAAGCTCATCGAACGCCTTGTCCATGACCGAATGAGTCGCTACCTCACGGACAACAACCTTTTCGACCCCCTACAGTCCGGCTTCCGCCCACAACATTCTACTGAAACTGTCCTACTAAAACTCACCAATGACCTACTAACTGCTAAAACCAATGGCCATTACTCCATACTGTTACTCTTAGACCTTTCTGCTGCCTTTGACACAGTTGACCAACTGCTCCTCCTCACCAAATTACACTCCCTTGGCCTCCATGATTCTGCTTTATCCTGGTTCTCCTCCTACCTATCTCAGCACACTTTCAGTGTCACTTAAAACTCCATCTCCTCCGCTCCTCTTCCTCTTTCTGTTGGGGTACCCCAAGGCTCCGTCCTTGGGCCCCTCCTATTCTCACTATATACCTTTTCCTTGGGCCAGTTGATAACCTCCCATGGCTTCCAATACCACCTCTATGCCAACGACACCCAGATCTATCTCTCCACTCCTCAACTCACCCCCTCGATCTCCTCACAGATTTCAAACTTACTGAATGACATATCGGTATGAATGTCACACCACTTCCTCAAACTCAGTCTTTCTAAAACTGAGCTTGTTATATTTCCTCCTTCACGCCCCCCCCCCCCATGACTTTACCATTAATATCAACAACATAACCATTGGTCCCTCCACACATGCCAGGGTGCTGGGTGTAATCCTTGACTTCAGCCCCCACATCCAATCACTGGCTAAATCCTGCCTCCCTAACCTCCGCAACATCTCCAGAATTCGACCCTTCCTGACTAATAACACCACAAAGCAACTTATTCACTCCTTGATTATTTCCCACCTTGACTACTGCTACTCTCTCCTTAATGGCCTACCCTTACACAGGCTACCCCCTTCAGTCTATTATGCATTCTGCTGCTAGACTAATACACCTCACTAACCGATCTGTAACTGCTGCTCCTCTCTGCCAATCCCTTCACTGGCTTCCCCTACCCCATTGTGTAAAATTCAAAATGCTAACCACAATATACAAGGCCATTCACAACATCGCCCCCATCTACATCACCAACCTCATCTGCAGATATCGCCCAAATCGTCCCCTCCGCTCCTCCCAGGACCTCCTGCTCTCTAGCTCCCTAGTTACCTCCTCCCATGCTCGCCTTCAGGACTTCTCCAGAGCCTCTCCCATCCTCTGGAACTCCCTGCCCCATTATGTCCGATCAACTCCTACCCTGTCCACCTTTAGGAGATCCCTGAAAACTCATTTATTCAGGGAAGCCTATCCCACACCCACCTAACAACTGTCCCCGAGCCACCCTTATCAAATCATTCTCCGCAGCTATTACCTTTTGTACCTTTAAAATAGGGATGAGCAAAACACCCCCGGGTTCGGTTCACACCAGAACCCGCAAACGGACAGAAAGTTTGCATGAACGTTAGAACCCTATTAAATACAATGGATGCGAACGTTCTAAATCTAAAGTGCTAATTATAACGACTATTATGCATGTTATTGTCCTAAAAAGGGTTTGGGAACCCAGGTTCTTCACCAGGGGACATGTATCAATGCAAAAAGAAGTTTTGAAAAGGCAGTTTTCCGGGAGCAGTCATTTTAATGATGCATAAAGTGAAAAAAAAAAGTCAAATATTCCTTTAAATATCGTACCTGGGGGGTGTCTAAAGTATGCCTGTGAAGTGCCACGTGTTTCCCGTGTTTAGAACTGTCCCTGCACAAAATGACATTTCTAAAGGAAAAAAAAGCCATTTAAAACTGCTTGCGGCTTTAATGTCATGTCTGGTCCCGGTAATATGGATGAAAATCTTTGAGAAAAATGGCATAGCTACCCCCCCCCCCCCACCCCATTACCAGCCCCTTTGGGTCTTGTATGGATATTAAAGGGAACCCCGCAGACAAAATAAAAAAGGCCCAATATACTCTGAACAGCAGTATACAGGCGGTGCATACAAGACAGGGACTGTAGGTTTGTTCTTAGGTAGAATCTGTTTGTAATTTTGAACAGGTACATTGTTTAAGTGTAGCTCCAGCCAAAAAATCTATTTTTAAGCTTTTTGGAAAACATAGGGAAGGGTTATCACCCCTGTAACATTTGTTTTGCTGTCTGTGCCCCTGTTCAGAACATTTCACCTCACTTTCCGTCCCAATGACAACTGTTTTTGAAAAGTGGGGTTTTTATTGAAACAAGGATTGGTGATAAAGCATCAGTAGAGAGGAGACACCTTTTCCCCATATTAACTCTTACAGGAGAGAATTTCCCTTCCTAGGGGTAGATTTCCTCTCACTTCCTGTTGTCTCCTTCTGTTTGCAAGTAGGAGTCGTTTGTAAGTTGGATGTTTGAAAGTAGGGGCCTGCCCTATATACTCTGCTGAAATTTGCCCCTTACATGTTGGTGTTGCCACAACACTGTAAGCCCTCACAGTTACTCTTGGTGGGCGCATGTTTGGGCCCTGCTGTGAATTATTAGATCAAGAATTGTAATTGCATGCCCCTGTTGAACAGGGGCTGAAAAATTGGGCCTTTGGTGGTGATGGTGGTGGTGTTGACACAACACTGTAAGCCCTCACAGTTACTCTTGGTGGGCGCAGGAATGAGCCCTGCTGTGAATTATTAGATCAAGAATTGTAATTACATGCCCCTGTTAAACAGGGGCAGAAAAATTGGGCCTTAGGCACTGGTGCCACAACACTGCAACCCCTCACAGATACTGTACTTGGAGCACAGCAATGAGCCCTGTTGCAAAGTATTGCATCAAAAATTGTAATTACACGCCCCTGTTAAACAGGGGCTGAAAAATTGGGCCTTAGGCACTGGTGCTGGTCCCACCACACTGCAACCTCTCCCAGATACTCTAGTTGGAGTGCAGGAATGAGCCCTGCTGCAAAGCATTGCATAAAAAATTGTAATTACATACCCCTGTTAAACAGGGGCTGAAAAATTGGGCCTTAGGCACTGGTGGCGGCACCCAGAAATAAAAATGTTCTTCCAAGCTATCATCATCAATCGGATCATTGAGGAGGAGGAGGATAGTCAGTCAACATAACAGGACAGTCACTCAGCATCAGCATCAGTCTTGAAGGGATGTGACATTTGAAAATAAATTAGTCCGTTATATCAGCTTCAGGTGTTTGGTAGCTGGTGGTGATCCAAGACTGGTTCATCTTTATGAAGGTCAGTCGATCAACCGAGTCGGTGGACAGGCGCACCCTGTGATCCGTGACAAATCCTCCAGCAGCACTAAATGTGCGTTCTGAAAGAACGCTGGATGCAGGACAGGCCAGTAGCTCAAATGCATACTGTGCAAGCTCTGGCCAGTGATCCATCCTCAAGACCCAGTAAGCCAGAGGATTTTCGGTGGGGAAGGTGTCCAAGTCTGACCTTGCCCCTAGGTATTCCTGCACCATGTATATCAGACGCTGGCGATGGTTGCTGGAACCGATCATACCTTGGGGCTGCGGACTAAAGAATTGTCTGAACGCATCGGTCAGACAGCCACCTTCCCCACCGCTCCTTCTTTGACTGACCGAAGCCTCAGCAACTCGTTGTCCAGGACCAGGAGTTTGTAACCTCCCAGTCTCTGGGAACGCGTTGTACAGACCTTTCTGCAAGGCCTCCCGGAGTTGTCTCATCCTCTGCTCCCTCTGCGACGTTAAGATAAGGTCCGCAACCTTACTCTTGTACCGTGGATCAAGGAGAGTGGCCAGCCAGTAATGGTCCCTCTCCTTGATCCGAAGAATACGAGGATCCTTCCGCAGACTTTGCAGGATCAGGGAGGCCATGCAGCGTAGGTTAGCTGAGGCATTCGGTCCGGAGTCCTCTGGGTCACTAAGAACGACATGATCCGCAGCCACCTCCTCCCAGCCACGTACAAGTCCACGGGTTTCTTGGGACTGTAAATCATCCCTAAAAGACTGCTGCTGATGATGATGCTGAGTGCCAGGCTCCACCTCCATGCTGACACAATCCTCCTCCTCCTCTTCTTCCTGTGCGATGGGTGGGACAAAAGGAACACTGTCTGGGTAAAGGGGGCCTTGAGAGGCAAGGAAGTCCTCCTCTTCCTGCCTCTGTTCTGCCTCAAGTGCCCTGTCCATTTTTCCATGCAGCGTATGTTCCAACAGGTGGACAAGAGGTACAGTGTCACTGATGCATGCACTGTCACTGCTCACCATCCTCGTGGCCTCCTCAAATGGTGCCAGGACAGGGCATGCATCCCTGATCATGCCCCACTGGCGTGGTGAAAAAAAACCCGAGCTCTCCTGACCCTGTCCTGGTGCCGTAGTCGCACAGGTACTCATTGATGGCCCTCTGCTGCGTGTGCAGCCGCTGCAGCATGGCCAAAGTTGAGTTCCACCTGGTGGGCATGTCACATATAAGGCGGTTCTTGGGCAGGTTCAACTTCTTTTGCAGCTCAGCCAGGCGAGCACTGGCATTATAAGATCTGCGGAAATGCACACAGACTTTCCTGGCCTGCCTCAGGACATCCTGTAAGCCCGGGTACCTGCCCAAGAACCGCTGCACCACCAGGTTAAAGACGTGAGCCACACAGGGCACATGGGTCAGTTGTCCCTGTCGGAGGGTGGAGAGGAGGTTGGTGCCATTGTCGCAAACCACCATTCCTGGCTTAAGCTGGCGTGGCGTCAACCACCTCTCGGCCTGCCCCTGCAGAGCAGACAGAACCTCTGCCCCAGTGTGGCTCCTGTCCCCCAAACACACCAGCGCAAGCACGGCATGGCATCTTTTTGCCTGCGTACTTGCGTAGCCCCTTGAATGCCTACGGAGCACCGCTGGTTCCAAGGACAAAGCACAAGAAGAGGCCATGGAGGAAGAAGAAGAGGAGGGGGTGGAGGAGAGAGGTGTGTCACAACCAGTAGTAGCATTTTGGAGGCGTGGCGGCGGAACAACCTCCAACACTACTGCACCTTGTCCTGCATCCTTCCCAGCTGCCAAAAGAGTGACCCAATGGGCCGTGAAAGAAAGGTAACGTCCCTGTCAATGCCTGCTGGACCATGAGTCAGCGGTAATATGCACCTTACCGCTGACCGCTCTGTCCAGCGAGGCCAAGACATTGCCTTCCACATGCTGGTAGAGAGCCGGAATCGCCTTCCGCGAGAAAAAGTGGCGTTTGTGAACCTGCCACTGAGGAACCGCACATTGCACAAACTCACTGAAGGGGCCGAGTCTACCAACTGAAAAGGCAGCAGTTGAAGCGCTAGCAATTTAGCCAAGCTAGCATTCAACCGCTGGGCATGTGGATGGCTGGGAGTGAACTTCTTTCGACGGTCCAGCAGCTGGGGCAGGGAAATTTGCCTGCTAGAATCGGACGTCGGTGTACTGCTAGCAGATTGCCCGCAAGTACTTGGCTGTGACACACCTAATTCTACACCTTCATTCCTCTCAGTGCAGGTTTCAGAGAGGACTGAAGGTATAGTGGGGTTGGAGATCCCAGCTGATGCGGTGCAAGGAGAGGTCCGCTTTGTTCTTTGGTGTGGGTCTTTAAGGTAGGCTTGCCAACGAGCTGCATGGCAGGTCAACATATGTCTGGTCAAGCATGTGGTGCCCAAGCGGGTGATGTTTTGGCCACGCGATATACGCTTGAGACATATGTTGCAAACAGCAGCTGTGCGATCTGATGCACTAGCCTCAAAAAAGGCCCACACCAAAGAACTTTTTGAATAACGGGCAGAGGCAGCGCCCTGCACAGGCGGAGCTCTGCGGTGTGATTCCGTCGGTGTGCTGCCCTTACGCTGGCCCCCCAAGGGCATCCTGCCTCATTGGAGATGTGCCTCCTCCTCATCCTCCTCTCTCCTATTAAGCACCCACGTGGAGTCAGTAACCTCATCATCCCCTCCCTCCTCATCACTGGAGCCAATCTGGCAGTATGCTGCAGCTGCTGGAACATGACTGCCAGATTGGTGTCCTTCTTGAGCATCCCCTCTCTCTGCTCTCACGCTACTGCCTTCCTCTAGCTGGGTATCATCATCAGACCCTTCGAAACGCTGGGCATCCTCCTGGAGCATGTACCCAACACTGTGCTCAAACAGTTCGGGGGACTCCTCAGGAGGACATGGTGGGTCTAGGGAAGGAGTGACTGATGATGACATTGATACCAGGGATGAGGACGCTTTGGCAGCTGCTTTGCCAATACCCTGAGCCTGGGTGAGAGAGGATGAGGGGGATGAGGAGGGGTTGGTCATCCACTCTACCAAGTCTTTGGCATGATGCGGCTCAACACGTCCAGCTGCCGAAAAGAAGAACAAGCGTGTCCCATGGCCACGTGCTGATGGCGATGCACCACGTCCACGACCAGCACTGTTGTCTCTAGACACAGAGCCTGCTTGCCCTCTTTTAGTGGCTCCTGACTGTCTGCCTCTCCTTGTTTGCCTTCCAGACATTCTAATGGCCTGCAGGGAGATGGGAAAACCAGCAATAAGGCCTAGCTTCAGGAGTATATTTTGCAGGAATTACACTACGCCTGCTGTAAGTGCTGCAAATGCCTGTTGGTGGAAAACACAGCAATAAGGCCTAGCTTCAGGAGTATATTTTGCAGGAATCACACTACGCCTGCTGTAAGTGCTGCAAATGCCTGGTAGTGTAACACACCAGGAAAACACAGCAATACGGGCTAGCTTCAGGTGTATAATGTGCAGGAGGCTTAGCAACAATGACACCGACACTGTCCCCTGTCTATCATCCTCTCTCCCTGCACACAAGGTTTAGCAAAGAATATGACACTGACACTCTCCCTGCCTATCCTTCTCTCTACCTACACACAAGGTTTAGCAAAGAATATGACACTGACACTCTCCCTGCCTATCCTTCTCTCTCCCTACACACAAGGTTTAGCAAAGAATAGATTTGACACTGTCCCTGCCTATCCTTCACTTTCCCTGCCCTGGAACACACTACACGATAGACATGTGCAAAAGGAAAAAATTTGTTTCGTTTAGTTTTAATTCGTTAATTAATTTTGTTTAGTTAGATTCGTTAAATTTGTTAAATTCGTTTTCGGATTTCGTTTTGTTTTCGACCGAATTCGAAAATCGGTCGCATTCGAAAATATTTCAACCGAATTCGAAAATATTTCTACCGGATTCGAAATTATTTCAACATGATTCGAAATTATTTCAACCGCATTTGAAACTATTTCAACCGGATTCGAAAATATTTTGCGACCCGACTTTGGGTCCACGTATCTCAGGGTCACTTAGTTATAGAAACCCCAAATTTGGAGATGTTATAGTGCTAGTTCTACTGTGTTTGCATACCAAATTTGGGGTTTCTAGCTACAAGTGGCCCCGAGATATGTGGCCCAAAATTCGGGTCGCAAAATGTCATTCTCTGCTGCAGAAAAGTGTTTGACATTTTGCGACCCGATTTTGGGTCCACGTTTCTCGGGGTCACTTAGTGATAGAAACCCCAAAATTGGCGCTACAACATCCCCAAATTTGGGGTTTCTATCGCCAACTAACCCCGAGATACGTGGACCCAAAGTCGGGTCGCAAAATATTTTTGAATCCGGTTGAAATAGTTTTAAATGCGGTTGAAATAATTTCGAATCATGTTGATACTATTTAAAGCAGATTCGAAAATATTTTGCGACCCGACTTTGAAAAAAAAATAAAATTGATTCTAACAGTCTGCAGGAGATCTGCAAAAAAAAACAGAAGTGAAATGGCTGTTAATAGTCTACAGGAGATCTGCTAAAAAAATAAAATAAATGCTAATAGTCTGCAGGAGATCTTATGTAAAAAATAGTAATCTGCAAAAAAAATTAAACATGAAATAGATAGTATCTATATTCTATTCTATTGTTTTTCTAGTGTATTCTCTATTTCTATTCTAATCTATTCTATCCAAAGTTAAAATTAATTAATTACATTTTTTTTAATTCCTACTGTTCGAAATTAAAATGTATTCTATTCGAAATTCGAATTTCATAAGATGGTTGCATATTCTTTCTATTTTATTCTATTAAATTATATATTTTTTCTATTCTGTTCTAATCTTTTCTATTTGAATTATACATTTTGAAAGATGGTTAGTTACTTACTTATATACATCTGTCACATAAAAAAAAGATGTGAAATGGCTGTCATGGATGTCGATCGCAAGGCAAGTACATATGCTGTATGTCATTGTCCGAGTGCCACGTGGCCGGCCACGAGTGCCACGTGACCAAGTTGTGGATTGTCCACTTGCCACGTCACCTGCCACAAGTTATGGGGTTCCTAGCACCAAGTGACCCCCAGATATGGGCGATCTGTCAAGTGCTTTTCTGCAGCAGAGAATAAAATTTTGTGACCCGACTTTGAGGCCACGTATCTTGGGGCCACTTATAGCTAGAAATCCCAAAATATTTGGTATGCAAACACATTACAACTGGCACTACAATAACCCCAAATTTGGGGTTTCTATCACCAAGTAACCCCGTTGTAATGCTAGTTCTACTGTGTTTGCATACCAAATTTGGGGTTTCTAGCTATAAGTGGCCCCGAGATACGTGGCCCCAAAGTCGGGTCACAAAATGTCATTCTCTGCTGCAGAAAAGTACTTGACATATCGCCCATATCTGGGGGTCACTTGGTGCTAGGAACCCCATAACTTGTGGCAGGTGACGTGGCAAGTGGACAATCCACAACTTGGTCACGTGGCAGGTCACGTGACACTCGTGGCCGTTCACGTGGCACTCGTGGCCGTTCACGTGGCACTCGTGGCAGGTCACGTGACACTCGTGGCCGGTCACGTGGCACTCGTGGCCGGTCACGTGGCACTCGTGGCCGGTCACGTGGCCGGTCACGTGGCACTTGTGGCAGGTGTTGTGGCAAGTGGACAATGACATACAGCATATGTACTTGCCTTGCGATCGACATCCGTGACAGCCATTTAACATCTTTTTTTTTATGTGACAGATGTATATAAGTAAGTAAATAACCTTCTTCCAAAATTTATAATTAAAATAGAAAAGATTAGAACAGAATAGAAAAAAAATATAATTTAGAAGAATAAAATAGAAAGAATATACAACCATCTTCTGAAATTCGAATTTCGAATAGAATAAATTTGAATTTCGAATAGTATGAATTCAAATTTTTTAATTAATTAATTTTAACTTTGGATAGAAAAGATTATAATAAAATAGAAAATAGACTAGAAAAACAATAACCCCAAATTTGGGGTTTCTATCACCAAGTAACCCCGAGATACATGGACCCAAATTCGGGTCACAAAATATTTTCTAATCCGGTTGAAATAGTTTCAAATGCAGTTGAAATAATTTCGAATCATGTTGATACTATTTCAACCGGATTCGAAAATATTTTGCGACCCGACTTTGGGTCCATGTATTTTGGGGTTACTTGGTGATAGAAACCCAAAATTTGGAGATGTTGTAGTGCTAGTTCTACTGTGTTTGCATACCAAATTTGGGGTTTCTAGCTACAAGTGGCCCCGAGATATGTGGCCCCAAAATCGGGTCGCAAAATGTCATTCTCTGCTCCAGTAAAGTGCTTGACATTTTGCGACCCGATTTTGGGTCCACGTATCTCGGGGTCACTTAGTGATAGAAACCCCAAATTTGGTATGCAAACACAGGAGAACTAGCACTACAACATCCCCAAATTTGGGGTTTCTATCGCCAACTAACCCCGAGACACGTGGACCCAAATTCGGGTCGCAAAATATTTTTGAATCCGGTTGAAATAGTTTCAAATGCGGTTGAAATAGTTTTAAATGCGGTTGAAATAATTTCGAATCATGTTGATACTATTTAAAGCGGATTCGAAAATATTTTGCGACCCGACTTTGAAAAAAAAAAATGAAATTGATTCTAACAGTCTGCAGGAGATCTGCAAAAATAAAAAGAAGTGAAATGGCTGTTAATAGTCTACAGGAGATCTGCTAAAAAACGAAATAGATGCTAATAGTCTGCAGGAGACCTGGTGAGAAAACTAAATAGATAATAATAGTCTGCAGGAGATCTGCAAAAAAAATAAAATAAATGCTAATAGTCTGCAGGAGATCTTATGTAAGAAATAGTAATCTGCAAAAAAAATTAAACATGAAATAGATAGTATCTATATTCTATTCTATTGTTTTCCTAGTGTATTCTCTATTTCTATTCTAATCTATTCTATCCAAAGTTAAAATTAATTAATTACATTTTTTTTAATTCCTACTGTTCGAAATTAAAACGTATTCTATTCGAAATTCGAATTTCATAAGATGGTTGCATATTCTTTCTATTTTATTCTATTAAATTATATATTTTTTCTATTCTGTTCTAATCTTTTCTATTTGAATTATACATTTTGAAAGATGGTTAGTTACTTACATCTGTCACATAAAAAAAAAGATGTGAAATGGCTGTCATGGATGTCGATCACAAGGCAAGTACATATGCTGTATGTGATTGTCCGAGTGCCACGTGACCGGCCACGAGTGCCACGTGACCAAGTTGTGGATTGTCCACTTGCCACGTCACCTGCCACAAGTTATGGGGTTCCTAGCACCAAGTGACCCCCAGATAGGGGCGATCTGTCAAGTGCTTTTCTGCAGCAGAGAATTAAATTTTGTGACCCGGCTTTGAGGCCACGTATCTCGGGGCCACTTATAGCTAGAAATCCCAAAATATTTGGTATGTAAACACATTACAACTGGCACTACAATAACCCCAAATTTGGGGTTTCTATCACCAAGTAACCCCGTTGTAATGCTAGTTCTACTGTGTTTGCATACCAAATTTGGGGTTTCTAGCTATAAGTGGCCCCGAGATACGTGGCCCCAAAGTCGGGTCACAAAATGTCATTCTCTGCTGCAGAAAAGTACTTGAAATATCGCCCATATCTGGGGGTCACTTGGTGCTAGGAGCCCCATAACTTGTGGCAGGTGACGTGGCAAGTAGACAATCCACAACTAGGTCACGTGGCAGGTCACGTGGCACTCGTGGCCGTTCTCGTGGCACTCGTGGCCGGTGTCGTGTCGTGGCACTCGTGGCAGGTGTTGTGGTAAGTGGACAATGACATACAGCATATGTACTTGCCTTGCGATCGACATCAGTGACAGCCATTTCACATCTTTTTTTTTTATGTGACAGATGTATATAAGTAAGTAAATAACCTTCTTCCAAAATTTATAATTCAAATAGAAAAGATTAGAACAGAATAGAAAAAAAATATAATTTAGAAGAATAAAATAGAAAGAATATACAACCATCTTCTGAAATTCGAATTTCGAATAGAATAAATTTGAATTTCGAATAGTATGAATTCAAATTTTTTAATTAATTAATTTTAACTTTGGATAGAAAAGATTATAATAAAATAGAAAATAGACTAGAAAAACAATAACCCCAAATTTGGGGTTTCTATCACCAAGTAACCCCGAGATACATGGACCCAAATTCGGGTCACAAAATATTTTCTAATCCGGTTGAAATAGTTTGCGACCCGACTTTGGGTCCATGTATTTTGGGGTTACTTGGTGATAGAAACCCAAAATTTGGAGATGTTGTAGTGCTAGTTCTACTGTGTTTGCATACCAAATTTGGGGTTTCTAGGCATCCTGCCTGTGGCCAATCATTGCTCTCCTCGCTGCCGGCGCTGTGATTGGCCAAGCATGCAGGGTCACAGTGCATGCTTGGCCAATCACAGCGCCGGGATTGCACTGCGATGGCGCAGTGTATTGTGGGTCGTTCGCGTCACTCGAATTTGGCGCGAACGGCCCAAATCGTTCGTTGTTCGCCGAACGCTGCGAACAGCCGATGTTCGAGTCGAACGTACGTTCGACTCGAACACCGAGCTCATCCATACTTTAGAATGTAAGCTCTACGAGCAGGGCCCTCCTGTACCTTCTGTATTGAACTGTACTGTAATTGTGCTGTCCACCCTATACATTGTAAAGCACTGCGTAAACTGTTGGCGCTATATAAATCGTGTATAATAATAATAATAATGTAAGAGGGCTGCTGGTGAGGACACCAATGTAAAGGAGGAAGTTGCTTTGTTTAAATATAATATAGTAGTTGATAGAATGTGAAGCAAACAAAGTGATTATCCAGATGAAAAATAACATCAGATCTTTGTGTGTTGTGATCACACTCCCTTACAGCATCCAGAATCCACCCAATGTGTCCTGGCAGCTCCCCTGAGGTAGACCACAAAGATCTAGCAGCGCTTTTTGGTTATATACAACCTTTCAACAGGTCACTGTATAATCTCCTCTCCTCCGATCACAAATCCAGAATAGAATAAACAGGGCAGTTATAGATGATCAGTAACTCTCCCACTGGCCTTTCATGTATCCTCCTCTCCTCCACTAAGTAAGGGCCATAAAGGAAATCTCCATTGTGCAGTATTTTTTAAAAGTAATTTAATCAACAGTAGTAACTCACGTTCAATTAAAAGACATTCAGCTTCGATATTGTATAAGAACTTCCGGTTTTGGCCACAACCGAAAGTGACATTACCCGGCTCTTACGGATGCATTGCGTTACAGATCATGTGACTTTATCAAGTCATATTTTTAGTTCATTGCCATTACATGCGGGGACACATTTGAATGTTGGCAGCTGCCTTGGTTTTATTCAATTAATTTGTTGGTTTGCGCACAAGTTATCTATTCACTGAATCAAATCATGTTGATTACAAAAGAGATCCAAGCAAAACATTAATTTATTTACATTTTTTTCATTTAATTTAATTTGTAAAACCGTTTTTTTTTATTTTTTTTATCGGTTTCTGAAAATTTGAAAACTATATGATGTGGCCCTCGTACTGAAAAATTTGGAAACCCCTGGTCTACAGCCGTGCCTGTACTTCATCAAAAAACCCTGCTTTTTACCTTTTATTGCACTTCCCCATGGTCCAAATAGCAATATGCAGAAGATCAAAAGATCAGAGACCACGCATAGTTTAACCCCTTAGCGCCGAGCGTACGCATATATGCAGCCTCGGCTTTAGGAGGTTATACCAGGATGATGCCTGCAGCTGCCGTTTTTTAGAGCGGTCGGTCGGTTTTCCAGGGATAACAACCGATGCGGCTAAAAGTCGGATCCCGGAGGAGCGGGAGGGGACCCCCCTCCCGCCGCCTTCCGCCGCTCTTACCCGGCCTCCCGTCCCACCGGGAGACCCGATCCGCCACTTTTGGCAGCTAGAGACAGACTGGCATGAAGCCAGAAATGGTTTAGTTCCAGTCTCCTGTATGTAAACACGGGAGCGACGTCACAACATCACTTCAGGGTTACTCGGCTGCCAATGGCGCAGGTTTTTTAAAAAAATGCAGTATTTAGAATAGCCGTTTTTGAAGTGCAAAGGATGTATTTGAGGTCTTTTAGACCCCAGATCCCTCCATAAAGAGTACCACCTGTGACAGCAATAAAAGTGATCAAAAACTTTATTTTTTTTTAAACACAATGTAAAAATAAATAAATAAAGAAAAAAAAATTGAAAAAAATAATATTTTTTTTTGTAAAGCGCCCCTGTCACGCAGCAAATAAAACGCATACGTAAGTCGCGCCCGCATATGTAAACGGTGTTCAAATCTATGGAGATTTTTACGTATCGTAGTTTGTCGCCATTCCACGAGTGTGCAAAATTTCAAAGCTTGACATGTTTGGTATTTATTTACTCAGCGTAACATCATCTTTCACATTATACAAAATTGGGCTAATTTTACTGTTTCGTTTTTTTTTTTTTTTTATTCAAAAATTGCATTTGAAAGACCGCTGCACAAATATCGTGTGACATAAAATATTGAAACAATTGCCATTTTATTCTGTGGATTCTCTGCTAAAAAAAATATATATATATATATATATATATATATATATATATATATATAATGTTTGGGGGTTCTAAGTAATTTTCTAGCAAAAAATACAGATTTTAACTTGTAAGCAACAAATGTCAGAAATAGGCTTAGGCATGAAAGGGATAAAATAATTTATAACTATGGACTAAAATAAAAATAAAAAACACACATGAAAAATGTGCAACTGAGCACCACGTATAATACATGGAAACCAAGGGCAAGCGGAGCACCTCCCAGCACTTCCCTTCTTCCATTTCCATTTCCATTTCCCTTCATTCATGTATTTATCTTTCAACACTTGGAGTTAGGAAGAGACTTTTGGTTGATATATTTATGTAACAATTGTTACTAAAAGAGAAGTATGACCAAAGCTGTTTTGATTATACTGCCCATGTGGTTCACCGGAGGTTTGCAATCCTGTGACTCAGTCCAAAGTCCACTGTCGACTGACGTTGCAGAGCTGCTCCAATCTCTGGATGGATCCGACAATAATGTCGGGATCCACCCTGATGCCTGACCGGCAGCAGGCTCGGCCTCTCAGCGCACCGCTGGAACCTGAGACAGCCGCCTCCACAGCCAGTGAGCATTGAAGGGGCAGAGCAGAGAAATGGTGATTGACAGTCACCACTGATTGCTCAGAGTGGGCCCCAGGACTGTGCGATCAGTGGTCACGTTGATCGCTCAGTTCTCGGTCTTAGAACTGGCGGGGGACAGATGCAGCATTGGGTCGATTCTGCAGCCATATAGGTAGGTATGTACTGTATGTTTTTTTTTTTTCACTTTCCATACATAGTTATATGTTATAGTTGAATTTTTAGACAGAATGGTATATATATATCATGTACACTGAAGCTGATAAACTGCAGTTTATTGGCATTTTGGCGTTTTTTTTTAAAAGCCCATTAACTGCACTCTATGTTAGCCTATGTGTTCATGTACACATAGCGTTTTTTAGTGTTAATGAGCAGTGGAGTTAATGGGCTTTTTTCTGAACGCAAGAATTTCGCCTTCAAAGTGCCGTTTTTCGGCAGGAAAAAAAAAATGCAAAACGCTGAAAAACGCTAATAAACGCTGGTTGCCAGCGTTTTTTAGCGTTTTTTGATCCATTGAAAAAAAAATAAATAAATAAAAACCAAAAAAAAAAAAAAGCTAAACAACGCTACACTGAAAAACGCTAATAAACGCTAGTAAAAACCGCTGATAAAAGCTATATTTTAAAGCAGATTTTTCTGCCAGAAATCTGGCGTTCAAAACGACCGTTTTTGAACTTCTGTGTACATGGAGCCTAAGATTAATCATCTTCTTTTGTACTGTGAGGCTTAACACATCAAAGTAGCAGCTCAGGGTTTGCTAATTACACATTATTAATTTTAAATGTGTGAGCAATTGTGTGGCGCAAAAAGTTTTATATAATTGATACTATAAAAAAAAGATGTTCTATTGTATCAGCATTGGTGCAAAACTTGCAGACACTACCCTTGTAAATGTTAATTCATGCAAAATGTTTTGTTCTGCTACTTGTATTTTTGAGGGTGAGTGTAATATTAATTTTGGCGAATCCTGATTTTTCCATTTGCCAAAGTTAATATAATTAGAATGTGTAAAATATTATACATATTGTTTGGATTTCTGTGGCGAATATAAGCAATATTGAATGCTGATTTACATTCAATCCTAAAAGAAAATGCCCTAAAAACATTTAACCCCAAGAGAAAGCCTCCCCAAAACACTTGACCCTAAAGCCCTGTACACACGATCGGATTTCGGATGGAGTAAAATCCAATGGATTTTTCCATCGGATTTCCGATGAAGCTGACTTCCATCAGTCTTGCCTACACACCATCAGTCGAAAATCCGACCGTCCCAAACGCCGTGACGTAAAACACTCCGACGAGCCGAGAAAAATTAAGTTCAATGCCTCTGAGCATGCGTCGACTTGATTCTGAGCATGTGTGGGTTTTTTCTCCGATGGAGTTCCACACAGACGATCGGAATTTGCTATAGTTTTTTTTTTTTCCATCGGTAAAATTTAAAACATGTTCTATTTTTTTATACCGATGGAAAAAAGACCGATGGGGCCCATACACGATCGGTTTGTCCGATGAAAAAAGTCCATCGGTCTTTTTTCATCAGAAAAACAGATCGTGTGTACGCGGCATAAGAGAGAAAATCCTAATAGCATTTCCGACAGAAAAAGTCAGATGGAGCATACACACGGTCGGAATTTCCGACCAAAAGCTCACATCAAACTTTTCTTGTCGGAAATTCCGATCGTGTCAGAAAAAAAAAAACCCTAAGTATATTAGATCAGAAGATAAAATGCCCTAAGAACTATCAATCCTAAGACAAAATACCCTAAGGACACTCAACCTTAAGAAAAAGAATCCCAAGAACCTTCCATTTTAAGAAAAAGTACCCTAAGAACATTTCATACCAAGAGAAAATACCCTAATGGCGCGTACACACGACCGTTTTTCTTGAAGAGAAAAATTCAATTTTTTAATTTGGTCATTAAAAACGATCTTGTGTGGGCTCCGGAGCATTTTTCTCAACGAGAAAAATGGGCATTAAAAATTTAGAACCTGCTCTATTTTTTCTCGTTGTTTTTCACGTCGTCGTTTTTCTCGTCGTGAAAAACGGCCGGGTGTACACTTTAACGACGTGAAAAAAACGCGCATTCTCAGAAGCAAGTTATGAGACGTTCTGGTAAAACTAGCGTTCGTAATGGAGATAGCACATTCGTCACGCTGTAACGGACTGAAAAGCACGAGGCTGAAAAGCGCAAATCGTCTCTCACCAAACTTTACTAACACGAGTTCAGCAAAAGCAGCCCAGAGGGTGGCGCCATCCGAATAGAACTTCCCCTTTATAGTGCCGTCGTACGTGTTGTACGTCACCGCGCTTTGCTCGAGCATTTTTTTTTCACGATAGTGTGTAGGCAAGGCAGGCTTGAGAAGAATCACGTCGAGAAAAACGTTGTTTTTTTCCATGACATTAAAAACGGTCGTGTGTATGCGGCATTAGAACATTTAATCCTAAAGCTGCTCAGAAATTATACAATTACCTTGTACAATTTTCCTTTAGGTTTACCAAAAACATATTATGAGGTCACACCTAAACACTTTCAATTTGTATTCAATCAGGTAGGTCCTTGCACTACATAGTTGAAGGTAACTCTAAAGAAAATTGAATAAGAATATTGTATGCCCAGCATAGGAGAAAGTACAATAGCAACAATAGTTCAGAAGAGAAAAACACTAATGCCGCGTACAAACGATTGGATTTTCTCTTGGAAAAACCTTGGATGTTTTTACCAATGGGATAAATGCCGCATACAAACGATTGGATTTTCCGTTGGAAAAACCTTGGATGGTTTTACCAATGGGATTCCGCTCAAGCTTGGCTTGCATACACACGGTCACACAAAAGTTCTCGGAACTTTCGACCGCCAAGAACGCGGTGATGTACAACACTACGACAAGCCGAGAAAATTAAGTTCAATGATTCCGAGCATGCGTCGGAATTTTGCGCGTCGGAATTGCTACAGACGATCGTAATTTCCGATCGGAACTTTTCCCGTCGGAAAATTTGAGAACCAGCTCTTAAATTTTTGGTGGCGGAAATTCCGACAAGAAAAGTCCAATGGAGCCTACACATGGTCGGAATTTCCGACCAAAAGCTCACATCGGACTTTTCTTGTCGGAAAATCCGACTGTGTACGGGGCATAAGAACAAGCAATCCTAAGAGTACATACCCTAATGCCGCGTACACACGTTCGTAATTTCCGATGGAAAAAGCCTGACCGTGTGTGTGCCCCATCTGACTTTTTCCGTCGGAGTTTAGAAAAATAACATGTTTTTTTTTTCCCTACGAAAAAAATTTCTATTGGAAATTCCGTTCGTCTGTAGGGTACCCTGACGGAGAAAAAAACACGCATGCTCAGAATCAAGTCGACGCATGCTCGGAAGCATTGAACTTCATTTTTCTCGGCTCGCCGTAGTGTTGTACGTCACCGCGTTCTTGACGGTCAGAATTTGGTGTGACAGTGTGTATGCAAGACAGCTTGAACGGAATTCCGATCGTGTGTACGGGGCATTAGAACTTTCGTTCAGAAGAGAAAAAAAACCTTAAGTATATTCATTCAGAAGAGAAAATACCCTAAGAACATTCAACCCTAATGCCCCGTTCACACGATCGGATTTTCCGTCGGGATAAACTCTGACGGATTTTTCCGACGGAATTCCGTTCAAGCTGTCTTGCATACACACTGTCACACCAAATTCCGACCGGCAAGAACGCGGTGACTAGGGATGAGCTTGGTGTTCGAGTCGAACATACGTTTGACTCGAACATCGGCTGTTCGATCGCTCGAAGATCGAACGATTTGGGCCGTTCGCTCCAAATTCGAGTGACGAGAACGGTCCACAATGCACTACGCCATCGCAGTGCAATCCAGGCGCTGTGATTGGCCAAGCATGCACTGTGACCCCGCATTCTTGGCCAATCACAGCGCCGGCAGCGAGGAGAGCCATAATTGGCTACAGGCAGGATGCCTGTGGCCAATTATAGCTCAGGGGGATTTAGTACACACCCCACACTATAAAAGGCCGCCAGCGCGGCGGCCTTGTGTAGTGTGTTCCGGTTCAGGGAGAGAGAAGGATAGGCAGGGACAGTGTCCGTGCTATTTGTGTGCAGGGAGAGAGAAGGATAGGCAAGGACAGTGTCAGTGATATTCTTTGCTAAACCTTGTGTGCAGGGAGAGAGAAGAATAGGCAGGGACAGTGTCAGTGATATTCTTTGCTAAACCTTGTGTGCAGGGAGAGAGAAGGATAGGCAGGGGACAGTGTCAGTGTCATTTTTGCTAAGCCTCCTGCACAGTATACACCTGAAGCTAGCCCTTATTGCTGTATTTTCCTGTTGTGTAACACAGGCAGGCATCTGCAGCACTTACAGCAGGCGTAGTGTGCCTCCTGCACATTATACACCTGAAGCTAGCCCTTATTGCTCATGGTTTTTTCTTTTGTGTTACACTAACAGGCATTTGCAGCACTTACAGCGGGCATAGTGTGCTTCCTGAAAAATATACACCTGAAGCTAGCCCTTATTGCTGTGTTTTCCTGTTGTGTAACACAGGCAGGCATCTGCAGCACTTATAGCGGGCGTAGTGTGCCTCCTGCACATTATACACCTGAAGCTAGCCCTTATTGCTCGTGTTTTTTTTATTTTGTTACACTAACAGGCATCTGCAGCACTTACAGCGGGCGTAGTGCGCTTCCTGCAAAATATACACTTGAAGCTAGCCCTTATTGCTGTGTTTTCCTGTTGTGTAACACAGGCAGGCATCTGCAGCACTTACAGCGGGCGTAGTGTGCCTCCTGCACAGTATACACCTGAAGCTACCCCTTATTGCTGGTTTTCCCATCTCCCTGCAGGCCATTAGAATGTCTGGAAGGCAAACAAGGAGAGGCAGACAGTCAGGAGCCAATAAAAGAGGGCAAGCAGGCTCTGTGTCTAGAGACAACAGTGCTGGTCGTGGACGCGGTGCATCGTCATCAGCACGTGGCCATGGGACACGCTTGTCCTTTTCGGCAGCTGGACGTGTTGAGCCGCATCATGCCGAAGACTTGGTAGAGTGGATGACCAAGCCCTCCTCATCCTCTCTCACCCAGGCTCAGGGTACTGGCAAAGCAGCTGCCAAAGCGTCCTCTTACCTCGTATCAATGTCATCATCAGTCACTCCTTCCCTAGACCCACCGTGTCCTCCTGAGGAGTCCCCTGAACTGTTTGAGCACAGTGTTGGGTACATGCTCCAGGAGGATGCCCAGCGTTTCGAAGGGTCTGATGATTATACCCAGCTAGAGGAAGGCAGTAGCGTGAGAGCAGAGAGAGGGGATGCTCAAGAAAGACAGCAATCTGGCAGTCATGTTCCAGCAGCTGCAGCATACTGCCAGAATGGCTCCAGTGATGAGGAGGGAGGGGATGATGAGGTCACTGACTCCACGTGGGTGCCTGATAGGAGAGAGGAGGATGAGGAGGAGGCACATCTTCAACGAGGCAGGATGCCCTCAGGGGGCCAGCGTAAGGGCAGCACACTGACTCACACTTCAGAGCTCCTCCTGTGCAGGGCGCTGCCTCTGCCCGTTACTCCAAAAGTTCTTTGGTGTGGGCCTTTTTTGAGTTGAGTGCATCAGATCGCACAGCTGCTGTTTGCAACATATGTCTGAAGCGTGTCTCGCGTGGCCAAAATATCAGCCGCTTGGGCACCACATGCTTGACCAGACATATGTTGACCTGCCATGCAGCTCGTTGGCAAGCGTATCTTAAAGACCCACACCAAAGAACAAAGCGGACCTCTCCTTGCTCCTCATCAGCTGGGATTTCCAACCCCACTGTACCTTCAGTTCTCTCTGAAACCTGCACTGAGAGGAATGAAGGTGTAGAATTAGGTGTGTCACAGCCAAGTACTTGCGGGCACTCTGCTAGTAGTACACAGATGTCCGATTCTAGCAGGCAAATTTCCCTGCCCCAGCTGCTGGACCGTCGAAAGAAGTTCACTCCCAGCCATCCACATGCCCAGCGGTTGAATGCTAGCTTGGCTAAATTGCTAGCAATTCAACTGCTGCCTTTTCAGTTGGTAGACTCGACCCCCTTCCGTGAGTTTGTGCAATGTGCGGTTCCTCAGTGGCAGGTTCCCAAACACCACTTTTTCTCACGGAAGGCGATTCCGGCTCTCTACCGGCATGTGGAAGGCAATGTCCATGCCTCGCTGGACAGGGCAGTCAGCGGTAAGGTGCATATTACCGCTGACTCATGGTCCAGCGGGCATGGACAGGGACGTTACCTTTCTTTCACGGCCCATTGGGTCACTCTTTTGGCAGCTGGGAAGGATGCAGGACAAGGTGCAGTAGTGTTGGAGGTTGTTCCGCCGCCACGCCTCCAAAATGCTACTACTGGTTGTTGTGACACACCTCTCTCCTCCACCCCCTCCTCTTCTTCTTCCTCCATGGCCTCTTCCTGTGCTTTGTCCTCGGAACCAGCGGTGCTCCGTAGGCGTTCAAGGGGCTACGCAAGTACGCAGGCAAAAAGATGCCATGCCGTGCTTGCGCTGGTGTGTTTGGGGGACAGGAGCCACACTGGGGCAGAGGTTCTGTCTGCTCTGCAGGGGCAGGCCGAGAGGTGGTTGACGCCACGCCAGCTTAAGCCAGGAATGGTGGTTTGCGACAATGGCACCAACCTCCTCTCCGCCCTCCGACAGGGACAACTGACCCATGTGCCCTGTGTGGCTCACATCTTTAACCTGGTGGTGCAGCGGTTCTTGGGCAGGTACCCAGGCTTACAGGATGTCCTGAGGCAGGCCAGGAAAGTCTGTGTGCATTTCCGCAGATCATATAATGCCAGTGCTCGGCTGGCTGAGCTGCAAAAGGAGTTGAACCTGCCCAAGAACCGCCTTATATGTGACATGCCCACCAGGTGGAACTCAACGTTGGCCATGCTGCAGTACCTGTGCGACTACGGCACCAGGACAGGGTCAGGGGAGCTCTGTTTTTTTTCACCACGCCAGTGGGGCATGATCAGGGATGCATGCACTGTCCTGGCACCATTTGAGGAGGCCACGAGGATGGTGAGCAGTGACAGTGCATGCATCAGTGACACTGTACCTCTTGTCCACCTGTTGGAGCATACGCTGCATGGAATAATGGACAGGGCACTTGAGGCAGAACAGAGGCAGGAAGAGGAGGACTTCCTTGCCTCTCAAGGCCTCCTTTACCCAGACAGTGTTCCTTCTGTCCCACCCATCACACAGGAAGAGGAGGAGGAGGAGGAGGAGGATTGTGTCAGCATGGAGGTGGAGCATGACACTCAGCATCAACAGCAGCAGTCTTTTAGGGATGATTTACAGTCCCAACAAACCCGTGGACTTGTACGTGGCTGGGAGGAGGTGGCTGCGGATCATGTCATCCTTAGTGACCCAGAGGACTCCGGACCGAATGCCTCAGCTAACCTACGCTGCATGGCCTCCCTGATCCTGCAAAGTCTGCGGAAGGATCCTCGTATTCTTCGGATCAAGGAGAGGGACCATTACTGGCTGGCCACTCTCCTTAATCCACGGTACAAGGGTAAGGTTGCGGACCTTACCTTGCTGTCGCAGAGGGAGCACAGGATGAGACATCTCCGGGAGGCCTTGCAGAAAGGTCTGTGCAACGCGTTCCCAGAGACTGGGAGGTTACAAACTCCTGGTCCTGGACAACGAGTTGCTGAGGCTTCGGTCAGTAGCAGAAGGAGCGGTGGAGAAGGTGGCCGTCTGACCGATGCGTTCAGACAATTTTTTAGCCCGCAGCCCCAAGGTATGACCGGTTCCAGCAACCATCGCCAGCGTCTGATATACATGGTGCAAGAATACCTAGGGGCAAGGTCAGACTTGGACACCTTTCCCACCGAAAATCCTCTGGCTTACTGGGTGTTGAGGATGGATCACTGGCCAGAGCTTGCACAGTATGCAATTGAGCTACTGGCCTGTCCTGCATCCAGTGTTCTTTCGGAACGCACATCCAGTGCGGCTGAAGGCTTTGTCACGGATCACAGGGTGCGCCTGTCCACCGACTCGGTTGATCGACTGACCTTCATAAAGATGAACCAGTCTTGGATCACCACCAGCTACCAAGCACCTGAAGCTGATATAACAGAATAATTTATTTTCAAATGTCACATCCCTTCAAGACTGATGCTGATGCTGAGTGACTGTCCTGTTATGTTGACTGAATAGCCTCCTCCTCCTCAATGATCCGATTCTTGATGATAGCTTGGAAGAACTTTTTTGTTTCTGGGTGCCGCCACCAGTGGCTAAGGCCCAATTTTTCAGCCCCTGTTTAACAGGGGCATGTAATTACAATTTTTGATGCAATGCTTTGCAGCAGGGCTCATTCCTGCACTCCAACTAGAGTATCTGGGAGAGGCTGCAGTGTCGTGGCACCAGCGCCTAAGGCCCAATTTTTCTGCCCCTGTTTAACAGGGACGTGTAATTATAATTTTTGATGCAATACTTTGCAACAGGGCTCATTGCTGTGCTCCAAGTACAGTATCTGTGAGGGTTTGCAGTGTTGTGGCACCAGTGCCTAAGGCCCAATTTTTCTGCCCCTGTTTAACAGGGGCATGTAATTACAATTCTTGATCTAATAATTCACAGCAGGGCCCATTCATGCGCCCACCAAGAGTAACTGTGAGGGGTTACAGTGTTGTGACAACACCACCCCCACCACCACCAAAGGCCCAATTTTTCAGCCCCTGTTTAACAGGGCCATGCAATTACAATTCTTGATCTAATAATTCACAGCAGGGCCCATTCATGCGCCCACCAAGAGTAACTGTGAGGGCTTACAGTGTTGTGGCACCAGCACCACCACCAAAGGCCCAATTTTTCCTACCACTGTTCAACAATGGCATGTAAATACAATTCCTGATATAATAGTTCACAGCAGGGCGTTCCAGCGCCCACCAAGAATAACTGTGAGGGCTCACAGTGTTGTGGCAACACTAACATGTAAGAGGCAAATTTCAGCAGAGTATATACGGCAGGGCCCTACTTTCAAACATCCAACTTGCAAACGGAAGGAGACAACAGGAAGTGAGAGGAAATCTACCCCTAGGAAGGGAAATTCTCTCCTGTAAGAGTTAATATGGGAAAAGGGTGTCTCCTCTCTACTGATGCTTTATCACCAATCCTTGTTTCAATAAAAACCCTTCTTTTCAAAAACATTTGTCATTGGGACGGAAAGTGAGGTGAAATGTTCTGAACAGGGGCACAGACAGCAAAACAAATGTTACAGGGGTGATAACCCTTCCCTATGTTTTCCAAAAAGCTTAAAAATAGATTTTTTGGCTGGAGCTACACTTAAACAATGTACGTGTTCAAAATTACAAACAGATTCTACTTAAGAACAAACCTACAGTCCCTGTCTTGTTTGCACCGCCTGTATACTGCTGTTCATAGTATATAGGGCCTTTTTTATTTTGTGTGCGGGGTTCCCCTTAACATGCATACAAGACCCAAAGGGGCTGGTAATGGGCTGGGGTGGGGTAGCCATGCCATTTTTCTCAAAGATTTTCATTTCATCCATATTACCGGGACCAGACATGACATTAAAGCCGCAAGCAGTTTTAAATGGCTTTTTTTCCTTTTGTGCAGGGACAGTTCTAAACACGGGAAACACATGCCACTTCACAGCCATTCTTTAGACACCCCCAGGTACGATATTTAAAGGAATATTTCACTTTTTTTTTTTCACTTTATGCATCATTAAAATGACTGCTCCAGAAAAAACTTCTGTTTTTAAAACTTATTTTTGCATTGATACATGTCCCCTGGGGCAGAACCCGGGTCCCCAAACCCTTTTTAGGACAATAACATGCATATTAGTCGTTATAATTAGCACTTTAGATTTCGAACGTTCGCGTCCATTGTATTTAATAGGGTTCTAACGTTGGTGCGAACTTTCGGTCCGTTCGAAGGTTCTGGTGCGAACCGAACCGGGGGGTGTTCGGCTCATCCCTAGCGGTGACGTACAACACTACGCCGAGCCGAGAAAAATGAAGTTCAATGCTCAAGTTCAAAGTTCCAAATTCCGTCTGACTTTTTCCAATCGGAAATTCCAAACATGTGTATATGAGAAAATACCCTAATGCCGCGTACACACGGTCGGAATTTCCGAAAGAAAAAGTTTGATGGGAGCTTTTGGTTGGATATTCCGACCGTGTGTATGCCCCATCTGACTTTTTTTGTCTGAATTTCCGACGGACTTAGATAGAGAGCAGGTTCTCTATTTTTCCGTCGGAAATTCCGCCGGAGGTTTTGCCAATGGAAAGTCCGACCGTGTGTACGCGGCATTAGAACATTAAATCCAAAGAAAAAAGTACCATAAGAACATTTGATCCTAAGAAAAGACACCATAAGAACATTCAACACAAAAAAAAAGTACCATAAGAACATTTCTCTGCAGCCTCAGCTGCACTGGACAGTGAATGAATTGGAAGTGCTCTGTGCTGAGTGGCTTCCTGTTCATTCACTAACTGAAGCATAATAAACACAGTTTACTATGCTTCAGTTATGAATGGATACAGTGAGCGAGTGTGTTCACTGTGCCCATTTAAAAAAGGAAGGGGCCAGTAAATTAGATCCATCCTGAAACATCCCCCACAGCAACTCAGGGGAGAGGAGGGAAGCCAGCAGCACTGCGGGGTTAACAAGGAAGAGGCAGCCAATAGGGGGAATCGCAGCACGCATTGTGATTAGTGTGTGCCCAGACACATCTTGCACAGCCCCTGCACACGCCTATGCTAAGAACATTCAATCATAAGACAAAAATACCCTAAGAACCTTCAACCCTCAGACAAAGTACCCTAAGAACCTTCAATCCTAACAATAGGTACCCTAAGAAAATTGAATCCTAAGAGAAAATACCCTAGGAACATCCAACCCTCAGACAAAGCACCCTAAGTACCTTCAATTCTAAGAAAATGTGCCCTAAAAACATTCAATCTTAAGAAAAAATGCCATAGGAACATTCAACCCTAAGAAAAAGTACCGGATGAACATTTGATCTTAAAGCAGAGTTCCGCCATCTGCTGACTTTTAATATTAGGACACATACCTGCCCAGGGTGCCAGCGATGTCCTAACCCAAAATCAATCTGTCCCTCGGCTCCCTGGTGGGAGCCATCTTTGGCTGCGTGATCTCACTGGTCCCTGCTGTCTTCTGGGACCTGTGTGTCTCCAAGAAGACAGCGGAGGGGGTCGGAGGAGGGGCCAGACATGGCGTAGATCGCTGCAGGTATTACTGCAGCGATCTATGCTTGGAAGTGGGAGCAAATACTTGTATTAGACAGGTATCTACTCCTCCCTGCAAGGTGCAAAATGTGAGACCAGGGGTGGGGGGATAATCCGAAAAGCAGAAGTTACATTTTTGGGTGGAACTACGCTTTAAGAGAAGATTCCCTAATGAGCGTACACATGGTCGGAATTTCCAATGAAAAAAGTCAGACGGAATATTTTCATCGGATATTCCGACCGTGTGTGTGTGCCCCATCTGACTTTTTCCGTCGGAAATACCGACGGAGTTAGAAAGAGAACTTTCTATCGGAAATTCAGTTCGTCTGTATGGAACTCCGACGGAGAAAAAAAACACGCATGCTCAGAATCAAGTCGACGCATGCTCGGAAGCATTGAACTTCATTTTTCTCGGCTCGTCGTAGTGTTGTACGTCACCGCGTTCTTGACGGTCAGAATTTGGTGTGACAGTGTGTATGCATGGCAGCTTGAACGAAAATCCGTCCGAGTTTATCCCGACGGAAAATCCGACCGTACCATAAGAACATTTGATCCTAAAAGAAGATACCCGAAGAACATTCAACCCTCAGGCAAAGTACCCTAAGAACCTTCAATCCTAAGAAAATGTACCCTAAGAACATTCAATCTTAAGAGAAAATACCATAGGGACATTCAACCCTAAGAAAAAGTACCATTTTGACTGCGGCACAATGGCCCTCCATTGCGCTATTAATGTAGACCACAGGCCCCTTCCGTCTGACATTCTGGAGTGCTTTGTAACTCCACCATTTTCTCCGGTCCTTACCAAATCCACAAAGGTTTGGTCAACACCTAAGCACCTTTGAGGAATATTGCTTGGATGACAAAAACTGTACCGCAAGTGCTCTAGAAAATGTACAGCCTATTGATCACCCCTCAGGCACAGCCATGCCTGCCAGTTATAATGAAGTGGGAAGCAGAACTGAACCGCACGTTCACTCTAGGCCAGGGGAGTCCAAACTTTTTTCAAGGAGGGCCAGATTTGAGGAAGTGAACATGCGTGAGGGCCGACCATTTTTTGCCTGACATTCTTTGAACCATTAAAATTCGGTCTAAGTGTGTTCATTCGAGCACTAATACACTGCCCAACAAGAATTATCTTGCTTTTGTGGCTGTGTGTGAGTAAAGAGATGAGCTCAGGCGTATTATTTGGATATACCGTATTCAGAGGCGTACTAAGTGGGGGACAGGGGGGCGGGCCGCCACGGGTGACAGACACTGGGGGGTGTCAGGCCGGCGCCCCCCCCCCCGCGGCTGAAATGAAGACAGCGGGGCGGGCGGGTTTAAGCCGCGGCACCGCGGCGGCGGCGACCGCCAGGAAGAACACACATAGCCTGTAAAGGCTTTGCAAGAAGAGAGGGGGGGTCACGAGCCGAGTGACACCCGCAGCGATCCCCCTCTCTCGTTGCCGCGCCGTGGCTCTGTTCAGTCTCGGGTGAGTCCCGAGCAGAGTGAAGCCGCCTCCCCCTCCTCCTCCCTACACAGGGGGAGGGGACCCGTCCGTCACCTGACCAGTTCAAGTGTGCATGTCCCGCACTTATCGTCAGACTGAGGTACATTATGTGCCTGTACTGTGGGGGGGGTCTGTACTGTGTGGGGGCCGGGGGTCTGCACTGTAGGGAGGTCTGCACTGTGGGTGGGGGTCTGTACTGTAGGGGGGTCTGTACTGTGGGGGTGTCTGTATTGTACGGGTTGTCTGTACTGTGGGGGGGGTCTGTACTGTGTGGGGGTCGGGGGTCTGCACTGTAGGGAGGTCTGCACTGTGGGGGTGTCTGTATTGTAGGGGGGTCTGTACTGTAGGGGTGTCTGTACTGTGGGAGTGTCTGTATTGTAGGGGGGTCTGTACTGTGGGGGGGTCTGTACTGTGTGGGGGTCGGGGGTCTGCACTGTAGGGAGGTCTGCACTGTGGGGGTGGTCTGCACTGTGGGGGTGTCTGTATTGTAGGGGGGTCTGTACTGTAGGGGGGTCTGTATTATAGGGGGGTCTGTACTGTGTGGGGGTCGGGGGTCTGCACTGTAGGGAGGTCTGCACTGTGGGTGGGGGTCTGCACTGTGGGGGTGGTCTGCACTGTGGGGGTGTCTGTATTGTAGGGGGGTCTGTATTGTAGGGGGGTGTCTGTATTGTAGAGGGTGTCTGTACTGTGGGGGCGTCTGTACTGTGGGGGGGTCGGGGGTCTGCACTGTAGGGAGGTCTGCACTGTGGGGGTGGTCTGCACTGTGGGGGTGGTCTGTACTGTGGGGGTGGTCTGTTCTGTGGGGGTGTCTGTATTGTAGGGGGTGTCTGTACTGTGGGGGGGTCTGTACTGTGTGGGGGCCGGGGGTCTGCACTGTAGGGAGGTCTGCACCGTGGGTGGGGGTCTGCATCGTGGGGGGGGTTTGCACTGTGGGGGGCTGCACTGTAGGGGTGTCTGTACTGTGGGGGTGTCTGTATTGTAGGGGGTGTCTGTACTGTGGGGGGGTCTGTACTGTGTGGGGGCCGGGGGTCTGCACTGTAGGGAGGTCTGCACCGTGGGTGGGGGTCTGCACTGTGGGGTGGTCTGTACTGTGGGGGTGTCTGTATTGTAGGGGGTGTCTGTACTGTGGGGGGGTCTGTACTGTGTGGGGGCCGGGGGTCTGCACTGTAGGGAGGTCTGCACCGTGGGTGGGGGCCTGCACTGTGGGGGGGTTTGCACTGTGGGGGTGGTCTGCACTGTGGGGGTGGTCTGCACTGTGGGGGTGGTCTGCACTGTGGGGGGCTGTGTAATGTAAAGGGGTCCAGAGGTGTAAGGGTGCTGTGTAATGTAAAGGGGTCCAGAGGTGCAGGGTGCTGTGTAATGTAAAGGGGTCCAGAGGTGCAAGGGGCTGTGTAATGTACAGGGGTCCAGAGGTGCAGGGTGCTGTGTAATGTATAGGGGTCCAGAGCTGCAAGGGGCTGTGTAATGTACAGGGGTCCAGAGGTGCAGGGTGATGTGTAATGTATAGGGGTCCAGTGGTGCAGGGTGCTGTGTAATGTATAGGGGTCCAGTGGTGCAGGGTGCTGTGTAATGTATAGGGGTCCAGAGGTGCAGGGTGCTGTGTAATGTATAGGGGTGCAGGGTGCAGTGTAATGTATAGGGGTCCAGAGGTGCAGGGTGCTGTGTAATGTATAGGGGTCCAGAGGTGCAGGGTGCTGTGTAATGTAAAGGGGTCCAGAGGTGCAGGGTGCTGTGTAATGTAAAGGGGTCCAGAGGTGCAGTTGTGGAGAGGGGGTACACAGTAGTGACAAAGAGATATTGAAGGATACAGAGGTATGCAGGGGGCACAGTGGGGTGTTTTTACATTTTAATGTGGGGGGGGGGGGTGCCAGATATAGGATCCGCCCCGGGTGCCAAGTACTCTAGGTACGCCCCTGACCGTATTTATTGGTGTATAACACGCACCTTCACTTTAAGGAGGGAAGTTTCAGGAAAAAAAACTTTAAATTTTAAATAAAGAACTGTGAAGCAAAATAAGGGTCAGTGCCCATCTGCAGATCCCCAATTGCCAGGAATGCAGCACCCACCATTGGCAGGAATGCAGCACCCACCATTGCCAGGAATACTTCCCATTACAGAGGCTGCCGTGTAAACAGGAAATACTCCTCCTGTGTGCACGGCACTCGTCCCGCCTCCTCCCTCTGAGGAAGCCGGCCTATATATCTTTTGTGGCTCGGCGCTGGGAGATCGTTGGGGGCCACAAAAGATAGATAGATATCTATATCTATCTCTATATATCTATCTTTAGATAACCAGGCGGGCCGTTCAAAACCGGGCCGCGGGCCGTGATTGGCCCACGGGCCGGACTTTGGACATGCCTGATCTAGGCCAACAAACTGTTATCCGATTCTCGTTAAAATCGTCCATCTGTACCAAAATGAAGGAAACAAATTTCAAAATCCTGACAAGGTGGTTTCGTACCCCTCAGGTGTTACATAAATTCTTCCCCAACGTAGACAACCGTTGTTGGAGGTGTCAGAAGGAGGAAGGAATGATGTAGCACATCTTCTGGACATGCCCAAAGATATCACATTTTTGGAAGGAAGTTCGGAATATTATTCAAAGATTTACTGATTTTGAGATTCCTGACGATCCCGCCTTCTTCTTGTTACATGCTATGTCTGTCCCAGCAAAAACGTATAAAAAGTCAATTATACGCAGGGCGGATCCAGGGGGGGCAACAGGGCAATTGCCCCCCCCCCCAAGTCCATCTGTCACACTCACTTGCTTGCTCTGTTTTTTTTTTTTTGCGCATGATCTCCCGGACTTTAGGGACCCGGTACCGGCCAGCCATAGGTCCCCTGCCAAACATGGCACACATGTACCCATATGTCTCCTCTACAAGTGTGCAAAGTTTGGTGTCTGGGGGACCTACGGCCGGGGAGCACTGATTTTTTTAAAGCCGGGCACCCCTTCCATAGACTCCAATGTTAAATGGTCATTTCTCTGGTGAATTTGCGGACCCGGTACTGGCCGGCCATAGGTCCCCTGGTCCGCAAACCTGGCACACATGTAGCCCTATGTCTCCTCTACAAGTGTGCAAAGTATGGTGTCTGGGAGACCTACGGCCGGGGAGAAGCGATTTTTCAAAACCGGGCACTCCTTCCATAGACTCCCATGTTAAACATCAGTCTAGTCATGGGCACAGTGAAGCATGGGCACAGTGAGGCAAAGTGAGGCACAGTGAGGCATGCAGATGGACACCCTAGGCTTATACTTGAGTCAATACATTTTCCCAGTTTTTTGGGGTAAAATTAGGTGCCTTGACTTATATTTGGGTCGGCTTATACTAGAGTATATACAGTACTTGTTCTGCGGCTGCCGCTGCCTCTCTGAGTCTCTCTCTCAGTTTCTCACATCAGCCGATCAGCGGCGCAGAGAGAGAGACTCGTCTAATGTAGTTACGCGGCGCACTGACACGATACCAGGAGCGGAGGAGGAGGTGGGTGAAGCCTCTTCCCTGCACTCGTTGCTAACGCCTGGGCCGCTTGGCGTCTAGCAACGAGTGGCATGAGTGAGTCACCTCGGGCCGCTCTGCGGGCAGGTGCGATAGCGTGCAGCTCCACAGATGGGTAAGAACGCGGGTGGCTCCACTTGCGGCGCGGTTTGTGGGCGGGCGGCGCGGTTTGTGGGCAGACCGTGCTGCTCAGTGTGTTGGCAGCGCAGGTGAGAGTGAGAGAGAGCGGGCTCAGTGTGGCAGCTGGCCAATCAGCTAGTCGGGAACGGGGGAGCAGAGAGATGAGATCATCTCTCACCGCCCGTGCCTGCCCTGCATTCCGGCAGTGACTTCCGCCCTCACTGTGCAGGCAGCAGAGAGATTACATTATCTCTCTGCTGCCTGACTCTGGGAGTCTGGGACACAGCAAGAGACAACCAAAACGACACCTTAGCAGGCAAGTTAGTGACAATCCGCAAATTGTGTCAGGTGACGTGGCAAATGACAATCTGCATCTGGTGGCAGGCAAGTGACAATCAGCAAGGTGTGGCAGGTGAGTGGCAAGTGACAATCCACAAGGTGTGGCAGGTGAGTGGCAAGTGACAATCAGCAAGGTGTGGCAGGTGAGAGGCAAGTGACAATCAGCAAGGTGTGGCAGGTGAGTGGCAAGTGACAATCCACAAGATGTGGCAGGTGACCTGGCAAGTGACAATCCACAATGTGTGGCAAGTGACACGCTCAGGGCTCCCACTAATTGCAGGCGACGGTGGCAAGCGACACACTCGGGGCTCCCACTGATTCTGCATTGAACTATTTAATTTTATATTACAATGTATTAATAGAAATAATGCGCTTCAATCATCCTGACACCATAACAACCATGGTGCCGGGATGATTGAAGCGCCGGCACCAGCCATTTCCCCGATAAATTTCCCACAAAAAAAACATATTTTTTGGCAGTGCCCCTCCCGAGAAAAGACTCTGGATCCGCCCCTGATTATACGCCACCTGCTAAACGCTGCCAAGTCTTGCATCCCCCTAAACTGGAGCCTCCAACTATCAGCTGTTGGCTACACAAAGTAGAAGAAACAAATAAGATGGAGGATCTAATACTTTCAGCGCAGCACAAACACGGAAAATACTCCAAGCTTTGGCGGCTATGAAATATGTTTGTCCTCTCTGATGAAGGGATAGTTATGTTTGGGTCATAAACACCATAAACTAGGCTAACTGTCTTGGTTGTTCCTCTTCACTACCCCAGGATTCACATACAACTATAATCCCCCACCGCCCCCCCCCCCCCCCTTCTTGCTTCTGGTCTCTTCCAATCTTTTCTATTTTCTCTTCTTTAATCTTTTCTTACTGTGTAAACGGAAAAGGACGCAGGTAGCTCCTTATTACAAGCTTAGTGGTTAATTTCCTATACGTTAGAATAACATGCTATTCTCTCCTGAAATACATTCTGGTGGTGTTACGGATATTTTGAGTTGATTTTATGATTTAGAGAATGTCATATGCAATTTATTTAAATGTATTGTAGCTTATACACCGTGGATATAATGCCTTGGAACTGCCTCCTGTGGTTTAAATAAAACATTTGAAAAAAAGAATAAGTACCATTATGATGTTCAAATGTTCATTGGACCCTAATTCCGATGGAAAAAGTCTGACGGAATTTTTTCATTGGATATTCCGACCGTGTGTGTGCCCCATCAGACTTTTTTCCGTCGAAATTTAGAAAGAGAACATGTTTTTTTTTTTCCAGACGGAAAAAATTTATATCGGAAATTACGTTCATCTGTGGGGAACGCCGACGGAGAAAAAAACACGCATGCTCAGAATCAAGTCGACGCGTGCTCGGAAGCATTGAACTTCATTTTTCTCAGCTCGTCATAGTGTTGTACGTCACCGCGTTCTTGACGGTCAGAATTTGGTGTGACAAAGTTCGACAAAGTACAATAAGAACCTTCAATCCTAAGAAAAGGTATCCTGATGCCGCGTACACACGACCGCTTTTCTCGACGAGAAAAACTGCATTTTTTTTTCGCCGAGAAAAACGATCGTCTGTGGGCTTTATGTCGTTTTTCTCGTCGAGAAAAACGGCATAAAAAACGACGAGAAAAATTAGAACATAGGGAGACACTGCCGCGGAGCCCACAGACGGTCGTTTTTCTCGTCAAGAGAAAAAATGACGGGAAAAACGACCGTGTGTAGGGAACCAAGCGGTTCCCTCGTTTTTCCTGTCATTATTCACGGTGTTTTTTTAACCGCCGTGAATAATGATCGTGTGTACGCGGCATTAGGAAATTTTCTCTTAGGATTAAATGTTCTAAGAACATTCAACCATAAGAAAACGTACCATAAGAACATTTGATCCTAAGAGAAATTACCCTAAGATCATTTGACCCTCAGACAAAATACCCCATAAAATAATTCAACCCTCAGGCCTCGTACACACGGCCGAGATTCTCGTCGAAAAAAACATGTCGTTTTTTTCGACGAGATTCTTGGACAAGAGAATTGTCCCGGCCGAGTGTACGCACGCTCGATTCAAAGAACCCGCGGTTCTTTGAATGGAGCGTACGCGGTGACGTCATTGACTACGACGAGCATGCGCTCGTCACATTCGATGCCGTCGCCGCCATCTTGGTATACCCTATCTATGCCTAGGAAGCTACCGCGCATGCGTCAAATTCATTTAGAATATGCGCGGGCTTCCCGGCGGACAGGTAAGTGTACACACACTCACTTTTCTCGTCGAGAAACAGGCTGACGAGAATCTCGACGAGAAAATAGAGAGCAGGTTCTCTATTTTCTCGTCGAGGTTACTTGTCGGTTTTCTCGACGAGAAACCATACACACGAACGAATTTCTCGGCAAGACATCTCTGCCAGCAAGTTTCTTGCTGGTTCTTGCCGAGAAACTCGGTCATGTGTACGAGGCCTCAGACAAAGTACCCTAAGAACCTTTAAAGTGGTTGTAAACCCTTTACAACCACTTTTGCTACAGGTAAGCCTATAATAAGGCTTACCTGTAATTACCCCGGATATCTCCTAAATCTGCACGGTTTAAGAGATATCTCCTGTATCAGTCCGTACAATTGCTTCAGCTAGTATGCCATTACCGGCGGCTCCCGCACGCATGCTTGGGAGTGATGTCATTGCGGCTCTGGCAAATCACAGCGCCGAAGCCCGTGATATCCAGAAGTAACTCCGTGAGCGATGTCACCGGCCGGAGCCGTGTATGAGGACCATTGCGGGGGCTCCGATCTAAGGTAAGTAATTCATAAGGTCTAAGGTAAGTCATTTATAATGAGCTAGTATACTATGTATACTAGCTCATTATGCCCTTGTCTTGCAGATTTGTTTTTGTTTTTAAGTAGGTTTACAACCACTTTAATCCTAAGAGAAAATTGCATAAGAACATTTGATCCTAAGAGAAAATACCCTAATGCCCTGTACACACGATCGTTTTTTCCAATGAAAAAAGTCAGATAGGAAATTCCGATCGTCTGTGTGGAACTCCAACGGAGAAAAAACCCACGCATGCTCAGAATCAAGTCGACGCATGCTCAGAAGCATTGAACTTCATTTTTCTCGGCTCGTCTGTGTGTTTTACGTCACAGCGTTTTGGACGGATGGAATTTTGTCGGATGGTGTGTAGGCAAGACTGATGAAAGTCAGTTTCATCGGAATTCCGACGGAAAATTCCATCGGATTTTATTCCATCGGAAATCCGATCGTGCGTACAGGGCATAAAAACATTCAACCATAAGACAAAGTACCCTAAGAACCTTCAATCTTAAGAAAAAGTACTCTAAGAACATATAATTCTAAGAGAGAATACCCCAAGATCATCCAACCCTAAGGCCCCTTTCACACTGGGGCGGGCATGTGCGGTGGCGGAATAGCGGCGTGATTTTTAGCGCCGGTATACCGTCGTATTTACTGCGATATGCGGCCGCTAGCGGTGCAGTTTTAACTGAAAAAGGGTTAATACCGCCCACAAACCACGGCTACAGCCGCAGTTTGCGGGCGGTATTACCGCGGTTTCCTATTGATTTCAATGGGAAAGAGCAGTAAAGGAGCGGTATATACACCGCTCCTTCACCGCTCCAAAGATGCGCCTTACAGGAGATTTTTTTTCTCCAGCCGGCACATCGCCTCAGTGTGAAAGCCCTCGGGCTTTCACATTGAGAATACTGGGGCTGGAGTATTTCAGGCGTTATTTATGTGCTATTTTTAGCGCTAAAACGTCTGAAATACGCCTCAGTGTGAAAGGGGCCTAAGTGAAAATACCCTGAGAACATCCATTCCTAAAAGAAAATATCCTAAGAACATTTGATCTTAAGAGAAAATACAACAATAGTATTAGAAGAGAAGAAAAAAAACACAAAGAACATTCAATCCTAATGCCGCGTACACACGATCGTTTTTCATGACGTTAAAAATGCCATTTTTAAAAATGGGCATTAAAACCGATCATGTGTATGCTCCAGAGCATTTTTAACGATGTGAAAAACGGGCAATAAAAATTTCGAACATGCTCTATTTTTTCACGTCGTTTTTCATGTCGTTTTTTTTTAACGTTGTGAAAAACGGTAGTGTGTATGCTTTTACGAGGGGAAAAAAACGCCCATGCTCAGAATCAAGTATGAGACGGGAGCGCTCGTTCTGGTAAAACTAGCGTTCGTAATGGAGATAGCACATTCAGCATGCTGTAACGGACTGAGAAGCACGAGGCTGAAAAGCGCGAATCGTCGCTCAACAAACTTTACTAACATGAAGGGTGGCGCCATTCGAACGGATCTTCCCCTTTATAGTGCCGTCGTCTGTGTTGTACGTCACTGCGCTTTGCTCAAGCGTTTTTTTTCATGATCGTGTGTACGCAAGACAGGGTGGAGAGGAAACAAGAAAAAAAACGATGAGAAAAACGTTGGTTTTAAAAATGACATTAAAAACGGACGTGGCATAAGAGTAAAATACACTTAGAACTTTTGATCAGAGGAGAAAAAAACCCTATCAGAAGAGAAAATACCCTATAGACAGTCAACCATGTAGCCTCGTACACACGACCGATTTTCTCTGCAAGAACCAGCAAGAAACTTGCTGGCAGAGCTTTCTTGCAGAGTAAATCGGTCGTGTGTACGCGGCTATCAGGTTTCTCGTCAAGAAAACCGACAAGAATCTCGACGAGAAAAATAGAGAACTTGCTCTCTATTTTCTCGTCGAGATTCTCGTCAGCATGTTTCTCGACGAGAAAAGTGTGTGTGTGTACACTTACCTGTCGCCGTGGAAACCTGCGCATGCTCGAAATGACTTTGACGCATGCGCGGTAGCTTCCTAGGCATAGATAGGGTGTAGCAAGATGGCGGCGACGGCATTGAATGTGACGAGCGCATGCTCATCGTAGTCGATGACGTTACCACGTTCGCTCCATTCAAAGAACCGCGGGTTCTTTGAATGGATTGTGTGTACACTCGGCCAGGACAAGTTTCTTGTCCAAGAATCTCGTCAAGAAAAACAACGTGTTTTTTCCTGACGAGATTCTCGGCTGTGTGTACGAGGCCTAAGACATAATACCCTAAGAACATTCAAACCTAAGATAAAGTCCCCCAAGAACATTTGATCCTACAAGAAATACCTCAAGAACATTTAATCCTAAGAGAAAATACACAAAGAACATTAGATCAGAGGAAAAAAAAACGTAAGAATAGGGATGAGCTCGGTGTTCGAGTCGAACGATTTGGGCCGTTCGCGCCAAATTCGAGTGACGCGAACGGCCCACAATACACTGGGCCACCGCAGTGCAATGCCGGCACTGTGATTGGCCAAGCATGCACTGTGACCCCGCATGCTTGGCCAATCACAGCGCCGGCAGCTAGGAGAGCCATAATTGGCCACAGGCAGGTTGCCTGTGGCCAATTATAGCTCAGGGGGTTTAGCACACGCCCCACACTATAAAAGGCCGCCAGCGCGGCGGCCTTGTGTAGTGTGTTCCGGCGCAGGGAAAGAGAAGGATAGGCAGGGACAGTGTTGATATTCTTTGTGCTATTCTTGTGTGCAGGGAGAGAGAAGGATAGGCAGGGAGAGTGTCAGTGTCATATTCTTTGCTAAACCTTGTGTGCAGGGAGAGAGAAGGATAGGCAGGGGACAGTGTCAGTGTCATATTCTTTGCTAAACCTTGTGTGCAGGGAGAGAGAAGGATAGGCAGGGGACAGTGTCAGTGTCATTGTTGCTAGGCCTCCTGCACATTATACACCTGAAGTTAGCCCGTATTGCTGCGTTTTCCTGGTGTGTTACACCAACAGGCATTTGCAGCACTTACAGCGGGCGGAGTGTGCCTCCTGCACATTATACACCTGAAGTTAGCCCGTATTGCTGTGTTTTCCTGGTGTGTTACACCAACAGGCATTTGCAGCACTTACAGCGGGCGGAGTGTGCCTCCTGCACATTATATACCTGAAGCTAGCCCGTATTGCTGTGTTTTCCTGGTCTGTTACACCAACAGGCATTTGCAGCACTTACAGCGGGCGGAGTGTGCCTCCTGCACATTATATACCTGAAGCTAGCCCGTATTGCTGTGTTTTCCTGGTCTGTTACACCAACAGGCATTTGCAGCACTTACAGCAGGCGTAGTGTGATTCCTGCAAAATATACTCCTGAAGCTAGGCCTTATTGCTGGTTTTCCCATCTCTCTGCAGTCCATTAGAATGTCTGGAAGGCAAACAAGGAGAGGCAGACAGTCAGGAGCCAATAAAAGAGGGCAAGCAGGCTCTGTGTCTAGAGACAACAGTGCTGGTCGTGGACGCGGTGCATCGCCATCAGCACGTGGCCATGGGACACGCTTGTCCTTTTCGGCAGCTGGACGTGTTGAGCCGCATCATGCCGAAGACTTGGTAGAGTGGATGACCAAGCCCTCATCCTCCTCATCCTCTCTCACCCAGGCTCAGGGTACTGGCAAAGCAGCTGCCAAAGCGTCCTCTTCTCTGGTATCAATGTCATCATCAGTCACTCCTTCCCTAGACCAACCATGTCCTCCTGAGGAGTCCCCCGAACTGTTTGAGCACAGTGTTGGGTACATGCTCCAGGAGGATGCCCAGCGTTTTGAAGGGTCTGATGATGATACCCAGCTAGAGGAAGGCAGTAGCGTGAGAGCAGAGAGAGGGGATGCTCAAGAAGGACACCAATCTGGCAGTCATGTTCCAGCAGCTGCAGCATACTGACAGATTGGCTCCAGTGATGAGAAGGGAGGGGATGATGAGGTCACTGACTCCACGTGGGTGCCTAATAGGAGAGAGGAGGAGGATGAGGAGGAGGCACATCTCCAACGAGGCAGGATGCCCTCGGGGGGCCAGCGTAAGGGCAGCACACCGACAGAATCACACCGCAGAGCTCCGCCTGTGCAGGGCGCTGCCTCTGCCCGTTATTCAAAAAGTTCTTTGGTATGGGCCTTTTTTGAGTCGAGTGCATCAGATCGCACAGCTGCTGTTTGCAACATATGTCTCAAGCGTATATCGCGTGGCCAAAACATCACCCGCTTGGGCACCACATGCTTGACCAGACATATGTTGACCTGCCATGCAGCTCGTTGGCAAGCCTACCTTAAAGACCCACACCAAAGAACAAAGCGGACCTCTCCTTGCACCGCATCAGCTGGGATCTCCAACCCCACTATACCTTCAGTCCTCTCTGAAACCTGCACTGAGAGGAATGAAGGTGTAGAATTAGGTGTGTCACAGCCAAGTACTTGCGGGCACTCTGCTAGCAGTACACCGACGTCCGATTCTAGCAGGCAAATTTCCCTGCCCCAGCTGCTGGACCGTCGAAAGAAGTTCACTCCCAGCCATCCACATGCCCAGCGGTTGAATGCTAGCTTGGCTAAATTGCTAGCGCTTCAACTGCTGCCTTTTCAGTTGGTAGACTCGGCCCCCTTCCGTGAGTTTGTGCAATGTGCGGTTTCTCAGTGGCAGGTTCCCAAACGCCACTTTTTCTCACGGAAGGCGATTCTGTCTCTCTACCGGCATGTGGAAGGCAATGTCTTGGCCTCGCTGGACAGGGCGGTCAGCGGTAAGGTGCATATTACCGCTAACTCATGGTCCAGCAGGCATGGACAGGGACGTTACCTTTCTTTTACGGCCCATTGGGTCACTCTTTTGGCAGCTGGGAAGGATGCAGGACAAGGTGCAGTAGTGTTGGAGGCTGTTCCGCCGCCACGCCTCCAAAATGCTACCACTGGTTGTGACACACCTCTCTCCTCCACCCCCTCCTCTTCTTCATCCTCCATGGCCTCTTCCTGTGCTTTGTCCTCGGAACCAGCGGTGCTCCGTAGGCGTTCAAGGGGCTACGCAAGTACGCAGGCAAAAAGATGCCATGCCGTGCTTGCGCTGGTGTGTTTGGGGGACAGGAGCCACACTGGGGCAGAGGTTCTGTCTGCTCTGCAGGGGCAGGCCGAGAGGTGGTTGACGCCACGCCAGCTTAAGCCAGGAATAGTGGTTTGCGACAATGGCACAACCTCCTCTCCGCCCTCCGACAGGGACAACTGACCCATGTGCCCTGTGTGGCTCACGTCCTTAACCTGGTGGTGCAGCGGTTCTTGGGCAGGTACCCGGGCTTACAGGATGTCCTGAGGCAGGCCAGGAAAGTCTGTGTGCATTTCCGCAGATCTTATAATGCCAGTGCTCGCCTGGCTGAGTTGCAAAAGGAGTTGAACCTGCCCAAGAACCGCCTTATATGTGACATGCCCACCAGGTGGAACTCGACGTTGGCCATGCTGCAGCGGCTGCACACGCAGCAGAGGGCCATCAATAAATACCTGTGCGACTACGGCACCAGGACAGGGTCAGGGGAGCTCGGGTATTTTTTACCACGCCAGTGGGGCATGATCAGGGATGCATGCACTGTCCTGGCACCATTTGAGGAGGCCACAAGGATAGTGAGCAGTGACAGTGCATGCATCATTGACACTGTACCTCTTGTCCACCTGTTGGAAAATACGCTGCGTGGAATAATGGACAGGGCACTTGAGGCAGAACAGAGGCAGGAAGAGGAGGACTTCCTTGCCTCTCAAGGCCCCCTTTACCCAGACAGTGTTACTTCTGTCCCACCCATCGCACAGGAAGAGGAGGAGGAGGATTGTGTCAGCATGGAGGTGGAGCCTGGCACTCAGCATCATCAGCAGCAGTCTTTTAGGGATGATTTACAGTCCCAAGAAACCCGTGGACTTGTACGTGGCTGGGAGGAGGTGGCTGCAAAACATGTCGTCCTTAGTGACTCAGAGGACTCTGGACCGAATGCCTCAGCTAACCTACGCTGCATGGCCTCCCTGATCCTGCAAAGTCTGCGGAAGGATCCTCGTATTCTTCGGATCAAGGAGAGGGACAATTACTGGCTGGCCACTCTCCTCCTTGATCCACGGTACAAGGGTAAGGTTGCGGACCTTATCTTACCGTCGCAGAGGGAGCAGAGGATGAGACAACTCCGGGAGGCCTTGCAGAAAGGTCTGTGCAACGCGTTCCCAGAGACTGGGAGGTTACAAACTCCTGGTCCTGGACAACGAGTTGCTGAGGCTTCGGTCAGTCAAAGAAGGAGCGGTGGGGAAGGTGGCCATCTGACCGATGCGTTCAGACAATTCTTTAGTCCGCAGCCCCAAGGTATGATCGGTTCCAGCAACCATCGCCAGCGTCTGATATACATGGTGCAGGAATACCTAGGGGCAAGGTCAGACTTGGACACCTTCCCCACCGAAAATCCTCTGGCTTACTGGGTCTTGAGGATGGATCACTGGCCAGAGCTTGCACAGTATGCAATTGAGCTACTGGCCTGTCCTGCATCCAGCGTTCTTTCAGAACACACATTCAGTGCTGCTGGAGGATTTGTCACGGATCACAGGGTGCGCCTGTCCACCGACTCGGTTGATCGACTGACCTTCATAAAGATGACCCAGTCTTGGATCACCACCAGCTACCAAACACCTGAAGCTGATATAACAGACTAATTTATTTTCAAATGTCACATCCCTTCAAGGCTGATGCTGAGAGACTGTCCTGTTATGTTGACTGACTATCCTCCTCCTCCTCAATGATCCGATTGATGATGATGATAGCTTGGAAGAACATTTTTGTTTCTGGGTGCCGCCACCAGTGGCTAAGGCCCAATTTTACAATTTTTTATGCAATGCTTTGCAGCAGGGGCATAACAGGGGCATGTAATTACAATTCTTGATCTAATAATTCACAGCAGGGCCCATTCCTGCGCCCACCAAGTGTAACTGTGAGGCCTTACAGTGTTGTGTCAACACCACCACCACCACCAAAGGCCCAATTTTTCAGCCCCTGTTCAACAGGGGCATGCAATTACAATTCTTGATCTAATAATTCACAGCAGGGCCCATTCATGCGCCTACCAAGAGTAACTGTGAGGGCTCACAGTGTTGTGGCAACACCAACATGTAAGGGGCATATTTCAGCAGAGTATATACGGTAGGCCCCTACTTTCAAACATCCAACTTACAAACGACTCCTCCTTGCAAACGGAAGGATACAACAGGAAGTGAGAAGAAATCTACCCCTAGGAAGGCAAATTCTCTCCTGTAAGAGTTAATATGGGAAAAAAGTGTCTCCTCTCCACTGATGCTTTATCACCAATTCTTGTTTCAATAAAAACCCAAAATTTTCAAAAAACATTTGTCATTAGGACGGAAAGTGAGGTGTACTGTTCTGAACAGGTGCACACTGCACAGACAGCAAAACAAATGTTACACTGATGATAACCCTTCTTTATGTTTTCCAAAAAGCTTAAAAATATATTTTTTGGCTGGAGCTACACTTAAACAATGTACCTGTTCAAAATTACAAACAGATTCTACATAAGAACAAACCTACAGTCCCTGTCTTGTATGCACCGCCTGTATACGGCTGTTCAGAGTATATAGGGCCTTTTTTATTTTGTGTGCGGGGTTCCCCTTAATATCCATACAAGACCCAAAAGGGCTGGTAATGGGCTGGGGTGGGGAGGGAAGGGGGGGGGGGGTGATGGGGTAGCTATGCCATTTTTCTTAAAGATTTTCATCCATATTACCGAGACCAGACATTACAGTAAAGCCGCAAGCAGTTTTAAATTGCTTTTTTTCCTTTAGAAATGTAATTTTGTGCAGGGACAGTTCTAAACACGGGAAACACGTGGCACTTCACAGGCATACTTTAGACACCCCCCAGGTACGATATTTAAAGGAATATTTTACTTTTTTTTTTTCACTTTATGCATCATTAAAATGACTGCTCCCGAAAAACGGCCGTTTTTAAAACTTATTTTTGCACTGATACATGTCCCCTGGTGCAGAACCCGGGTTCCCAAACCCTTTTTAGGACAATAACATGCATAATAGTCGTTATAATTAGCACTTTAGATTTCGAACGTTCGCATCCATTGTATTTAATAGGGTTTTAACGTTCGTGCGAACTTTCGGTCCGTTCGCGGGTTCTGGTGCGAACCGAACCCGGGGGTGTTCGGCTCATCACTACGTAAGAACTTTCGATCCAAAGGCTGCATTTACATCGGAGCAAAACGTAACCACAGCGTATTCCATGTTATTTTGAAGAGTGTTTTCAGGTGTGTTAGAGGTGTTTTCGCATGTATATCAAGCATCAGGAGTTTTTTTTTTTTTCCCTGCCCATGAAATGGGAGGAGGGCAGTTCTGTAGGAGGAGTTTTCAAGTATAAAAACAAGCACAAAAGTTCCAAATGAAAGTCTTTGGGATCAAAAACACCTGAGTACACAATAAAAAAAGCTCATGTACTTTTTCGAGCATAGGGCGACTGAACGTTCAAGTGTAAATAAGCATAATTTGAAAGAATGTGATTCTGCCGCAGTTAGACGAAACAAGCAGAAAACCGCTCAAGTGTGAATGGGGGCTAAAAGTAAATAGAAAAGATACCCTAAGAACATTCAATCATAAAACAAAATGGCCCAAGAACATTCAACCCTCAGACAAAGTACCCTAAGAACCTTCAGTAATAAGAAAATGTACCTTAACCACTTGTCTACCGCCCACCATCAAATGACGGCGGGCGGAAGACTCTCTTGTTCTGACCGGACGTCATATGACGGTTCGTCTTTGAAAGCAGCTAGGGGGCGCGTGCGCGGGCCGCGTCGCTGGGGACCCGATGCGCGTGCCCAGTGGCCGCGATTGCCCAGTAACCGAGCAGATCCGTGGATCTGTGTGTGTAAACACACAGATCCACGTCCTTTCAGGGAGAAGAGACCGATGGTGTGTCCCTTGTACATAGGGACAACCACCGGTCACCTCCCCCAGTCAGTCCCCTCCCCTCACAGTTAGAACACATCTAGGAAATACATTTAACCCCTTCTTCGCCCCCTAGTGTTAACCCCTTCCCTACCAGTCACATTTATACAGTAATCAATGCATTTTTATAGCAGGGATCGCTGTATAAATGTGAATGGTCCCAAAAATGTGTCAAGTGTCCGATGTGTCCGCCGCAATATCGCAGTCACGATAAAAATCGCAGATCGCCGCCATTACTAGTAAAGAAAAAAATGCTATAAATCTATCCCCTATTTTGTATCTGCTATAACTTTTGCGCAAACCAATCAATATACGCTTATTGCGATTTTTTTTTTAACCAAAAATATGTAGAAGAATACGTATCGACCTAAACTGAGGAAAATTTAAAACATTTTTTTTTAAAAAAATGGATATTTATTATAGCAAAAAGTAAAAAATATTGTGTTTTTTCTTTCAAACTTGACGCTCTTCTTTTGTTTATAGCGCAAAAAATAAAAACCTCAGAGGTGATCAAATACCACCAAAAGAAAGCTCTATTTGTGGGAAAAAAAGGACGCAAATTTTGTTTCGGAGCCACGTCGCACGACCGCGCAATTGTCATTCAAATTGTGACAGCTGAAAGCTAAAAAATGGCTTGGGCAGGAAGGGGGTTAAGAACATTAAACCCTAAGAGAAAATACCCTAAGAACATTCAATCATCAGATAAAGTACCCTAAGAACCTTTAATCCTAAGAGAAAATACCCTAAGAACATTTAATCATAAAACAAAATAGCCCAAGAACATTCAATCATCAGATAAAGTACACTAAGGACCTTTAATCCTGAGAGCCGGTTCACACCAGGGCGACTCGTCAGGCGACTCACTCGCCTGACAAGTCGCGTCCCACGCTTTTCAATGGAACCGTTCTAAGTAAGAGCGACTCAGGTCGCTCCGACTTAGAAAAAGGTTCCTGTACTACTTTTGGGGGCGACCCAAGGCGACCTGCATTGACTTCTATACAGAAGTCTTATGCAAATCGCCTCGGCGGGCGTCTCAAGTCGTCTTGAGATCGCCCCCACAAGTCGTGCCGCCCTGGTGTGAACCGGCTCTAAGAGTAAATACACTAAGAACATTAGATCAAAGCAAAAAAAACATTAAGAATATTTGATCCTAAAGCCCTGTACACACGATCGGATTTCCTATGGATTCTAATCCGATGGATTTTTCCATGGGAAATCCGATGAAGCTGACTTCCATCAGTCTTGCCCACACACCATCAGTCAAAAATCAGACCGTCCAAAACGCGGTGACGTAAAACACTCCGACGAGCCGAGAAAAATGAAGTTCAATGCTTCTGAGCATGCGTCGACTTGATTCTGAGCATGCGTGGGTTTTTTGTCCGATGGAGTTCCACACAGACGATCGGAATTTGCTATTGTTTTTTTTCCATCGGATAACTTTCTATTTTTTTCTCACCGATGGAAAAAAGACCGATGGGGCCCATACACGATCGGTTTGTCCGATGAGAAAAGTCCATCGGACTGTTTTCATCGGTAAAACCGATCGTGTGTACACGGCATAAGAGAAAATAACGTAAGAACTCTCCTGTGCCCGTGGAATGGGAGGGGAGCAGTCCTATAGGAAAAGAGAAGATTTCTTCAGGCGAGCACAAAAACATGAGTATCGTGCAGTTTCCAATTTCCAATTGAAGTCTTTGGGAACAAAAACACCTGAGTACACAAAAAAAAGCTCCTGTACTTTTTTGCACATAGGGCGACAAGTGTGAATAAGAATAATAAGCGTAATTTAAAAGAATGAGATTCTGCATAGCCAGCTGCAGTTAAACCAAACAAGCAGCAAACCGGTGAACTGGGGGCTAAAAGTAAAAAACTCGAAGAATATTCGTATTTTCCCCATTCGAACACCAACCAAACTTCTACACCAATGAGCACCTGCTGGGTGATTCACACAGTACAAATCGCTATCTTTTTTTTTTTTCCCCAGGATCACCTATGGATTTTAGGAGGATTTTTATAGTTATCGTGTTATATTTCTTTGTTTCATCAATGTCGCAGGAAGACAGCAGGTGGGAGACTCAAAGTACAGAAGAACGCCGACAATGAGGTCTCGACCTCTCTGTAGTTCTTCAGATGAAAACTGCTGTTCCGTGAGTTCATTTGCTCCCCTTGTGCTTTGCTCACGTTTCCTCCGAGAAACCCGAAAACATATTACTGCGTTACATGGATCCCAACCAAAATTACGGCTAATTACGGTGTACCACCTTATTAGATTGTAAGCTTCCCCAGAGAGGGACTAATTTGAATTGTTCTGTTTAAAAGCATTGCAGAATGTGTCAGTCCTATATACGTGGGAAACAACTAAAGCAAATATCCTTTCCGATGGAACCATCATTTTTGTAAAGAGCTGCGCAGACCTTTGGTGCTATATAAACCCTGTATAATAATAATAATAATAATAATAATAATAATAATATAATACATCGCTAAGGCATGCTGAACACAAATAAAAAGTAGAAGATGGATCCAACGGTACAGCATCACCTACCTTCCAGCCCTGCGGCAGCTTCATTTCCATTGACGCTTGTTCCTTCGTATGTTTGCCATCAACAAATAGCTCAGATCTGTAGACAGTCCTTGTCCCTCCAGGGGCACAGTGTAGTCTTTAGGCAACTGTGGTGCTATCAAGGGAGGCGAGTTAGGGAGTGTGTCTAAACTGTTACACATCGTGAAAGGCAAGGGAGTGGGAGAGGCATGAGCAAGAAGCCAGATGACAAAAGATATATTTCCTGCTCTATTCATTCTCACCATTCAGACTCGTAGGAAAACAGATCTCAGGCTATGGATTAGCCATGGTTAACATTAGCGGAAAGCCATGGAAGGGTGAACTGGGTCAGGGCGTCATTAAAAAAATTAAAACAAACAAGATGAATTAACCAACATAAAAAAAAAAATAATATTATATAAAAATGGTGTCAAACATTAACATAATAATAATATTTGTATTGATATTATTATTAATATTATTATTGTTATTAATAAAGATAACAATAATAATACATAAAATACATAAAAATAGTAAAAAAAAAAAAAAAAAAAATCAGGGAAAGCCATGTCAGGATGAGCTTGATCATGGCATCATTAAACAAATAAACAAGATAAATTAAAACAAGATGAAAAAATATTAATAATTTCTAAAATAATAATATTATATAAAAATGATGTCAAACATTACCATAATAATAATAATACTATTAAAATAATAACAATAATACATAAAATACATAAAATAAAATAAAAATATGATCAGGAAAAGCCATGGTAGGTTGAAGTGGGTCATGGCATCATTAATAAATAAACAAGATAAATTAAAAAATATTTTAAAAACATCATTAAAAAAAATAATAATAATACATAAAAATAATTTAAAACATTAAAATAAAATAATAATAATAATAAAACATAAAATACAGAAAAATTATAAAAAACAAGAAAATAAATCAGGGAAAGCCATGGCAGGTTGAACTGGGTCATGGCATCATTAAATAAATAAACAAGATAAATTAAAACAAGATAAAAAAAATCAAAAATAATGATATTACATAAAAATAATAATACTATTAACAATAATATTAATAATAATATTATTATTATTAATATTGTTATTATTATATAATATAATAACAACAACAACAACAATAATGATAATAATAATACATAAAATACATAAAGTTAAAAAAATAATGATCAGGAAAAGCCATGGTAGGTTGAAGTGGGTCATGGCATCATTAAAATAATAATAAGATAAATTAAAAAAATATTTTAAAAAAACATCATTAAAAAAAAAATAATAATAATAATACATAAAATACATAAAAATAATAAAAAAATAACAAAGAAAAATAAATCAGGGAAAGCCATGGCAGGCTGAACTGGATCATGGCATCATTAAATAAACAAACAAGATAAATTAAAACAAGATACAAAAATATTAATAATTTCTAAAATAATAATATTATATAAAAATGATGTCAAACATTAACATAATAATAATAATACTATTAATTAAAATAATAATAATAACAATAATACATAAAATACAAAAAAAATATGATCAGGAAAAGCCATGGTAGGTTGAAGTGGGTCATGGCATCATTAAAACATAAATAAATAAACAAGATACATTTAAAAATATTTTTAAAAAATCATTATTTTTTTTTATAATAATAATACATGAAAATAATTTAAAACATTAACATAATAAAAAATAATAATAATACATAAAATACAGAAAAATTATAAAAAAAAACAAAGAAAATAAATCAGGGAAAGCCATGGCAGGTTGAACTGGGTCATGGCATCATAAATAAATAAACAAGATAAATTAAAACAAGATAAAAAATATTAATAATTTCAAAAATAATATTATTATATAAAAATGGTGTCAAACATTAACATAATAATAATAATGAAAATAATAATGAAAATAATAATAATAACAATAATCAAATAATAATAATACATAAAATACATTAAAAAATAAAATAATGATCAGGAAAAGCTATGGTAGGTTGAAGTGGGTCATGGCATCATTAAAAAAAAAAAAAAAAATAAACAAGTTAAAATAAGAAAGATTTAAAAAAAAACAATTAAGTAATAATAATACATACAAATTATTTAAAACATTAACATAAAAAATAATAATAATAATACATAAAATACAGAATAATAAAAAATAACAAAGAAAAATAAATCAGGGAAAGCCATGGTAGGCTGAACTGGGTCATGGCATCATTAAAAAATAAATACATAAATAAACAAGATAAAAAATAAATAAAAAAATTCAAAAATAATAATAATATATAAAAATTATTTAAAACCTAATAATAATAATAATAATAATAACACATAAACATTATTTAAAACATTAACATAATAATATAAAAAATACATAAAACACATAAAAATAACACAGAAAACAAAATGATCAAGTAAAGCCATGGCAGGTTGAACTGGGTCATGGCATCATTAAAAAAATAATAAAAATAAATAAACAAGATAAAAAAAAATAACAATAATTTCTTCTTTTTTTTTTTTTTTCCTCCCCTCTTCCTTATATCTCTCTTTTTAGTTTGATATAGATCTCTATAAAAGATGTATTATTTCACTTTCACCACTGCACAAAACTTTTTTCTTCCTACCTCTAAATTCTTGCATTTGTTCTTTTTTTTCCAAACAAGCTTTATTTAGAGAAAATTAAGCGATACAAAGGTCTGTTTAGTTACTGTAGCGATACCTTCAACTAAGGAGGGCCGCAGATTTAGTTTGGGCCCTGAAGACAACACCGCCAACCCCCGGCAATTTACTCGACCCCCTACTGGCACAGTTAGTTATGGCAACAATATAATTCTTATGCTATATGAATAAACTCAGACACCAAGGCAATAATGAAAGGGGTATCTAATTTACTTTAGATTGTGGTAAAAAAGGTTAACAGTAGTAACAGTTTACATGAAATAGGTTGCAGAGCCCTGCAGCAATAAACATACTATGCATTAATAGAACAGTAAAGGTGCGCCGCGTGGGCGACCGTTAACTAGGCGCCCTGTGGCGCAATAACTAAATGAACTAACTAGCTGGCCAGGCCTGGCTCAGATATCTAAAACTCAGTCTCTAGGGGATGATGGTTTCTTCACCGGCAAGTCTTTAAAGGTGGTGCACATAACAGAATAACATTTGTAATCCAGTGGGAAGATTGTGATAGAACCAACACTTTACTGAAGAACCTCCTGAGTTCAACTCTGATATGGATCTCCAGTGAGAGTATCAGATATAAACTTGTGGGCCACGGCAGTCTATAGGCACATCGGCAATAAACAGTATATGGTCTGAGCATACACTCGCTCACCCCTCCGGACGCGATCCCAGTCCGGGAACTTCCACCGACTGTGTCCTCACACACAGTGTCTCCAGCGATCGGGTCCCCGATCCAACCAAGGCTGTAGATGAGCGAAGTCAGATGCCACCCAGGCTTGCAGTGGGGTGGAAGGCTCTTTGGTGCTGCACAAGGCCTCAGGCTTCAGGCCTTGCACACAGGCACATCCGCACAAGAGGATCAGTCACTGAAGTCTCGTGTCCCAAAGAGGCCGAGCCCAGCCTCGCCTCCTCCTTTTATAACCCCTCCCATGAGTCTCTGGGGTGGAAACATTGCCGAAAGGGGTTCTGGGTAAGGTAGTCCTGGGAGTCTTAAAGGGGACCCCGCAACATTACAATCACAGTAGCCATGTAAAAAACTTTTCAGAGCGGTCCAAACAGGCAGTTTATAACTTCTGAGAGGGAATGTTAAGAACAGTTGAACATACGGGGTGATTACATACCAAAGATACGTTGAGATTTCAATGTTCTCTCGTTATAACAGTAGTAAGCAGGTCTGATACTGCTTCTTTCCCTCGTGTTTAAATCGAGGTGTACCGAAGGATAAAGAGCATCGTAGTTACCTTAAAACTTGAATTTGTATTGTAATGTTTGGGTCAGTAAGTCTGTGTCCTCTAGGAGTTTGGTTCTACGCCCTATCGCAATGGGGGATGTGTTAATTGTACGTGGGTGTGTTATAAGCGTATATTTCGGTGTGGTTTGATAATCGGCCTGGAGTCTCAAAAATTGTCTGAGCCGTATGGATGCGGTCGCCGGACCTCTGGCAACCAGTACAGAGGGAGGAGTGTCTGGAAGGCCTAGTTTATGTTTAAGTTGTTCGGGCAAGACAATGAGGAGTATTTGCTACATACTACATACTTTAGAGGGTATGGGGGGGTGATGGGAAGCGTTTCATATGGAGTGGGGGGGGGGGGGGTCTTGCATTTGTTATTTTGAACAGCCAGTATAAAGCCCCAACATCTTGGCATTTTGTAGCTGAAAGTACAAAAACTCTTTAAAGCAGTATTAACTACTTCAATACCGGGCATTTTCACCCCCTTCCTTCCCAGACCAATTCTTAGTTCTCAGCGCTGTCGCACTTTGAATGACAATTGCGCGGTCCTGCAACACTGTACCCAAATGACATTTTTATGTTTTTTTTCCTCCCACAAATAGAGCTTTCTTTTGGTGGTATTTGATCATCTCTGCGGTTTTCATTTTTTGCACTATAAACAAAAGAAGAGCGACAATTTTGAAAAAAAAAAAAAAACACAATATTTTTTACTTTTTGCTATAATAAATATCACAATTTTTTTTAAAAACAATTTTTTCCTCAGTTTAGGCCCATATGTATTCAACATATTTTTGGTAAAAAAAAAAAATCACAGTAAGCGTATATTGATTGGTTTGCCCAAAAAATTTTAGTGTCTACAAAATAGGGGATAGAATTATGGCTTTTTTTTTTTTACTAGTAATGGCGGCGATCTGCGTTTTTTATTGTGACTGCGACATTGCAGCGGACACATCAGACACTTTTGACTCTATTTTGGGACCATTCGCATTTATACAGCGATCAGTGCTATAAAATGCATTGATTACTGTATAAAGTGACTGGCAGGGAAGGGGTTAACACTAGGGGGCAGTCAAGGGGTTAAATGTGTATCCTAGGGAGTGATTCTAACTGTAGGGGGCGGGGTCTCACAAGGGGAGGAGACCGATCTGTGTTCCTCTGTACCGGGAACACACATAGGTCTCCTCACCTCTGACAGGACATGGATCTGTGTGTTTACACACACAGATCCACGGTTCTGCTGTGATCGCGGGCAATCGCAATCGCGGGAGCCCGGCAGACATCGCGGCCGCTGGGCACGTGCACCGGGTCAAGAGCGATGCCGCAGGCGCGCGCGCGCACTCCCTAGACGGCCAGAGAGCCCAGGACGTAATATGACGTCCACCCAGGATGGGAGATCGCTCCTGTGGACGTCATTTGACTATGGGCGGGTAGTGAAGTAGTTAAACCCATTAGCAAACATTTATAACCCCTTCGTGCCAAGCGTACGCATATATGCGTCCTCGGATTTAGGGAGTTATACCGGGATGATGCCTGCAGCTGCAAGCATCATCCCGGTACCGTTTTTTTAGAGCAGGCGGTCGGCTTTCCAGGGATAACAATCGATGTGGCCCTTACACCACTCTTAACGGGCCTCCCTTCCCATCGGGAGACCCGATCCTCGATCCGCCACTTCCGGTGTCTAAAGACAGACTGGCACGAAGCCGCAAACGGCTTCATTCCAGTCTTCTCTCTGTAAACACGGAAGCGACGTCACAACGTCACTTCCGGTTTACTCAGCTGACAATGGCGCCGGCTTTTTAAAAAATATACAGTATTCAGAATCACAGTTTTCGTCGATCTGAATACTTTGAAGTGGCAAAGAGGGATTTGGGGTCTTTTAGACCCCCGACCCCTCCATAAAGAATACCTGTCACCACCTATTACTGTCACAAGGGATGTTTACATTTCTTTGTGACAGCAATAAAAGTTTATTTTTTTTTAAACGCAATGTAAAAAAAATAAAATAAAATGAATAAGAAAAAAAAATTAATACATTTTTAAAACGCCCCCATCCCTGGAAGCTCGCGCAGCAAAGAAAACTCATACAGAAGTCGCACCCACATAGGTAAACAGTGTTCAAATCACACATGTGAGGTATCATCGCGATTGTCAGAGCGACAGCAATAATTCTAGCACTAGACCTCCTCTTTAACCCTAACCTGGAAACTGTTATTTTTTTTGCGCTTTTTTTCACACAAAAGGGGTTCAAAAATTGCTCAGTGTGAAAGCAGCCTATCGGCCGAAAAGGTTCCGTTAGTGGCTGATAATAAATTTGCGCCCGCATATGAAAACGGTGTTCAAACCACACATGTGAGGTATCGCTGCGATCATTAGAGCGAGAGCAATAATTCTAGCCCTAGACCTCCTCTGTAACTCAAAACCCTTAACCTGTAGACATTTTTAAACGTTGGCAATGGAGATTTTTAGGTACTGTAGTTTTGTCCCCATTCCATGAGTGTGCGCAATTTTAAAGCGTGACATGTTTGGTATCTATTTACTCGGCGTAACATCATCTTTCACATTATACAAAACAATTGGGCTAACTTTACTTTTTCGTTTTTTTAAAATTCATGAAAGTGTATTTTTCCCCAAAATGTTGCGTTTAAAAGACCACTGCACAAATACCGTGTGACATAAAATATTGCAACAATCGCCATTTTATTCTCTAGATTCTCTGCTAAAAAAAATATATATAATGTTTGGGGGTTCTAAGTAATTTTCTCGCAAAAATACGGATTTTAACTTCTAAACACCAAAATGTCAGAAATAGGCTAAGGCCCCTTTCACACGGGCGGATCGTATGTCCGTTTTTCACTCATCCGTTTTCGGATGAAAAATGGACATACATGTATCCCTATGGGATAGCGGATGTCAGCGGATGAACATCCGCTGACATCCGATCTTATCCGTGCCCGCAATGCTCCGTTTTTCAGGATAGAAAAATTTATATTTTTCTATCCGTCTGCGGAGCAGATCGGATGAACACGGACAGACGGTCCGTGTTCATCCGATCCCCCATAGGGGAGAGCGGAGATCTGACAGGGCGGTCCCTGCACAGTGTGCGGGGACCGCCCAGTCATCCGCCGGCTCAGCGGGGATCAACGGAGCGATCCTAGCTGAGCAAGAGGAGGTTCACGGGGCGGATCATGACTGATCCGTCCCGTGTGAAAGGGGCCTTAGTCATGAAAGGGATAATATTGCAGTTTGCCAATTCTTAGGTGTGATGGCTGCATACGTTTTCTCTTTTAGGCTTTCTTCTCTTTATTTTCACCTGGTGATATAGCTGGTAAGTGTTGTTTTTTTAACAGAACAACAGAGCAAGCTGTCATGCAGATGTAACAGTTATATGGATGAGACAAAACATTAACCACTGACAGAGGTGCTTACAATGAGCAGCTTTTATTTGTTGGACTGATGTCCTGATGGACTCCATGGCAGCATACATAAGGGTTAGCACTGCCTCCTCTCCACTCCTATAGGACCCCATTCCCATACACTTTTGTTCAGAGCCAGAGGCCCAGTTCTTTAACCAGCCTACTCATGACACTGGGAGGGAACTGCCATGAAGTCCATCAGGAAAGAAAAATTACGGTAAGTATATGAAAGGAAATTTTCTGGTTTCATGACAGACTCCATGGCAGCAGATGTATTGGAACTAACTAGCCATACACCCTATGGGCAGGCAATGCTGAACTAAAGGCTTAAAGCGGAGGTCCGGCGGTAAAAAAAATAAAAATAAAAGTCAGCAGCTACAAACAAACACTGTAGCTGCTGACTTTTAATAAGGACACTTACCTGTCCAGGTTGCCCGTGATGTCGGCCGCCCGAGGCCGATCTGTCCCTCAGACCGGGTCCCGGCGCTGCCATCCTCATTAAGGGAAACAGACAGTGAAGCCTTGCGGCTTCACTGCCCGTTTCCTACTGCGCAGGCGCGAGACGCGCGGCTCTTTGTGAATGGGCACACCGTCCTGTGTGTCCCAGAAGGCAGCGCGCCTCCATTTCCCAGGAGGCAACGCGAGGAGGAGAACACAGAACCTCACCGCGGACAAGGAAGAGGCAGATTAGGACGATCTGCCTAGTAACAGCCATTTCTTTTGCATTTTTTTTTTTTTTTGAGCCTTTTTGCCTATTTTTTTTTTTTTCAGGGTGGACCTTCGCTTTAAATTTCGTACCGTCAACAGATAGGACCTTCAAGCCAAAATAAACAGAGGACAAAGAAACAGGCTCTACACAATAATGAGCCATAAATGTATTGATTGAGGACCACAAGGCCGCCCTGCAGATTACATGCTGCAAAGCTGCCCAAGATGTAGACACACTCCTGGTCGAGTGAGCAGTCATTACCTCCAAAGGAGCCAAGCCCTCAGCTCTGTGAGCCTGTCAGACACAATCGTCCTAGATGAGGTACGCTTCCCTTTGTTCTTTCCAGCAAAAAGAATGAACAGGGGTTCTAAAAGCCTGAAGGAAGCTGTAGCTTGTAGATAAAATGTCATAATATCTGAGAGATTCCTAGAACCAAAGAAAAGGCAATCTTATACATAGTTCATGTGGGAACACTATTGGTGTATAGCAGGAACCTAATATATACTTTGACACAGGTGTCTGTTTTTTTGTATTTTCACCTTTGTTTTACACTTTCCAAGTCACTCATAGCAGCGCAGAAGTCAGATCACTATTTTGTAAGAGAAAAGGCACTGCTGAGAGTCAAACTCAGGATTCCCAGTTTACTAGATAGGTGTCAGAAACCATGAATCAGACCGAGACAGAAGTACAGTTAAATCACACTTGTTTAATAATAATAAAAAGATAAACAGGGTAAACGTAGGCAAAACATAGCCATAGTTCAGGAGCCGGATCAGATAGTCAGCCAAGCCAAATGTCAGGGATTCAGATATAAACGTAGTAGAACAGCAAGCAGGATCAGGAGCCAGAAGGAATGTCTTTAACAGGAATCCAGGAGATAGTCTCTGTGATGTTGACTAAGGTGAAGGCAGAGATCATCTGAGCTTGACGGCTTAAGTTGGGAGAACTGATGAGCAGGATCATCAACAGGTGAGTCACTGTGGAGAGAAAGGAGCTGGCAATTAGCCGACAGCTGAGCGGCCAACTCAGAGAAGGAAGGGCTGAGCCCAGCACTGACAATAGGCGCTTTAACCAACTAAGCCACAACTCGACCTCTCCCACATCTAAAGGACACATATTAGAGCTCTAAAGGTTGGCAGAACAATTTCTTGGTTCCCAGGAAAGACCGATTATCCTTGGGAATTGAGTCAAGCATAGGTAACAGCACCACTCACTCTGGAAAGAACATTAAGAAGGGTTCATCATGACCGATACTTCCGTTTCTGAAGCTTTTTATGCTGACGTGATAGCCACGAGAAAGGCGAACTTGACAGAGGTCTTTAACAGAGACAGTCCTGGAACACTCGGCTCCATTTCCCAAGAGGGTGTCGAGAACAAGAGGGAGGTTCCATTTGGGAAGCGTCTGCTTACTCCAAGATCTGAGCCTAGTTGCTCCCTTAAAGAATTGTCGGACAGGAAAAAACACTTAGATCTGAATAAACCTGTAAAGCTGAGAGTTGTACTCTGAGGGAGCTGACCGATAGGGCCAGATCTAAATCTGACTGGAGGAAGCCCAGAATATTTTGAACTTCAGGATTCGTCGGCAGCAGACATGTATTGCACAAACTTTGACCAGATTCTCCTATAAAATTTGTTTGTGCTCATTCTCCTAGTATTCATAAGAGCGAAGGTGACTCTGAAGGAGCAGCCAAGGACCTCCAATCTCAAGAACCAGACCATTAGACGCCACTGTCCTGGTGTCATGGAGATCCTGCCAGAAGCAGGCGTCCTGGTCTTCCTGATTCTCGGTTGCGCATGCTCCGTCCTGCAGGTGGCACCAGAGGGGCTATTTAAACCTGTCAATCGCAGACAGTCCCTGCTGTCTGCTCTACAGCGTTGAGTACCTGAAAACCTGATCTGAAGACTTACCTGTGTTTGACCCGGCCTGCCTGTGACTTCTCCAGTTTTCTGCCTGCATCCGACCCCTGGCTTGTTGTGACCTCTCCTCTGTCTGATCCCTCTGTACCTTGCTGCCAGCCAGTTAACCGACCCGGCTTGTCTGACCAAGTTCACTGTTCCTAGTTCCGGTCCAGTCTGCTAAGCTGATCCAGTTTGCTGAGTTCCTGGTTCCGGTCCAGTCTGCTAAGCTGATCCAGTTTGCTGAGTTCCTGTGTTCCTGGTTCCGGTCCAGTCTGCTAAGCTGATCCAGTTTGCCGAGTTCCTGTGTTCCGGTCCAGTCTGCTGAACGATTCCAGTTTGCTGAGTGTTCCCGATTCCAGTTCGACCTCCTGTGTTCCAGTGTGCCTACCAAGTCTGCATAACTACCTTCACCTTGGTTGATCCTGCCAGGCACTCGTACCCCTCCTACCTCCGCGCCTGCTGTTACCTTACCAGGGGCCGCTGGTGGGAGCCGTAAGGGAGGCCCTTCTCTGCAGTCCGGGCTCATCACCACTAGGTACGTGACAGTAGCAGACAGCCATGTCTGAGCCCGAGCAGGGAGCCTCACCTATGGAGGAACTATGTCAGCACCTGGCAGGATTGGCTGAAGCGGTCAAGAAACTCCAGCAAGGCTACACCCATCTAGAAGAACAAGTGCGGGTCCTCTCCAACCCCTCTGGAGCCCAAGGGGGATCCCATGCCTCTACCTCCACTGCTGGGGCAGGATCCTCACCCACAGTTGTCATGCTTCCTCCGGAGCCCAGGGTCCCTACACCCGAAAAATTCTCCGGGGATCGAAGCAAGTTTAGGGCTTTTCGTAATTCCTGCGAACTCTACTTCGCCCTGCAGCCTCGCACCTTCTCCTTGGAAGCCACCAAGGTGGGCTTTGTGATGTCCCTGCTTTCCGGAGACCCTCAGAGCTGGGCCCACCGTCTCTTGGAACGGAAAGATATGGCGTTAAACAACCTTACTGCCTTCTTCGATGCCATGGCTCAGCTATATGAAGATTCCCAGCTCTCAGTAACCGCAGAGACCGCCTTGCGCACCCTTCAGCAGGGGCGCAGAGCAGCAGAGGACTACGTAGCGGAATTTAGACGGTGGAGCGCAGATACCAGTTGGAATGACGCCGCCCTCCGCCATCAGTTCCGCATAGGTCTGTCCGACCCTCTGAAGGACGAGCTCGCTAGGGTTGGCATACCACCAACCCTGAATTCACTAATTGACCTAACAATCCAGATCGACCGACGTCTCAGGGAACGAAGGGCTGAGAGGTCCACGGGCTTCTCCCGCCCGACCTGGATGCTTCCCCGGGCTCCCAGCCATCTGCACCCAGCACCTGTTGCACCTCCAGCCGCTACATCTGACATACCCGAGCCCATGCAGCTCGGAGTGCTTCGTCCTTCCCTCTCCCAACAGGAACGCCAACGTCGCCGAGTGAACAATTTGTGCCTGTACTGCGGGGAACCCGGACACTTCATTATAAATTGTCCCCTGAAACTTCGTAAGTGTCTTTCAGTATCTTCTGACACTACCAACCCACAGGCCAAGTCCACATCTCACCTTGCTCTCTCTGTCTCGTTACAGCTCCCAGGAAGGACTCTGCAAGTGCCCGCCATTATTGATTCCGGGGCTTGCAGCTGCTTTATGGACTCAGCCTTTGCCATCAAGCACCAGATCCCTCTTGTCACCAAGATCCATGGACTATGTGTGCATTTGGCTGATGGGTCCATCATTAAGTCTGGACCAGTGGTCCAAGAGACCGCCCCTTTACCCGCTACCATCTCCACCATCTCCGGAACACACCAAGAATACTTATGCCTGGACATTATCTCTTCCCCATTGTTCCCTGTGATCCTTGGTATTAGGGATGAGCTTCGTGTTCGAGTCGAACATACGTTCGACTCGAACATCGGCTGTTCGATCGTTCGACGAAGATCGAACGATTTGGGCCGTTCGCCCCAAATTCTAGTGACGCGAACGGCCCACAATGCACTACGCCATCGCAGTGTCATCCAGGCGCTGTGATTGGCCAAGCATGCACTGTGACCCCGCATGCTTGGCCAATCACAGCGCCGGCAGCGAGGAGAGCAATGATTGGCCACAGGCAGGATGCCTGTGGCCAATTATTGCTGATGGGGTTTAGTACACGCCCCACACTATAAAAGGCCGCCAGCGCGGCGGCCTTGTGTAGTGTGTTCCGGAGCAGGGAAAGAGAAGCATAGGCAGGGACAGTGTCATTTTTTTCCTTTACTAATCCTGGATTCCTTGTGTTTAGGGACAGAGAAGGATAGGTAGGGAGAGTGTCAGTGTGCTATTCTGTGCTAAACCTTGTTTGTAGGGACAGAGAAGGACAGTGAGGGAAAGTGTCAGTGTGCTATTCTGTGCTAAACCAATCTTTCTGAACCATATTTGAAATCCTTGAGTTTAGGGACAGAGAAGGACACTCGGGGAAACTGTCAGTGTGCTATTCTGTGCTAAATCTTGTTTGTAGGGACAGAGAAGGACACTCGGGGAAACTGTCAGTGTGCTATTCTGTGCTAAACCAATCTTGCTGAACCGTATTTGAAATCCTTGAGTTCAGGGACAGAGAAGGACACTCGGGGAAACTATCAGTGTGCTATTCTGTGCTAAACCTTGTTTGTAGGGACAGAGAAGGACAGTGAGGGAAACTGTCAGTGTGCTATTCTGTGCTAAACCAATCTTGCTGAAGCATATTGCAAATCCTTGTGTTTAGGGACAAAGAAGGATAGGCAGGGGACAGTGTCAGTGTTGACACAACACTGTAAGGCCTGACAGTTACTCTTGGTGGGCGCAGCAATGGGCCCTGCTGTGAATTATTAGATCAATAATTATAATTGCATGCCCCTGTTGAACAGGGGCTGAAAAATTGGGCCTTAGGCACTGGTGGCACAACACTGCAACCCCTCACAGATACTGTACTTGGAGCATAGCAATGAGGCCTGTTGCAAAGTATTGCATGAAAAATTGTAATTACACGCCCCTGTTAAACAGGGGCTGAAAAATTGGGTCTTAGCCACTGGTGGCGGCACCCATAAACCAAAATGATCTTCCAAGCTATCATCATTTATCGGATCATTGAGGAGGATAGCTAGTCAACATAACAGCACAGGAACTCAGCATCAGCATCAGTCTTGAAGGGATGTGACATTTTAAAATCAATTAGTCTGTTATATCAGCATCAGGTGTGTGGTAGCTGGTGGTGATCCAAGCCTGGTTCATCTTGATGAAAGTCAGTCGATCAACCGAGTCAGTGGACAGGCGCACCCTGTGATCCGTGACAAATCCTCCAGCAGCACTGAATGTGCGTTCTGAAAGAACGCTGGATGCAGGACAGGCCAGTAGCTCAATTGCATACTGTGCAAGCTCTGGCCAGTGATCCATCCTCAAGACCCAGTAAGCCAGAGGATTTTCGGTGGGGAAGGTGTCCAAGTCTGACCTTGCCCCTAGGTATTCCTGCACCATGTATATCAGACGCTGGCGATGGTTGCTGGAAACTATCATACTTTGGGGCTGCGGACTAAAGAATTGTCTGAACGCATCGGTCAGACGGCCACCTTCCCCACCGCTCCTTCTTTGACTGCCCGAAGCCTCAGCAACTCGTTGTCCAGGACCAGGAGTTTGTAACCTCCCAGTCTCTGGGAACGCGTTGCACAGACCTTTCTGCAAGGCCTCCAGGAGTTGTCTCATCCTCTGCTCCCTCTGCGACGGTAACATAAGGTTCGCAACCTTACCCTTGTACCGTGGATCAAGGAGAGTGGCCAGCCAGTAATGGTCCCTCTCCTTGATCCGAAGAATACGAGGATCCTTCCGCAGACTTTGCAGGATCAGGGAGGCCATGCAGCGTAGGTTAGCTGAGGCATTCAGTCCGGAGTCCTCTGGGTCACTAAGGACGACATGATCCGCAGCCACCTCCTCCCAGCCACGTACAAGTCCACTGGTTTCTTGGGACTGTAAATCATCCCTAAAAGACTGCTGCTGATGATGCTGAGTGCCAGCCTCCACCTCCATGCTGACACAATCCTCCTCCTCCTCCTCCTATTCCTGTGCAATGGGTGGGACAGAAGGAACACTGTCAGGGTAAAGGGGGCCTTGAGAGGCAAGGAAGTCCTCCTCTTCCTGCCTCTGTTCTGCCTCAAGTGCCCTGTCCATTATTCCACGCAGCGTGTGCTCCAACAGGTGGACAAGAGGTACAGTGTCACTGATGCATGCACTGTCACTGCTCACCATCCTCGTGGCCTCCTCAAATGGTGCCAGGACAGTGCATGCATCCCTGATCATGCCCCACTGGCGTGGTGAAAAAAAACCGAGCTCCCCTGACCCTGTCCTGGTGCCGTAGTTGCACAGGTACTCATTGATGGCCCTCTGCTGCGTGTGCAGCCGCTGCAGCATGGCCAACGTTGAGTTCCACCTGGTGGGCATGTCACATATAAGGCGGTTCTTGGGCAGGTTCAACTCCTTTTGCAGCTCAGCCAGGCGAGCACTGGCATTATAAGATCTGCGGAAATGCGCACAGACTTTCCTGGCCTGCCTCAGGACATCCTGTAAGCCCGGGTATCTGCCCAAGAACCGCTGCACCACCAGGTTAAGGACGTGAGCCATACAGGGCACATGGGTCAGTTGTCCGTGTCGGAGGGCGGAGAGGAGGTTGGTGCCATTGTCGCAAACCACCATTCCTGGCTTAAGCTGGCGTGGCGTCAACCACCTCTCGGCCTGCCCCTGCAGAGCAGACAGGACCTCTGCCCCAGTGTGGCTCCTGTCCCCCAAACACACCAGCGCAAGCACGGCATGGCATCTTTTTGCCTGCGTACTTGCGTAGCCCCTTGAACGCTTACGGAGCACCGCTGGTTCCGAGGACAAACCACAGGAAGAGGCCATGGAGGAAGAAGAAGAGGAGGGGGTGGAGGAGAGAGGTGTGTCACAACCAGTAGTAGCATTTTGGAGGCGTGGCGGTGGAACAACCTCCAACACTACTGCACCTTGTCCTGCATCCTTCCCAGCTGCCAAAAGAGTGACCCAATGGGCCGTGAAAGAAAGGTAACGTCCCTGTCCATGCCTGCTGGACCATGAGTCAGCGGTAATATGCACCTTACCGCTGACCGCCCTGTCCAGCGAGGCCAAGACATTGCCTTCCACATGCCTGTAGAGAGCCGGAATCGCCTTCCGTGAGAAAAAGTGGCGTTTGGGAACCTGCCACTGAGGAACCGCACATTGCACAAACTCACGGAAGGGGGCCGAGTCTACCAACTGAAAAGGCAGCAGTTGAAGCACTAGCAATTTAGCCAAGCTAGCATTCAACCGCTGGGCATGTGGATGGCTGGGAGTGAACTTCTTTCGACGGTCCAGCAGCTGGGGCAGGGAAATTTGCCTGCTAGAATCGGACGTCGGTGTACTGCTAGCAGCGTGCCCGCAAGTACTTGGCTGTGACACACCTAATTCTACACCTTCATTCCTCTCAGAGCAGGTTTCAGAGAGGACTGAAGGTATAGTGGGGTTGGAGATCCCAGCTGATGCGGTGCAAGAAGAGGTCAGCTTTGTTCTTTGGTGTGGGTCTTTAAGGTAGGCTTGCCAACGAGCTGCATGGCAGGTCAACATATGTCTGATCAAGCATGTGGTGCCCAAGCGGCTGATGTTTTGGCCATGCGATATACGCTTGAGACATATGTTGCAAACAGCAGCTGTGCGATCTGATGCACTCGCCTCAAAAAAGGCCCACACCAAAGAACTTTTTGAATGACGGGCAGAGGCAGCGCCCTGCACAGGCGGAGCTCTGCGGTGTGATTCCGTCGGTGTGCTGCCCATATGCTGGCCACCCAAGGGCATCCTACCTCGTTGGAGATGTGCCTCCTCCTCATCCTCCTCCTCTCTCCTATTAGGCACCCACGTGGAGTCAGTGACCTCATCATCCCCTCCCTCCTCATCACTGGAGCCAATCTGGCAGTATGCTGCAGCTGCTGGAGCATGACTGCCAGATTGGTGTCCTTCTTGAGCATCCCCTCTCTCTGCTCTCACGCTACTGCCTTCCTCTATCTGGGTATCATCATCAGATCCTTCGAAACGCTGGGCATCCTCCTGGGAGCATGTACCCAACACTGTGCTCAAACAGTTCGGGGGACTCCTCAGGAGGAGGACATGGTGGGTCTAGGGAAGGATTGACTAATGAAGATAATGATACCAGAGAAGAGGATGCTTTGGCAGCTGCTTTGCCAGTACCCTGAGCCTGGGTGAGAGAGGATGAGGAGGATGAGGTGGGCTTGGTCATCCACTCTACCAAGTCTTCGGCATGATGTGGCTCAACATGTCCAGCTGCCGAAAAGAAGGACAAGCGTGTCCCATGGCCATGTGCTGATGACAATGCACCGTGTCCACGACCAGCACTGTTGCCCCCAGACACAGAGCCTGCTTGCCCTCTTTTTTTGCCTCCTGACTGTCTGCCTCTCCTTCTTTGCCTTCCAGACATTTTAATGGATGGCCTGCAGGGAGATGGGAAAAACAGCAATAAGGGCTACCTTCAGGTGTATACTGTGCAGGAGGCTTAGCAACAATGACACTGACACTGTCCCCTGCCTATCCTTCTCTGTCCCTAAACACAAGGATTTGCAATATGCTTCAGCAAGATTGACAGTGTGCTATTCTGTGCTAAACCAATCTTGCTGAAGCATATTTGAAATCCTTGAGTTTAGGGACAGAGAAGGACACTCGTGGAAACTATCAGTGTGCTATTCTGTGCTAAATCTTGTTTGTAGGGACAGAGTAGGACAGTGAGTGAAACTGACAGTGTGCTATTCTGTGCTAAACCAGTTTCACTCACTGTCCTACTCTGTCCCTACAAACAAGATTTAGCACAGAATAGCACACTGACACTTTCCCTCACTGTACCTCTCTGTCCCTACAAACAAGGTTTAGCACAGAATAACACACTGACACTCTCCCTACCTATCCTTATTTGTCCCTAAACACAAGGAATCCAGGATTAGTAAAGGGAAAAAATGACACTGTCCCTGCCTATGCTTCTCTTTCCCTGCTCCGGAACACACTACACAAGGCCGCCGCGCTGGCGGCCTTTTATAGTGTGGGGCGTGTACTAAACCCCCTCAAGAATAATTGGCCACAGGCATCCTGCCTGTGGCCAATCATTGATCTCCTCGCTGCCGGCGCTGTGATTGGCCAAGCATGCGGGGTCACAGTGCATGCTTGGCCAATCACAGCGCCTGGATGACACTGCGATGGCGTAGTGCATTGTGGGCCGTTCGCGTCACTCGAATTTGGCGCGAACGGCCCAACTCGTTCGATCTTCGTCGAACGATCGAACAGCCGATGTTCGAGTCGAATGTATGTTCGACTCGAACACAAAGCTCATCCCTACTGGAAGGCAAACAAGGAGAGGCAGACAGTCAGGAGGCAAAAAAAGAGGGCAAGCAGGCTCTGTGTCTGGGGGCAACAGTGCTGGTCGTGGACACGGTGCATTGTCATCAGCACATGGCCATGGGACACGCTTGTCCTTTTCGGCAGCTGGACATGTTGAGCCACATCATGCCGAAGACTTGGTAGAGTGGATGACCAAGCCCACCTCATCCTCCTCATCCTCTCTCACCCAGGCTCAGGGTACTGGCAAAGCAGCTGCCAAAGCGTCCTCTTCTCTGGTATCATTATCTTCATTAGTCAATCCTTCCCTAGACCCACCATGTCCTCCTCCTGAGGAGTCCCCCGAACTGTTTGAACACAGTGTTGGGTACATGCTCCAGGAGGATGCCCAGCGTTTCGAAGGATCTGATGATGATACCCAGATAGAGGAAGGCAGTAGCGTGAGAGCAGAGAGAGGGGATGCTCAAGAAGGACACCAATCTGGCAGTCATGCTCCAGCAGCTGCAGCATACTGCCAGATTGGCTCCAGTGATGAGGAGGGAGGGGATGATGAGGTCACTGACTCCACGTGGGTGCCTAATAGGAGAGAGGAGGAGGAGGAGGAGGATGAGGAGGAGGCACATCAACGAGGCAGGATGCCCTTGAGTGGCCAGCGTATGGGCAGCACACCGACGGAATCACACCGCAGAGCTCCGCCTGTGCAGGGCGCTGCCTCTGCCCGTCATTCAAAAAGTTCTTTGGTGTGGGCCTTTTTTGAGGCGAGTGCATCAGATCGCACAGCTGCTGTTTGCAACATATGTCTCAAGCGTATATCGCGTGGCCAAAACATCAGCCGCTTGGGCACCACATGCTTGATCAGACATATGTTGACCTGCCATGCAGCTCGTTGGCAAGCCTACCTTAAAGACCCACACCAAAGAACAAAGCGGACCTCTCCTTGCACCGCATCAGCTGGGATCTCCAACCCCACTATACCTTCAGTCCTCTCTGAAACCTGCTCTGAGAGGAATGAAGGTGTAGAATTAGGTGTGTCACAGCCAAGTACTTGCGGGCACGCTGCTAGCAGTACACCGACGTCCGATTCTAGCAGGCAAATTTCCCTGCCCCAGCTGCTGGACCGTCGAAAGAAGTTCACTCCCAGCCATCCACATGCCCAGCGGTTGAATGCTAGCTTGGCTAAATTGCTAGCGCTTCAACTGCTGCCTTTTCAGTTGGTAGACTCGGCCCCCTTCCGTGAGTTTGTGCAATGTGCGGTTCCTCAGTGGCAGGTTCCCAAACGCCACTTTTTCTCACGGAAGGCGATTCCGGCTCTCTACAGGCATGTGGAAGGCAATGTCTTGGCCTCGCTGGCCAGGGCGGTCAGCGTTAAGGTGCATATTACCGCTGACTCATGGTCCAGCAGGCATGGACAGGGACGTTACCTTTCTTTCACGGCCCATTGGGTCACTCTTTTGGCAGCTGGGAAGGGTGCAGGACAAGGTGCAGTAGTGTTGGAGGTTGTTCCACCGCCACGCCTCCAAAATGCTACTACTGGTTGTGACACACCTCTCTCCTCCACCCCCTCCTCTTCTTCTTCCTCCATGGCCTCTTCCTGTGGTTTGTCCTCGGAACCAGCGGTGCTCCGTAGGCGTTCAGGGGGCTACGCAAGCAAAAAGATGCCATGCCGTGCTTGCGCTGGTGTGTTTGGGGGACAGGAGCCACACTGGGGCAGAGGTCCTGTCTGCTCTGCAGGGGCAGGCCGAGAGGTGGTTGACGCCACGCCAGCTTAAGCCAGGAATGGTGGTTTGCGACAATGGCACCAACCTCCTCTCCGCCCTCCGACAGGGACAACTGACCCATGTGCCCTGTGTGGCTCACGTCCTTAACCTGGTGGTGCAGCGGTTCTTGGGCAGGTACCCGGGCTTACAGGATGTCCTGAGGCAGGCCAGGAAAGTCTGTGTGCATTTCCGCAGATCTTATAATGCCAGTGCTCGCCTGGCTGAGCTGCAAAAGGAGTTGAACCTGCCCAAGAACCGCCTTATATGTGACATGCCCACCAGGTGGAACTCAACATTGGCCATGCTGCAGCGGCTGCACACGCAGCAGAGGGCCATCAATGAGTACCTGTGCGACTACGGCAGGGGAGCTCTGGTTTTTTTCACCACGCCAGTGGGGCATGATCAGGGATGCATGCACTGTCCTGGCACCATTTGAGGAGGCCACGAGGATGGTGAGCAGTGACAGTGCATGCATCAGTGACACTGTACCTCTTGTCCACCTGTTGGAGCACACGCTGCGTGGAATAATGGACAGGGCACTTGAGGCAGAACAGAGGCAGGAAGAGGAGGACTTCCTTGCCTCTCAAGGCCCCCTTTACCCAGACAGTGTTCCTTCTGTCCCACCCATCGCAGAGGAGGAGGAGGAGGAGGAGGAGGAGGAGGAGGAGGAGGAGGATTGTGTCAGCATGGAGGTGGAGGCTGGCACTCAGCATCATCAGCAGCAGTCTTTTAGGGATGATTTACAGTCCCAAGAAACCAGTGGACTTGTATGTGGCTGGGAGGAGGTGGCTGCGGATCATGTCGTCCTTAGTGACCCAGAGGACTCCGGACTGAATGCCTCAGCTAACCTACGCTGCATGGCCTCCCTGATCCTGCAAAGTCTGCGGAAGGATCCTCGTATTCTTCGGATCAAGGAGAGGGACCATTACTGGTTGGCCACTCTCCTTGATCCACGGTACAAGGGTAAGGTTGCGGACCTTATGTTACCGTCGCAGAGGGAGCAGAGGATGAGACAACTCCGGGAGGCCTTGCAGAAAGGTCTGTGCAATGCGTTCCCAGAGACTGGGAGGTTACAAACTCCTGGTCCTGGACAACGAGTTGCTGAGGCTTCGGGCAGTCAAAGAAGGAGCGGTGGGGAAGGTGGCCGTCTGACCGATGCGTTCAGACAATTCTTTAGTCCGCAGCCCCAAAGTATGATCGGTTCCAGCAACCATCGCCAGCGTCTGATATACATGGTCCAGGAATACCTAGGGGCAAGGTCAGACTTGGACACCTTCCCCACCGAAAATCCTCTCGCTTACTGGGTCTTGAGGATGGATCACTGGCCAGAGCTTGCACAGTATGCAATTGAGCTACTGGCCTGTCCTGCATCCAGCGTTCTTTCAGAACGCACATTCAGTGCTGCTGGAGGATTTGTCACGGATCACAGGGTGCGCCTGTCCACCGACTCGGTTGATCGACTGACTTTCATCAAGATGAACCAGTCTTGGATCACCACCAGCTACCACACACCTGATGCTGATATAACAGACTAATTGATTTTAAAATGTCACATCCCCTCAAGACTGATGCTGAGTGCCTGTGCTGTTATGTTGACTGGCTATCCTCCTCCTCCTCCTCCTCAATGATCCGATTAATGATGATAGCTTGGAAGATCATTTTGGTTTATGGGTGCCGCCACCAGTGGCTAAGGCCCAATTTTTCAGCCCCTGTTTAACAGGGGCGTGTAATTACAATGTTTGATGCAATACTTTGCAACAGGGCTCATTGCTGTGCTCCAAGTACAGTATCTGTGAGGGGTTGCAGTGTTGTGCCACCAGTGCCTAAGGCCCAATTTTTCAGCCCCTGTTCAACAGGGGCATGCAATTATAATTATTGATCTAATAATTCACAGCAGGGCCCATTGCTGCGCCCACCAAGAGTAACTGTCAGGCCTTACAGTGTTGTGTCAACACCACCACCACCAAAGGCCCAATTTTTCAGCCCCTGTTCAACAGGGGCATGCAATTATAATTATTGATCTAATAATTCACAGCAGGGCCCATTGCTGCGCCCACCAAGAGTAACTGTCAGGCCTTACAGTGTTGTGGCACCAGCACCACCATCAAAGGCCCAATTTTTACTACCACTGTTCAACAATTATATGTTATTACAATTCCTGATATAATAGTTGACAGCAGGGCGTTCCAGCACCCACCAAGAGTAACTGTGAGTGCTTACAGTGTTGTGCCAACACCAACACCTAAGGGGCCAATTTCTGCAGAGTATATACGGCAGGTCCCTACTTTCAAACATCCAACTTACAAACGACTCCTACTTGCAAACGGAAGAAGACAACAGGAAGTGAGAGGAAATCTACCCCTAGGAAGGAAAATTCTCTCCTGTAAGAATTATTATGGGAGAAAGGTGTCTCCTCTCTACTGATGCTTTATCACCAATCCTTGTTTCAATAAAAACACCACATTTCAAAAACAGTTGTCATTGGGACGCAAAGTGAGGTGAAATGTTCTGAACAGGGGCACAGACAGCAAAACAAATGTTACAGGGGGTGATAACCCTTCCCTATGTTTTCCAAAAAGCTTAAAAATAGATTTTTTGGCTGGATCTACATTTAAACAAAGTACGTTTTCAAAATTACAAACAGATTCTACTTAAGAACAAACCTACAGTCCCTGTCTTGTTTACACCGGTCTTGTTTACACCGCCTGTATACTGCTGTTCAGAGTATATAGGGCCTTTTTTATTTTGTGTTGCGGGGTTCCCCTTAATATCCAAACAAGACCCAAAGGGGCTGGTAATGGGCTGGGGTGGGGGGGGGGGGGGGGGGGTGATGGGGTAGCTATGCCATTTTTCTTAAAGATTTTCATCCATATTACCGGGACCAGACATTACATTAAAGCCGCAAGCAGTTTTAAATGGCTTTTTTTTCCCTTTAGAAATGTCATTTTGTGCAGGGACAGTTCTAAACACGGGAAACACGTGGCACTTCGCAGGCATACTTTAGACACCCCACAGGTACGATATTTAAAGGAATATTTGACTTTTTTTTTTCACTTTATGCATCATTAAAATGACTGCTCCCGAAAAACGTCCGTTTTTAAAACTTCTTTTTGCATTGATACATGTCCCCTGGTGCAGAACCCGGGTTCCCAATCTCTGTTTAGGACAATAACATGGATAATAGTCGTTATAATTAGCACTTTAGAATTCGAACGTTCGCATCCATTGTATTTAATAGGGTTCTAATGTTCGTGCGAACTTTCGGTCCGTTCGCGGGTTCTGGTGCGAACCGAACCCGGGGGTGTTCGGCTCATCACTACTTGGTATACCTTGGCTACAGGTCCACAACCCTACCATCAACTGGGCCACGGGGTTGGTGACCTTTTCTTCTCCTTACTGCCAGCAATCCTACGGGACACTCAAAACCCCTGGGCCGGCCACCCTCTTATGTATCAATACGGAGGCTGGAATACGGCAATCCATCCCTGAGGTCTACCATGACTTTCTTGATGTGTTTAGCAAACAAGGGGCAGAGACTCTACCACCTCATCGGGCCTATGATTGCCCCATTGACCTACTTCCCGGAGCGGCAATTCCGTTTGGCAGGATCTTCCCGTTAACAGAGGTAGAACAGGGGGCACTAAAAGACTATATCGATGAAAACCTACAGAAAGGGTTCATTCGTCCGTCTACATCTCCAGCCGGTGCAGGCATCTTTTTCGTAGAGAAGAAGGATCATACCCTTCGACCCTGTGTGGACTATCGTGAATTAAATAAAATCACAGTAAAAAACCACTACCCTCTCTCCTTGGTACCGGAACTATTTCAGAGACTGGGAACAGCCATCATTTTTACCAAACTTGATCTCCGCGGAGCCTACAATTTGGTCCGCATCAAGGAGGGGGATGAGTGGAAGACCGCTTTCCGCACCCGATTCGGACATTTCAAGTACCGGGTAATGCCCTTCGGTTGTGCAACGCCCCTGCCACTTTCCAGTATTTCATTAACGATGTACTCCGGGACTTCCTAGATCTTTGTCATTGTCTACCTGGATGATATACTAATTTTTTCTTCCTCCCTTGATTCCCACTGCAGGCACGTCAGAAGTGTGTTGGCTCGGCTTCGCCAGCACGGCCTGTATGCGAAGGCCGAGGAGTGTGAATTTGAGCTGGAAAGTATATCGTTCTTGGGACTAATTATCTCCAGCGAGGTCATCAAAATGGACACTCAAAAGATTGCTGCAATCCTGGACTGGCCAGTCCCGGCGGACAAGAAGGGGATCCAACGTTTCGTTGGATTCGCCAACTTCTACCGCAAATTCATCAGAGGGTTTTCAGCCATCATCGCACCCATCACCCAGCTGACCAAACAAGGGATCCGTTTCCACTAGTCCCCTGAGGCCCAAAAGGCCTTTGAGGCCCTGAAGGGTCTCTTTACCTCTGCCTCTATCTTGAAGCACCCAGATTCCTCATTACCGTTCGTTCTGGGAGGTAGACGCCTCGGAAATTGCGGTAGGAGCAATTCTGTCCCAAAGACAGGGGACCAGAGCCTTGCTCCACCCAGTAGCTTTTTTCTCTCGCAAGTTATCTGCGGCAGAGAGGAACTACGATGTGGGGGATCGGGAATTGCTGGCGATCAAGTCCGCATTAGAGGAGTGGCGTTATCTGTTGGAGGGGGCTGCCCACCCGATTCTGATATTCACCGACCACAAGAACCTGGAGTACCCGAGGGCAGTGAAAAGGCTAAAACCACGACAAGCCAGGTGGGCGCTTTTCTTCTCCCGGTTCTCCTTCCATGTCACTTACCGTCTCGGTTCCAAGAACATTAAGCCCGATGCCCTCTCTCGGATGTTCCATAAGTCTAAGGAAACCTCTCCTCCAGACACCATTCTTGCTCCTGGAAACTTCCTTCTGCTTCAGGAAGACCTACTCTGCCGGATCAAGCAAGCCTCCACTGGGCAGAGACCCCCCTCCGAACCGGAATTGCAGGCCAAAGATGGGCTGTTTTGGTACCAGAACAGGATCTACGTACCTGAAGAGCTGAGAATAACCGTACTGGAACTCTGCCACGACCATGCCCTTGCCGGGCACTTTGGCGTTGCCAAGACCACCGACTTGGTACAGCGTACCTTTTGGTGGCCTCGGCTCCGCGAGAACTGTAGGAAGTTTGTGGAGTCTTGCATAGTTTGTACCCGAAACAAGGGTTACAAATCCAAGGCCTGGGGACTACTGAGACCCCTACCCGTCCCAGACAGACCCTGGAAAATGCTGTCCATCGACTTTATCATCGAGTTGCCTCCGGCTGAGAGTCACACCACTATCTTCGTGATAGTAGACCGTCTATCCAAGATGGCACATTTCATTCCCATGAAGGGGACTCCCTCAGCTCCCGAAACTGCACAGGTGTTCATCAGACAGGTCGTCAGACTCCACGGGGTACCAGCCAATATTGTCTCCGACCGAGGGGTACAATTTACCTCCCGGTTTTGGAGATCCCTCTGCAAGGCTCTGGAGATAGAATTGTCACTTTCCTCCGCTTACCATCCCCAGACCAACGGACAGACTGAGAGGACTAACCAGACCCTTGAGCAGTACCTGCGCTGCATCTCTTCATTCGCTCAGAATGACTGGGTTTCCCTGCTCCCATTGGCCGAGTTTGCCTATAATAACTCTACGCATTCCGCTACCAAGCAGTCCCCATTCTTTGCAAATTACGGTTTCCATCCTAAATTGCTGCCCAATTCCCTTCCTGAATGTACGGTGCCCGCAGTCCAGGAAAAGTTGAACTTCTTTTCATCCAACAACCAACTTCTGCAGGAAACCATGACCAAGACTCAGGAACACAACAAGATAATTTTTGACAGGAAGAGACGGGGTGAATTAATGCTGGCACCTGGCGACCAAGTATGGTTATCCACTTTAAACTTGAGGATGGCATGCCCCTCTAAGAAACTGGGCCCCAAATTCTTAGGGCCGTTTCCTGTCAAAAGGAAAATCAATGAAGTGGCTTATGAACTGGAGCTCCCTGACTCCCTCAAGATCCATCCGGTCTTCCATGTATCTCTGCTGAAGCCTTCGGTTCCCAACCCATTTCCAGGCCGAAGTCCGGCTCTCCCTGATCCTGTCATTGTAGACGGGGAGGAGGAATTCGAAGTGGAAGCCATTATGGATTTTAGAAGAAGGAATAACCAGAACCAATTCCTGATTAAGTGGAAGGGCTACGGACCCAAAGAAAACTCTTGGGAGCCTGAGGAGAACATCATGCTAGAAGCCTGGTGCAGTCCTTCAAGAGATCTCACCCTGAGAAGTTTGCCCGGATGGGCATCCGGAGGCTGCCCCTTGGGGGGGGGGGCAATGTCATGGAGATCCTGCCAGAAGCAGGCGTCCTGGTCTTCCTGATTCTCGGTTGCGCATGTTCCGTCCTGCAGGTGGCGCCAGAAGGGCTATTTAAACCTGTCAATCGCAGACAGTCCCTGCTGTCTGCTCTACAGCGTTGAGTACCTGAAAACCTGATCTGAAGACTTACCTGTGTTTGACCCGGCCTGCCTGTGACTTCTCCAGTTTTCTGCCTGCATCCGACCCCTGGCTTGTTGTGACCTCTCCTCTGTCTGATCCCTCTGTACCTTGCTGCCAGCCAGTTAACCGACCCGGCTTGTCTGACCAAGCTCACTGTTCCTAGTTCCGGTCCAGTCTGCTAAGCTGATCCAGTTTGCTGAGTTCCTGTGTTCCTGGTTCCGGTCCAGTCTGCTAAGCTGATCCAGTTTGCTGAGTTCCTGTGTTCCTGGTTCCGGTCCAGTCTGCTAAGCTGATCCAGTTTGCTGAGTTCCTGGTTCCGGTCCAGTCTGCTAAGCTTATCCAGTTTGCTGAGTTCCTGTGTTCCTGGTTCTGGTCCAGTCTGCTGAACAATTCCAGTTTGCTGAGTGTTCCTGATTCCAGTTCGACCTGCTGTGTTCCAGTGTGCCTACCAAGTCTGCATAACTACCTTCACCTTGGTTGATCCTGCCAGGCACTCGTACCCCTCCTACCTCCGCGCCTGCTGTTACCTTACCAGGGGCCGCTGGTGGAAGCCGTATGGGAGGCCTTCCTCTGCAGTCCGGGCTCATCACCGCTAGGTACGTGGCACCTGGACATGGATGTGGAATTGCACCTAGTGACAGAAGGTCTGGCCTGAGGGGAAGGGGCTCTGGGTTCTAGTAGCTGGACTGTGCTAGCAAGGGGAATTTGGCTAATAAGGCATCACTACCGCTACCTCCACAACTTCTGCTCTGAGTCTTCAAAGAAACCCAAGGATGACTCGGGCTGGAAGAACAGCACAGGTCCTGCTATACTTCCAATGATCTGTCAGGGTATCTGTCTTGAAGCCTTGAAGATCCCCCCCCCCCCCTCCCACCAAGGACAAAATCCACCTGAAAACCTCCACATGGAGCTATATAATAAAATTCCATCTGCGGTAGTCCTGCTCCCCTCTCTATCTTCCGCTTTACCATGATATCATAACGGAGTCTAGCTAAAGTATTTGGCCAAATATATCGAAGTAGGCTAGATCTTATAGACCAAAAAAAATAAAGTCAGAGGAACAGCTATGGGCACTGTTTGATATAAATACAAAAAGCGAGGTAAGATATCCATCTTATATATTGCCATTCTCCCAAACTAGGAGTGTTTCCCTTTGGCCATATACTGTAATCTACTAATTGTGGAGTTAAGTAGGTGAAGATAATTCAGTTGATACATTTTTTCCTCCAGGGGGGGCAATATTCACTCCTAAGTATTTAAGAAATTGTAATTCCCATTGAAAAGGGAAGTTATTTTCTAGCATTTCTTTTTCCGTTATTGATAACGTTATATTGAGAGATTTTGCGGCATTTTCTTTAAAATTGCTATATGAACCAAATTTTTCCAATTCATAAAGGATATTCGGAAAAGCTATTTTTGGATTGGATACATATATGAGTAGGTCATCTGCGAAAATACTTATGCCTCGTACACAAGATCGCGTTTTCCGACACAAAACTGTTTTTTTTTTCAGCAGTAAAACGGTTTAAAATTGTCTTGCATACACACGGTCACACAAATCTTGGCTGAAATCCTGACCATCAAGAACGCGGTGACATACGACGAGCTGAGATCAATAGGCAGTTCGGCTCTTCTGCTTGATTCTGAGCATGCGTGTTTTTTTTGCGTGTCGTAATTGCATACAGAAGAACGTGATTTGCGATAGGAATTTTCCCTGTCACAAAAATAGAGAACCTGCTCTCAATCTTTTCTTGTCGGAAATTCTGACAAAAAAAGTGCGATGGAGCATACACACGGTCAGAAATCGTGACAAAAAGCTCACATCGCACTTTTCTCTTCGGAAATCACGATTGTGTGTACGAGGCATTAGTTTATGTGAATCATTGCCCACCTGGACTCCTTGGATTGAGGGATTTGACCGTAAAGCAACCGCCAGGTGTTCCATGTCCAAAATATACAGATATGGTGATAGCGGGCAACCCTGGCGTGTCCCATTAGAGATTTTAACAGGCGAGGATAATGTCCCATTAACCTTTATTTTCGCTGATAGTGCATTATATAAGGCCATTACTTTCTGTATAAATTCCCCTGGAAGACCTATTTTTTCCAAGGTTGCTACCATAAATTTCCAATCTAAGCAATCAAAAGCCTCTAAAGATAAAAAGGCAAAGCGGCTATTTGATTTCCGAGCATAACGTATCAGCAAGCTTGTCTTTAAGATATTGTCCCGAGCTTCCCTATTTGTTAAAAGACCCACCTGGTCTAACCCTATTAGAGTCGGAATCACTGTTTGTAGATGCGCAGCCAATAATTTAGCATACATTTTTAAATCCAGCGTGGCTTGGCATGCAGCGGAGATGGTCGCACATTAGCTGAGCTCTGGGGAAAAACACAGCCTAAAGCCTCACACCCTGCTCGGTTGGAGCTGGAGATGGGTAAACGATTACACCAGACCCCGTAGTCGAGATCCCGCCATGGTAAAGCGATCGCCTCGATCAGGAACATATCAGATATCTTCAAGGCACAATCTGTCACAAGAAGCAACGTGGCTGGGAACAAAATGGCGCGTGCACTGAGGGAGGTGGAGGATTTCAGTGAGGATTCCCAATCAGCCGCAGAGGACACAGGTAGGGGTTATAAACATTCTGATCAGCCCATCAACTATGCGGACATGTTCGGATTTGCTGCAGAAATAAAATCTACCTTTTCTGCAGCCATCACTGATCTTAAATCGACCTTCTGCTAGTTCTCACAGAGAAGCTGGATGCGGTGGAGGCAACTGGAAGGCAAAGAGACAGGGCGATTCAAAGACTGGAAAAAGTAGCGATGGACCACTCCTCACATTTCATAGATATGAACAGACGTTTAGAGGACCTGGACAATAGAGGGAGACGGAACAATATCAGGGTGAGGGGGATCCCTGAGTCTGTGGACACAGAACAAATCATTCCAGCATTACAGAGAGTCTTTAATAGTCTGCTGGAAAGGCAGGAGAACACTTAAAAAGACTTTGTACGTGCTCACAGAGCTCTCAGGGCAAGGAGACCGCATATTGCACCCCCCAGGGACATTATCTGCTGTCTGCAAAATTTCCCTCTCAAAGAAGATATAATGCGCAAGGTCAGGAGAAACGAAATGGGGAAACCATTATGCTTTTTCAGGACTTATCACAGATCACTCTGAAAAAATGCAGAGCCCTGCGCCCACTGCAGGAGATGTTAAGAGAGAAAGAGCTGAGATACACGTGGCGCTTCCCCTTTGCTTTGCTCATCAATCATGGGGGCAAGCAGCATGTCCTCTGCACACCTGCTGACTTACCGGATTTTTGCAAGGCACTGAACCTGGACATACCGTATTTTTTAGACCATAAGACGCACTTTTTTCCCCAAAAAATATGGGGGAAAATGTTTCTGCGTCTTATGGTCCAAATGTACATCAGGCACCGCCCCCTGCCACCGCTGTCAACACCCCCCGCCACTACCGGCAAAAAATCATGCCCACTGCCCCACTATGCAGCGCGACATGCCGCCCAGACTCAGGTAGGACACTATTGTAAGGGGAGAGTGGGGAGGAGTGTATGGCAGCCAAGGAATGAGTGGATGGAAGGCTGTGCAGTCTCCTAATGCTGTGTTTGGAGGACAGGTGACAGCCCGCTCTACTGGGACTTGTAGTGCCTCTGTGGGGGGCTGAAATATGGCAACCTGCTCTGCTGGAACTTGTAGTGCCTCTGTGGGGGGCTGAAATATGGCAACCTGCTCTGCTGCGACTTGTAGTGCCTCTGTGGGGGGCTGAAATGTGGCAACCTGCTCTGCTGGGACTTGTAGTGCCTCTGTGGGGGGGCTGAAATATAGCAACCTGCTCTGCTGGGACTTGTAGAGCCTCTGTGGGGGGCTGAAAGATGGCACCCTGCTCTGCTGGGACTTGTAGTGCCTCTGTGGGGGGGCTTAAATTTGCCAACCTGCTCTGCTGGGACTTGTAGTGCCACATGTCAGGCTGCAATAATGGCACAAGTCGTGCTGCAATAATGACACAGGTCGGGCTGCATTATTGGCAATGGTCGGGCTGCATTATTGCCAATGGTCGGGCTGCATTATTGGCAATGGTCGGGCTGCATTATTGGCAATGGTCGGGCTGCATTAATGGCAATGGGCAGGCTGCATTTCATGGGCACTGGTAAATATTTTAGTAGACCATTTGGTTCAGAATATTTTTTTTTCTTGTTTTCCTCCTCTAAAACCTAGGTGCGTCTTATGGTCGGGTGCGTCTTATAGAGAGAAAAATACGGTAATTAATCTGGTTCCAGGAATTTACCCTACCACTGGGAGAAAGAAGCCCTCCAAGATCCCCGTTCTCCTCGCCAGAAAAGCGCTCCTCTAAAAAGATGAAAAATAATCGTGGGGGAAACTCCAACATGGGAACACCCAATCCAAGACCAACCCCCTCGAGGGCACAAGAAGATGGGTAAATGTGTACCGTTCATTTTCTCTAATCTCACTTTACTCTTACAATGAATGCCTGTCTCTTCACTTGCATGATGGAAGAACTGCCTTTTACCCTTTTGTCCACAAGTTCGGATGAAACAACCCTTCGTTTTACTCTACACCCTGGCTGTAGGGCTAGAAAATGGCTGACTCAATCGCTTGGTTTCAGAAACATTCATTGAACCCAGAAGCACTGCCCAAAGAGGATGCCTTACTATCTAATGACAAATATCATCTATAGTAGCCCAAGCCGGAATTTATCTGTGGTTAGTACTTACCCTTGACTCTCATTTTGAGCCTGTCTACGTCCATGCTCTCACCACAGGGAGACTCTGCCTTCATTGACGGTTTGTTTGTTTCCCGTCACTCTCATGAGCTACAGTTACTAGATGATCATAGTAATAGCAAAATGGATTGCCCCCAACATTGAAGGCTGCTTGTCTATTGTGGACTACAGTTGTCTGTTGCAGTTTACCACATGGTTAATTCAGTTTTAATAACAGATTATGATTACAGTATTTCACTAGGCTGTGTTTTTCTCCCCTTGCCTAGCTGTTTTGATAGAGAATATAGTTATATTTAGTATCACTTCCTGGTTTTATATCAAGAACATACACACCGCTGTTGTAACTTAGCCACATCACCACAAAGTGACCTTGAACCCGGGTTCATTCCCTGGCTTCAAGATTTGCTACACTGGTACTTTAGTATCTGTGCTCATTTACTAAAGTGTACTATTAACTCCTCTCAAGTTTTGTCTCACTATTATCTCATGTTTTTTCTTTTTCTTTCCAACTTTAATCTACCCATCCTAATTTATCCTTCTAAATACACACAGAAATTACCTAACAATATATTTCTACTGTTCTTGAGCTTATCTTGCAGCTTTGGACGTGACAGGATTCCTCCTGAAACCTCCTGATGGCGTACTCCTCGCTGGGGCGGTTCCCTATGGTAATTTCACATAACGTGAAAGGATTGAATATACCAGAAAAACAAACCACCCTATTGAGGGAACTGAGGAAAAGTAAACTTAATTTTGTATTCCTACAGAAGACGCACTTCAAGACTCACCAGGTACCCAGACTAACAGATTCTTATTTTACTAACGCATACCACGCTTCCAATGATACCGCCAAATCGAAAGGCGTTTTGACTTTGGTGAGCAAGGAGGCCCCTTTTGTTATTTTGGAACGCCTGACAGATGCAGCCGGGTGATTCGCTTTCATAAAAGGCACATATGGAGGTTCGCCCATCACGTTGGCGAATGTCTATTTTCCCAACACGAAATACGTACAATTTTGCCAAAGAGTGGTACGGGAACTCCAATGGTTCGCTTCGGGCAGTCTTATACTGGGAGGGGATTTTAAAATTCCCTTTAATCGAGTAGTAGTAGACACTTTGTCCGGGAAGTCATGCGTTACCTATAAAATACTTAAGAAAATCAAAAACCTCCAAACTAATAGACTCATGGAGATTTCTTCACCCAGACGGTAGAGACTACACGTTCCACTTGATACCCCACGATAAATACTCACATATTGATTATCTTTTTGTATCTAAGAGAGACCTGATGGTGATCTCGGAGGCTATAATAGGTATCCAAACGATTTTGTACCATGCACCGATAGCATTGTCTATGAACTTGCTTACCCCCAGGCCCAAATCCAACACTTGGAGATTGAATGCGTCCCTATTGACTGACCCCACACTACTACCCCAGATAGCAACTTCCCTCACTGAGTTTTTTCAACTTAATGAAACACCTGACATGGAACCTTTGATGCTCTGGGAAGCTTATAAATGCTCCATTAGGGGCGAATTGATTACACTAGGATCACAACGTAAGAAAGAACAAGAAAAAGAAGTAAAAAAATGAACAGAAAATATATTCAAATTAGAATCTATGCACAAACATAGCTTAAATGCACAGTCAGCGGGAGAATTACTGGAGACCAGAAAAGCACTACAACAAATATTGGCAGTCAAAACTAAACGCATACTATTCTTCAAAAATGTAATTTACTATGAAGCAGGAGATAAAACAGGCAAATTGTTGGCCATAGCCTTAAAGGATCCTAATATAACTCACAGCATTATGGGCATCAGGAGAACGGACGACTCTCTAGATGTAACCACAGAAGCCATAGCCACAAACTTCCACAGATACTACACCAAACTGTATAATCTCCTACTGCAACACAAACCGCTAGATTTAATTGGAGATAAGAAACACATCATCCAAGAATTTTTACTGGAGAGCGGTCTCCCTAAACTAAAATATATTGATATAACAGCTCTAGAGGAACAGATTACCTCCACATAAATTAGACAGTCCATTAAAGGCTTAAAATCAGGTAAAAGTCCAGGCCCTGACGGCTTAACATTTACTATAAAACTTTTGCAAACACTTTGACTAATCCATTGGTTAAAGCATTGAACTCTGTCTAATCCCAAGAACAGTGACACACGATTTTCTATAGGCCTACATCACTGTCATAGCCAAGCCTAACAAGGATCCCACTGATTGCTCCAGCTACAGGCCGATTTTACGACTGAATTTGGACCTCAAAATATTGACGAAAATCTTGGCCACCAGACTAAGCCCACTCTTGTCTGATCTGATCGGACCAGAACAGGTTGGCTTTATGCCAGGGAGAGAAGTCAAAGATAACATTAGAAAAAAAGCTCTCTTATTGTCGCATACAGCATATACAAGAAATATCAAAGATCTTCTCCTGTCCATGGACGCGGAGAAGGCCTTTGATAGGGTCTCCTGGGACTTTATGCTGGCCACCTGTGATCATGTAGGTCTGGGCTCAAGACGCAGGCAGAGGACCGGAGCTAGAGAGGTGTATGTCCCTACCCGCCAATACACTACACGCTCACAGTGACAAAGAAACACTGTGGCGGACGTTCCAGTGCATGCAGCGCGATCCACAGCAGCAAGCGTAGCTAGCGCCACACTGATCATAGAGTGTGGTAGCGGGACGGACAGCGGGGGAAGCACGGACAGTGTAACTGCCACACACAACATACTGTTGTAGCGATACCCCCAGCTAAGAGAGCCGCTGAAATGATTTGTTTGGGCCCTGTAATGCACTGCTGTCAACCCCCAGCAATCAGCTCTAACCTCTCCTGGCACAGTCAGTAGGGGATGGCAGGACTGTGTAACCTGTAACTCTCGGAGACACAATCCTGCAATAAACACAGCAACAGGGTATGGCTATCAATAACCGTCTCTTCTGCACAGTAAATGACACAAACACAAGTGTACTTAACCCTGGCACTTTTACTGAGAGTGTTGGTTAAGCATAGAAAAAGTATACATGAACACATGCAGAGCCCTGCAATGAAAAGGGGTACTTTTGCAAATAGACAGATATAACAAAATAAACTAACGGTCCCCGCTGCAGCTGTTCTACCTCGTGGGTAAAAATGGCACCCAGAAATGTCTACGCTACTAAGTCAGGCCTGACTGTATTATGTAGAAGTTCTGCAGAGGAAAATCTTCGCTAGCAAACGGTGGTGCACTTTTGAAGAAACAAGTTATAATCCACAAAGAGAAAAAAGGGTCTTGAACTTGGTAAACACAGGATAAGTCTTAGAGTCTCCTAGATACTCAAGTCGCTGTCCCTCCGGTGTATGACTACAAGCACTAAAGTTAATTCTGAACAACAGGTATCTGACCTAGGAGATCCTGTGTTTGTCTCTGAGCAGGTGCTCTCTCACCCAACCGGACCAGTCAGTGTCCGTATCTTCCGTTGCTGTGTCTCGGTACACAGATTCCCCGACACCCGGGTCTTCGGTCCTCCTGGCAACAGTACAGCAGCAGTCGGATGACGTCCCGCAGGCTCCTCTGTGAAACAGAAGGCTCTTTGGAGAAAAGTCCTGGCTATAGGCCTTGTCACACAGCAGACTCGAACAACAGTTCCACTTGCTGGCCGGGCGGTGTCCAAAGAGGCCGAACTCTGTCCCGCCCCCCAGTTAAATAGCCCACCCCAGCAGTCCTTGCGCAGGGCAATGCACCTTGGGTGTCCCGTGGCATTCTGGGTACGGTAGTCTCTGAGGCCTAAAAGCAATACCCCGCTACACTGTTGTTAAGTACAGACCAGCTGGAGCAGACCCTGCCGATAGTCCAATTAATCAGAGGAGCTAACGAGAGCATAGGAAGGAATTGCAGGGAGCGGAGTGGAACACCTCTTACACCTCCCGCACCCCCCACACCTCCCGCACCAGGTATGACGCAGCCTACCCCAACTGGCGATATCTCCCAGGTATGCATCTCAAATTCTCTGGGTACAGATATAGGGGAGCAGGGAAGTGAGCAAGACCTCAGGCAACTGATTCGGGTGCTCCTCACAAAAGAGGACATACATGTGTTGATGGGGAATTGGCTGGGACCCTTGAGGAAGGAAATAGGAGAAGTGCGGGAGGAGGTGGAGGCCATAGATCAGAAAATGCATAGATGTGAGAAATCGCAAGAAAAAGCTAACACGCGGATAGATATGTTAGAAGAGAAAGTGAAAATACAGCACCAGAGAATGGTGGTGATACAATTACAAGCTGAAGAAGCCGAAAACAGAAGCAGAATGAATAATATACGTATAAAGGGGGTCCCAGAAACAGTGCCAGCATCAGAACTGAGAGTAACAGTGATGAATATGCTCAATAGGGTATTGGAGAACCCCCTTGACACGCAGATTGAGCTGGACCGGGTGCATAGGGTCCCTGCAATGCGGTATCATGCTCAGACAACCCCAAAAGATATCTTATGCAGAGTACCTTTTTTTTAAAGTCAAAGAAGATATCATGAGGGCTGCATGGCAAAAGAAAACTGTGGAATTTAATAAGGAGGAGATACAAATTTTCTCAGATCTATGCTGGCAAACAAAGGAAAGACGAAAAATGCTTAGGCCTCTGCTGGACCATCTGCAACTTAAGGGGGCTGTGTATAGATGGGGATATCCAATCTCCCTAATCATCAAAAGAGATGAAAACACCTTTAATTTAAATGATCTGGATCAACTGCCTGAGTTATTTAGATTCCTAGGCTCAGAGACTTTTGAGGTACCAAACTGGACAGATTTACCAGTAGCGGAAGGATGGGGTACTCAGCAAAGACAGCAAAGAAAACATGGGATGAGAGAGGCCTTACAGAAACCCCAGACTGCACCTAGTAATTAATGATTAGTAATGACTTTCAAGGGGTAATTAAGTAGATGGAATCCCCCAGGCGAGAGAACTGTTTTTTTTTTTTTTTCCTCCCCCCCCCCCCCCCCCTCTCTTGTCTCTTCTTTTTTTCCTTCCCCACCTCCTCTTTTTTTTTTTGAACCGTCCAGAAGGTCAAGAAATCAGGATAAAAAGGACAAAAGAAAATTAGATAGGCTCACCCCATCTGAATAAAGTAGGTGGCCCCCATATTTTTTGTTTTGTTTGCTGTGTTAGAAGTAATTTTTTTATTTATTTTTTGTTTGGGGGATGTGTTTTTTTATTTTTTTGGGGGGAGAGGTAATTTGCTGCCACTATTGCACCAATTTTGTGATTTAGGAAGGTAAACCCAAAGGGGATGGGAGATAATATGTAAGGGAAGGGAGGGAGGGGGCAGGGGGAGGGTAGGTAATATAAATAATGGAATAAATAGGAGAATTCATATAAATTAATCTTTTTTTTGTTAATTTTTTATGTTTTTGGTGGGTTTTTTTTTGTTTTGAGGCACAACCAGTCACTAGTAGCAAATGAATATGGAATAGGGGATACACATTGGGAGAAATACTAAGGGAAAGGGGGCAATAGGAAAAGGGGAAAGGGGTTAAGAAAGAAGGGTATAAAAAAAGAATACAAATACATACACGTATACACCTGGGAGAGAAAATACATTTTGGAATAAAAAAATAAAAACATTACACATATCACACACAAACTACACACAGTGTGTACACACTGACGTTAATAGAGGAAGAGCACATATATACACAATACACCTTAGCTCACAAAAGGGAATAAGGGGGGGAAGGGGGAAAGGATAAGGGGGAGGGGGGGGGTAATTGGGAATTTTACTTTATTCTTATTTATTTTTTTGGGCCCATCTCCATATCAGTATACCCCTCACAGTGTGGAGGGAAAGATGGAAAAAGAGAAGAGAGGGGGATGCTCAGGCTTTTTTTTTATATTCTCACAGTTTTTGCTTTGCTTCCTCCTCCCCTCACTGCCGAAACGGTTGACTATAGAAATGACGGAGATAACGTTTATGTCGTATAATATCAGAGGACTGAATATCCCAGAGAAACGGATAGGACTCATGACTGAACTAGGGAGATCTAAGTCCCAAGTGATTTTTCTACAAGAGACACACTTCAAAAGGGATAAAATTCCAAGAGTTACAAACCACAGATTCCCGATAGTATATCACAGTACATCGCATACATCAAAAAGCAGTGGGGTTTCTATTATAATCTCAAAACGGATACCATGGACAGAATCTGGGGTGATTACGGATGATGAAGGATGTCTCTTGATAATAAAAGGAACCCTGGGCCACCAAAAGATCACATTGGTGAATACTGTATATATGTACCAAATACAGACCAAATAAGCTCCCTGGAGTTATACTTACAGATGGTGCAACAACACAAGGAGGGAGTCCTGGTGATAGGGGGCGACCTTAATATGGCCTTAGACCCATTGAGTGACTCATCGAAGGGTGCCTCCCATCTATCGTATGTCAGACTGAGAAAAGCAGCGAAACTCCTTCAAGATCTGCAAGTGATAGATAGCTGGAGGGCTGTCCACGCATGGGACAGGGATTATATGTTCTTTTCCGCAAAATATAAGACATACACCAGACTCTACTATGTTTTGATATCCCAAAATATGATCACCTCTCAGAAAAGAGCTGTCGTAGGGCCTTTTACGCTTTCAGATCATGCACCCACAAGTTGTACGGTTGAAATAGGAGGAAGGGAGGCTAGAGAGTGATATTGGAAGATAAATGAAACCCTCCTAAAAGGAGGAGGTATATGAGGAAAAATTGAGACAGGAATTAGACTCCTTTTTTTAAATCAACGATACTGGGGAAACAACGCCTTTTGGTATATGGGAAACACACAAATGCGTAATGAGAGGCAGGGGCGTAACTAGAAATCACAGGGCCCATAGCAAAATGTTGTATGGGCCCCCCCCCCCCACAAAAAAAAGGCAGACTTAAATTAAATAGTGGGTGTGGTTTAAAGGGCGTGTGGTTCGAGTCTGAGATGAAAGAAAGAAAGCAAGAACCCAGATCCTACACCATCCAAGCACCTGGTGTTAGCGCTTCAATAATCCTCACCTGTGCCCAATGCAGCGTGGTCTGCCCGTGCCCAATACTGCCTCACCTGTGCCCACTTGTGCCCAATGCAGTGTGGCCCGTGTGCCCAATGCAGCATGTCCAGTGCCCAATGCAGCCTCACCTGTGCCCAATACAGCCTCACCTGTGCCCAATGCAGCCTCACCTGTGCCCAATGCAGCCTCACCTGTGCCCAATGCAGCATGACCCGTGCCCAATACAGCCTCACCTGTGCCCAATGCAGCATGATCCGTGCACAATGTAGCCTCACCTGTGCAGTGGAAGAGGCGAGGCAGCACAATCTCTTGCAGTCATAATGCCATTACTGTACCTTGTGTCTTTGTTACACCATGCATCAGCTGTATACCCATCCAGTGCCGCTTTGTAAAGCTGGGTACCGACCGGTAAATAGTTCTGTCAGGTTTTATCACCGGCTGTTCTGGATGTCTCCGTAGGTGTCAGACTATGAAGTCCCAGCTTCCTCAATTCTGCCCTTCAAGCAGTGGCGGAACTACCGGGGAGGATGAGGAATGCATACTGCAGCCCTCAAATGGCTATTGGCGAGCATGGGGCTGCCTCAGAGTGGGGGGTCGAGCACCGCCTGCACGGTCCCCCAGCCAGGGGAAGTGAGGAGAGGAAGAGGCGCGCTGTGCGTACAAGTAGAGAGCTGTAATAGCTTTCATTTGAATGTCCTGCGTTCCCAGGGCTCACCGTCACATAGCCCCACCTCTTGGCCCGGCGCCTTTGATGACGTCACATGTCCTGCATTGGACCGGCGTTCTGTCTATCAAAGGCCTAGGGCCAAGAGGTGGGGCTATGTGACGGTGAGCCCCGGGAACGCAGGACATTCAAATGAAAGCTATAACAGCTCTCTGCTTGTACGCACAGCGCGCCTCTTCCTCTCCTCACTTCCCCTGGCTGGGGGACTGTGCGGGCGGTGCTCGCCCCCCGGCAGTATGCATTCCTCCTCTTCCCCACGGACCTCTCTTGGTTGCGGGCCCCATAGCGGCCGCGTGTGTCGCTATGGTGGTAGTTCCGCCACTGATGAGAGGTATGTTCATATCTATGGGGGCCCATAGGAAACGGAAATTAAAAGAACAGGTAGACATAATGCTTAAACGGATTGGGGAACTAATAACAATTCACAAAAAATCACAGGCCGAAGCTACAGCACAGGAACTAGAGGGACTACGTGAAAAACTCAATCTCCTGCTCATTGATAAAGCAAAAGCCAAATTACACGTGGAAGACGGATGTTCTATGAATTCGGGAACAAACCAGGGAAAAATTTTAGCAAATGCTCTCAAAGAAAAAAATACGCGAAATCAGATTAAACAAATCAAAACGCAAAAAGATGGATTGGTTAATACTCCCCAGAAAATTGCACAGGCTTTTAAGGAATACTTTAATAATCTGTATCAACTAGAAGGGAAACCTACCCTAGAAAAAGCTCAAAAGAAATGGGAGGAGTCGATGGGATATATTAGAGAAACAGAAATGCCAAGGATGTCAGAAGAAATAATAAGAGAACTAGATAGCCCAATCAATATAGATGAGTTTAGGAGGGCATTAAAACTATTGAAGGTGGGGAAGGCGCCAGGTCCAGATGGATATACCCTGTCATATTATAGATTGTTCGCTGAGAGACTGGCTCCGAGATTCATAGCGGCTTACAATTCACTACACAAAGGAAAAGACATGCCGACAGAAATTTTTTAGCACATATAACAGTGATCCCTAAAGAAGGGAAAGACCCCTCCCAGTGTTCTAGTTACCACCCGATCTCTCTGCTTAATGTAGATCTCAAAATATTAACAAAGATTCTTGCAATGAGACTAAAAGATCATATCCAGGGACTGATACATCCAGATCAGGTGGGATTTACTCCTGGGAGGGAGAGAAGAGAGAACACGCAGCGGGTGGTGAACGCAATTTATTTAGCCCAAAAACAGCAGAGACCAATGGTGCTAGTTTCCGCGGATGCGGAAAAAGCATTCAATAGAGTAGACTGGATGTTTCTGAACGCAACTTTGCAACACATAGGCCTGGGAGAAGGGATGATGAGCTGATTTACGGAACTATATTCAAATCCTAGAGCTAGGGTAAAAGTAGAGGAGAGAATCTCGGAGCCATTCTCCATTCATAATGGAACACGACAGGGATGCCCACTTTCGCTCATTATTTTTATTCTGACAATAGAGCCCTTTTTGAGGAAAATACAAATCAAAGCATTAAGGGGTTACCCATAAAAGAGGAAGAACAGAAACTTGGGGCTTACGCAGATGATTAAATTTTTTTTTGTAACTTCCCCAATTATATCTCTACCGTCACTGTTAGCAGAGTTGCGTGAATATGGAGAAATTTCCAATTTCTAGCTCATACATCATGGGACACAGAGTCTTAATTACTTAATGGGCTATGTAGTCACCACAGGTGATTGGACACTGGCAAACCCAATTAGAATTGAGTTCCTCCCCTATATAACCCCTCCCAAATGGATAGTACCTCAGTTTTTTCACCAGTGTCTAAGGTGGTTGGTCGCGTTGAACATGTGCTAAGAAGAAAAAAGCTCTTTTGATGGTTTCTGAGGAGACCTAGGAGCTATAACCGGATCCATGCCTCAGGCTGATATCCAAGGCCTAAGATGGGTGGTACCCGGGCCTCGTGTAAAGAAGAAACTAAGTTTGCCTGTAATGTCTCTCTGTGGAGGTCTTTGCTCTGGGATCCAGGCTTTGGTGTACTAATGCAACTGTGGCACGAAAAGTTACTGGCAGAATCTTCTACAGGTCCAGGTATGAGGTTCCTCTGAGTGGGAACCCATGGAAATCTGAAGGTTGGTACAACTTACCCGCCGTGATGGGTGAAGGCTGGATCTGCTTTCAGCAGCTTTCCTGCAGCGCGGATAAGGTAAAGGAAGATAATTTATTTTTAAAAAAATTGTTATCTTCTATGAGTAGGATGTCTTACCTGGTTGTCACCACCAGAGGGAGTAAGTTACATACCTGGTGTATTCTTACAAAGCCATCCAGAAACACGCTCAGTGAAGTCGGTCAAAATAAAAACACCACTCACCTCCTCCGCTGCAGGCTCTGCCACAAACACATAACAGGGGTCCCCCGAAGCCCCCAGTGGTCTGCTCTCTGTGCTTCATGGGCAGTGCATCACCAGGCCTCCATGGCTCAGATCTGTAAGGCTGCTACTTGGTCTTCGGTCCATACATTTACTAAGTTCTACCAGGTAGATGTGAGAGGGCATGAGGATGCCGCCTTCGGGTGTAGTGTACTGCAGGCAGCAGTATAGATCCTCTGGCCCAACGGCGGTCTTAATTTCTGATCTGTGTCTCCCTCCCCTCAATTTAAGCATTGCTATGGGACATCCCATTAAGTAATTAGGACTCTGTGTTCTGTGATGTATGAGCAAGAAAATAGGATTTTTTACTACAGCTTACCTGTAAAATCCTTTTCTTGGGAATACATCATGGGACACAGAGCTCCCGCCCCTCTTCGGAGTTAAACGTGGGACACTTATTGCTTTGCTACAAAACTGAGGTACTCTCCATTTGGGAGGGGTTATATAGGGGAGGAACTAAATTCTAATTGGGTTTGCCAGTGTCCATTCACCTGTGGTTACTACATAACCCATTAACCACTTAAGCCCCGGACCATTTTGGCTGGTTAAAGACCAGGCCCCTTTTTGCGATTCGGCACTGCGTCGATTTAACTGACAATTTCGCGGTCGTGTGACGTGGCTCCCAAACAAAATTGACGTTCTTTTTTTCCCACAAATAGATCTTTCTTTTGGTGGTATTTGATCACCTCTGCGGTTTTTATTTTTTGCGCTATAAACAAAAATAGAGCGACAATTTTGAAAAAAATGCTATATTTTTTACTTTTTGCTATAATAAATAACCCCCAAAAATATATAAAAAAATATTTTTTCCTCAGTTTTGGCCGATACGTATTCTTCTACAGATTTTTGGTAAAAAAAAACGCAATCGCCGTTTATTGATTGGTTTGCGCAGAAGTTATAGCGTTTACAAAATAGGGGATAGTTTTATGGCATTTTTCTTAATTTTTTTTTTTTTTACTAGTAATGGCGGCGATCAGTGATTTTTTTCATGAATGCGTCATTATGGCGGACACATCGGGCACTTTTGACACATTTTTGGGACCATTGTCATTTTCACAGCGATCAGTGCTATAAAAATGCACTGGTTACTGTGAAAATGATACTGGCAGTGAAGGGGTTAACCACTAGGTGGCGCTTAATGGGTTAAGTGTGCCCTGATGAGTGTTTCTAACTGAGGGGGGGTTGGGCTCTGTGTGACATGACACCGATCTCCGCTCCGAGTACACGGAGCCGAGATCCATGTCATTGTCACTAGGCAGAGCAGGGAGATACTTGTTTACAGAAGCATCTCCCTGCTCTATGCCTCCGTGAGACGATCGCGGGGATCCCCGCTATGATCGAGTCCACGGGATCTGCGGTCCGACTCACGGGGAAGGCAGCAGGGTCGCGAGCGCGCCGCCGCCGGCGCGCGCGTGACCCCCACGTCAGGCAGTTAAAGGGCACGTACAGGTACGTTGATGTGCCTGTACGTGCCATTCTGCCGACGTATATCTACTGGAGGCGGTCGGCAAGTGGTTAAGTAATTAAGACTCTGTGTCCCGTGATGTATTCCCAAGTAGGGATGAGCTTCGTGTTCGAATCGAACATACGTTCGACTCGAACATCGGCTGTTCGATCGTTCGACGAAGATCGAACGATTTGGGCCGTTCGCGCCAAATTCGAGTGACGCGAACGGCCCACAATGCACTACGCCATCGCAGTGTCATCCAGGCGCTGTGATTGGCCAAGCATGCACTGTGACCCCGCATGCTTGGCCAATCACAGCGCCGGCAGCGAGGAGAGCAATGATTGGCCACAGGCAGCATGCCTGTGGCCAATTATTGCTGAGGGTGTTTAGTACACGCCCCACACTATAAAAGGCCGCCAGCACGGCGGCCTAGTGTAGTGTGTTCCGGAGCAGGGATAGAGCAGCATAGGCAGGGACAGTGACTTTTATTTCTTTCTTGCTTAACCTGGATTCCTTTAGTTTAGGGAAAGAGAAGGATAGGTAGGGAGAGTGTCAGTGTGTTTTGTGCTTGTGCTATAGTGTGCTTAAAAAAAACATTTTTTCTAGGGACAGAAAACTGTAGGTAGGGAGAGTGTCAGTTTCTTTCACTGTGTAAGTCCTTGTTTCTAGGGACCTGGAAGGACAGTGAGTGAATTCTCCTTGTGCTATATTGTGCTTAAAAAAAACATTTTTTCTAGGGACAGAAAACTGTAGGTAGGGAGAGTGTCAGTTTCTTTCACTGTGCAAGTCCTTGTTTCCAGGGACCTGGAAGGACAGTGAGTGAATTCTCCTTGTGCTATATTGTGCTTAAAAAAAAACATTTTTTCTAGGGACAGAAAACTGTAGGTAGGGAGAGTGTCAGTTTCTTTCACTGTGTAAGTCCTTGTTTCTAGGGACCTGGAAGGACAGTGAGTGAATTCTCCTTGTGCTATATTGTGCTTAAAAAAAACATTTTTTCTAGGGACAGAAAACTGTAGGTAGGGAGAGTGTCAGTTTCTTTCACTGTGCAAGTCCTTGTTTCTAGGGACTGGGAAGGACAGTGAGTGAATTCTCCTTGTGCTATAGTGTGCTTAAAAAAAACATTTTTTCTAGGGACAGAAAACTGTAGGTAGGGAGAGTGTCAGTTTCTTTCACTGTGCAAGTCCTTGTTTCTAGGGACCTGGAAGGACAGTGAGTGAATTCTCCTTGTGCTATATTGTGCTTAAAAAAAACATTTTTTCTAGGGACAGAAAACTGTAGGTAGGGAGAGTGTCAGTTTCTTTCACTGTGCAAGTCCTTGTTTCTAGGGACCTGGAAGGACAGTGAGTGAATTCTCCTTGTGCTATATTGTGCTTAAAAAAAACATTTTTTCTAGGGACAGAAAACTGTAGGTAGGGAGAGTGTCAGTTTCTTTCACTGTGCAAGTCCTTGTTTCTAGGGACCTGGAAGGACAGTGAGTGAATTCTCCTTGTGCTATATTGTGCTTAAAAAAAACATTTTTTCTAGGGACAGAAAACTGTAGGTAGGGAGAGTGTCAGTTTCTTTCACTGTGCAAGTCCTTGTTTCTAGGGACCTGGAAGGACAGTGAGTGAATTCTCCTTGTGCTATATTGTGCTTAAAAAAAAACATTTTTTCTAGGGACAGAAAACTGTAGGTAGGGAGAGTGTCAGTTTCTTTCACTGTGCAAGTCCTTGTTTCTAGGGACCTGGAAGGACAGTGAGTGAATTCTCCTTGTGCTATATTGTGCTTAAAAAAAAACATTTTTTCTAGGGACAGAAAACTGTAGGTAGGGAGAGTGTCAGTTTCTTTCACTGTGCAAGTCCTTGTTTCAAGGGACAGAGAAGGACACCTGAAGGTAGCCCTTATTGCTTTTTTCCCATCTCCCTGCAGGCCATCTATTAGAATGTCTGGAAGGCAAACAAGGAGAGGCAGACAGTCAGGAGGCAATAAAAGAGGGCAAGCAGGCTCTGTGTCTGGGGGCAACAGTGCTGGTCGTGGACGCGGTGCATTGTCATCAGCACATTACCATGGGACACGCTTGTCCTTCTTTTCCGCAGCTGGACATGTTGAGCCACATCATGCCGAAGACTTGGTAGAGTGGATGACCAAGCCCTCCTCCTCCTCCTCATCCTCTCTCACCCAGGCTCAGGGTACTGGCAAAGCAGCTGCCAAAGCGTCCTCTTCCCTGGTATCAATGTCAGACTCATCATCAGTCACTCCTTCCCTAGACCCACCATGTCCTCCTCCTGAGGAGTCCCCCGAACTGTTTGAGCACAGTGTTGGGTACATGCTCCAGGAGGATGCCCAGCGTTTCGAAGGGTCTGATGATGAAACCCAGCTACAGGAAGGCAGTAGGGTGAGAGCAGACAGAGGGGATGCTCAAGAAGGACACCAATCTGGCAGTCATGTTCCAGCAGCTGCAGCATACTGCCAGATTGGCTCCAGTGATGAGGAGGGAGGGGATGATGAGGTCACTGACTCCACGTGGGTGCCTAATAGGAGAGAGGAGGAGGAGGATGAGGAGGAGGCACATCTCCAACGAGACAGGATGCCCTTTGGTGGCCAGCGTAAGGGCAGTACACCGACGGAATCACACCGCAGAGCTCCGCCTGTGCAGGGCGCTGCCTCTGCCCGTCATTCAAAAAGTTCCTTGGTGTGGGCCTTTTTTGAGGCTAGTGCATCAGATCGCACAGCTGCTGTTTGCAACATATGTCTCAAGCGTATATCGCGTGGCCAAAACATCAGCCGCTTGGGTACCACATGCCTGACCAGACATATGTTGACCTGCCATGCAGCTCGTTGGCAAGCCTACCTCAAAGACCCACACCAAAGAACAAAGCGGACCTCTCCTTGCACCGCATCAGCTGGGATTTCCAACCCCACTATAACTTCAGTCCTCTCTGAAACATGCACTGAGAGGAATGAAGGTGTAGAATTAGGTGTGTCACAGCCAAGTACTTGCGGCCACTCTGCTAGCAGTACACCGACGTCCGATTCTAGCAGGCAAATTTCCCTGCCCCAGCTGCTGGACCGTCGAAAGAAGTTCACTCCCAGCCATCCACATGCCCAGCGGTTGAATGCTAGCTTGGCTAAATTGCTAGCGCTTCAACTGCTGCCTTTTCAGTTGGTAGACTCGGCCCCCTTCCGTGAGTTTGTGCAATGTGCGGTTCCTCAGTGGCAGGTTCCCAAACGCCACTTTTTCTCACGGAAGGCTATTCCGGCTCTCTACCGGCATGTGGAAGGCAATGTCTTGGCCTCACTGGACAGGGCGGTCAGCGGTAAGGTGCATATTACCGCTGACTCATGGTCCAGCAGGCATGGACAGGGACGTTACCTTTCTTTCACGGCCCATTGGGTCACTCTTTTGGCAGCTGGGAAGGATGCAGGACAAGGTGCAGTAGTGTTGGAGGTTGTCCCACCGCCACGCCTCCAAAATGCTACTACTGGTTGTGACACACCTCTCTCCTCCACCCCCTCCTCTTCTTCTTCCTCCATGGCCTCTTCCTGTGGTTTGTCCTATGAACCAGCGGTGCTCCGTAGCCGTTCACGGGGCTACGCAAGTACGCAGGCAAAAAGATGCCATGCCGTGCTTGCGCTGGTGTGTTTGGGGGACAGAAGCCACACTGGGGCAGAGGTCCTGTCTGCTCTGCAGGGCCAGGCCGAGAGGTGGTTGACGCCACGCCAGCTTAAGCCAGGAATGGTGGTTTGCGACAATGGCACCAACCTCCTCTCCGCCCTCCGACAGGGACAACTGACCCATGTGCCCTGTGTGGCTCACGTCCTTAACCTGGTGGTGCAGCGGTTCTTGGGCAGGTACCCGGGCTTACAGGATGTCCTGAGGCAGGCCAGGAAAGTCTGTGTGCATTTCCGCAGATCTTATAATGCCAGTGCTCGCCTGGCTGAGCTGCAAAAGGAGTTGAACCTGCCCAAGAACCGCCTTATATGTGACATGCCCACCAGGTAGAACTCAACGTTGGCCATGCTGCAGCGGCTGCACACACAGCAGAGGGCCATCAATGAGTACCTGTGCGACTACGGCACCAGGACAGGGTCAGGGGAGCTTGGTTTTTTTTCTCCACGCCAGTGGGGCATGATCAGGGATGCATGCACTGTCCTGGCACCATTTGAGGAGGCCACGAGGATGGTGAGCAGTGACAGTGCATGCATCAGTGACACTGTACCTCTTGTCCACCTGTTGGAGCACACGCTGCGTGGAATAATGGACAGGGCACTTGAGGCAGAACAGAGGCAGGAAGAGGAGGACTTCCTTGCCTCTCAAGGCCCCCTTTACCCAGACAGTGTTCCTTCTGTCCCACCCATCGCACAGGAGGAGGAGGAGGAGGATTGTGTCAGCATGGAGGTGGAGGCTGGCACTCAGCATCATCAGCAGCAGTCTTTTAGGGATGATTTACAGTCCCAAGAAACCAGTGGACTTGTACGTGGCTGGGAGGAGGTGACTGCGGATCATGTCGTCCTTAGTGACCCAGAGGACTCCGGAGCGAATGCCTCAGCAAACCTACGCTGCATGGCCTCCCTGATCCTGCAAAGTCTGCGGAAGGATCCTCGTATTCTTCGGATCAAGGAGAGGGACCATTACTGGCTGGCCACTCTCCTTGATCCACGGTACAAGGGTAAGGTTGCGGACCTTATGTTACCGTCGCAGAGGGAGCAGAGGATGAGACAACTCCGGGAGGCCTTGCAGAAAGGTCTGTGCAACGCGTTCCCAGAGACTGGGAGGTTACAAACTCCTGGTCCAGGACAACGAGTTGCTGAGGCTTCGGCCAGTCAAAGAAGGAGCGGTGGGGAAGGTGGCCGTCTGACCGATGCGTTCAGACAATTCTTTAGTCCGCAGCCCCAAAGTATGATTGGTTCCAGCAACCATCGCCAGCGTCTGATAAACATGGTGCAGGAATATCTAGGGGCAAGGTCAGACTTGGACACCTTCCCCACCGAAAATCCTCTGGCTTACTGGGTCTTGAGGATGGATCACTGGCCAGAGCTTGCACAGTATGCAATTGAGCTACTGGCCTGTCCTGCATCCAGCGTTCTTTCGGAACGCACATTCAGTGCTGCTGGAGGATTTGTCACGGATCACAGGGTGCGCCTGTCCACCGACTCGGTTGATCGACTGACTTTCATCAAGATGAACCAGTCTTGGATCACCACCAGCTACCACACACCTGATGCTGATATAACAGACTAATTGATTTTAACATGTCACATCCCTTCAAGACTGATGCTGATGCTGAGTGTCTGTGCTGTTATGTTGACTGGCTATCCTCCTCCTCCGAGTCCTCAATGATACGATTGATGATGATAGCTTGGAAGATCATTTTTGTTTATGGGTGCCGCCACCAGTGGCTAAGGCCCAATTTTTCAGCCCCTGTTTTACAGGGGCGTGTAATTACAATTTTTTTAGCAATAATTTGCCATAGGGCTCATTGCTGTGCTCCAAGTACAGTATCTGTGAGGGGTTGGAGTGTTGTGGCACCAGTGCCTAAGGCCCAATTTTTCAGTCCCTGTTTAACAGGGGCGTGTCATTACAATTTTTGAAGCAATACTTTGCAACAGGGCTCATTGCTGTGCTCCAAGTACAGTATCTGTGAGGGGTTGTAGTGTTGTGCCACCAGTGCCTAAGGCCCAATTTTTCAGCCCCTGTTCAACAGGGGCATGTAATTACAATTCTTGATCTAATAATTCACAGCAGGGCCCATTCCTGCACCCACCAAGAGTAACTCTGAGGGCTTACAGTGTTGTGTCAACACCACCACCACCACCAAAGGCCCAATTTTTCAGCCCCTGTTCAACAGGGGCATGCAATTACAATTCTTGATCTAATAATTCACAGCAGGACCCATTGCTGCACCCACCAAGAGTAACTGTCAGGGCTTACAGTGTTGTGGCACCAGCACCACCATCAAAGGCCCAATTTTTACTACCACTGTTCAACAATTATATGTAATTACAATTCCTGATATAATAGTTGACAGCAGGGCGTTCCAGCACCAACCAAGAGTAACTGTGAGTGCTTACAGTGTTGTGCCAACACCAACAACTAAGGGGCCTATTTCTGCAGAGTATCTACGGCAGGTCCCTACTTTCAAACATCCAACTTACAAACGACTCCTACTTGCAAACGCAAGAAGACAACAGGAAGTGAGAGGAAATCTACCCCTAGGAAGGAAAATTCTCTCCTGTAAGAATTAATATGGGAGAAAGGTGTCTCCTCTGTACTGATGCTTTATCAGCAATCCTTGTTTCAAGAAAAACACCACATTTCAAAAACAGTTGTCATTGGGACGGAAAGTGAGGTGAAATGTTCTGAACAGGGGCACAGACAGCAAAACAAATGTTACAGGGGTGATAACCCTTACCTATGTTTTCCAAAAAGTTTAAAAATAGATTTTTGGGCTGGAGCTACACTTAAACAATGTACCTGTTCAAAATTACAAACAGATTCTACATAAGAACAAACCTACAGTCCCTGTCTTGTATGCACCGCCTGTATACGGCTGTTCAGAGTATATAGGGCCTTTTTTATTTTATGTGCGGGGTTCCCCTTAATATCCATACAAGACCCAAAGGGGCTGGTAATGGGCTGGGGTAGGGGGGGGGGGGTCATGGGGTAGCTATGCCATTTTTCTTAAAGATTTTCATCCATATTACCGGGACCAGACATTACATTAAAGCCGCAAGCAGTTTTAAATGGCTTTTTTTTCCTTTAGAAGTGTCATTTTGTGCAGGGACAGTTCTAAACACGGGAAACACGTGGCACTTCACAGGCATACTTTAGACACCCCCCAGGTACGATATTTAAAGGAATATTTGACTTTTTTTTTTTTCACTTTATGCATCATTAAAATGACTGCTCCCGAAAAACGACCGTTTTTAAAACTTCTTTTTGCATTGATACATGTCCCCTGGTGCAGAACCCGGGTTCCCAAACCCTTTTTAGGACAATAACATGCATAATAGTTGTTATAATTAGCACTTTAGAATTCGAACGTTCGCATCCATTGTATTTAATAGGGTTCTAATGTTCGTACGAACTTTCGGTCCGTTCGCGGGTTCTGGTGCGAACCGAACCCGGGGGTGTTCGGCTCATCACTATTCCCAAGAAAAGGATTTTACAGGTAAGCTGTATTAAAGAATCCTATTTTTAAAGTAAACTATGGGAAATCGGAGGCAATGGGGATCAAAATAAATACGCGCTTACTATAGCTGATTACCACACAATTTGATTTCAGATGGACTGAGTCCCATATAAGTTACTTAGGGATAAAAAAGCCAAGAATCTGACTAAGCTATTTGAGCTTAATTACATATCAATGGCGAGACAGATTAAATTGGACTTTCAGAGATGGGACAAGGAAATTTTCACCTGGTTTGGAAGGACAAATATCATAAAGATGAATGTGATGCCGAGACTTCTATATCTCATACAGACGCTGCCAATCAAGATCCCCACAAGTTTTTTGAGAGACATGAGATCGAGGTTCCTGAGATTTATATGGGCAGGGAAACCAGCAAGAATACGTAGAACTATTTTAACACTTCCAAAAGGAAAAGGAGGGATTGGGGCTCCGGACCCAGTAAGATACCAAGAAGCCTCCCATTTAGGTAGAGTAGTGGAGTGGTGTAGGATAGGATGGGAGAAACCGTGGATACAAATGGAGCAGGCAACGATAGATATACACCCTTAGAGGGTCTGGTATGGATTCCAGAAGTGGAGATACCAAGGGAAGTGAGAAAACACCCGACAATAGGTGCCACTCTATTAGTAACTAAAAAGGTATTCAAAAAAACAAACATCTCAACATATCCTAGCCCGATGACCCCGATTTTAGGTACACTGGCATTTCAGCCAGGCCTTAAAGACCCCAGATTTGGAGCAATACGTCAGAGAGGTATTAGTAGGATCGTTCATTTTTCTATAAATAATCATCTAATGACAAAAAATGAGATAGAACGAGAGATAGCATCAGAATTAGACTTCTTAAGGAAGATGCAACTAGCTGCCTTTATCAGAACTAAGTTAAGTACGTTTGCGGAAGTTAGGCTACCGACGGGGTTCGAGGAGATATGTTTGAAGGGGGAATCATTAAAACATTTGCTGTCATACTTCTATGCTATATTAACTGAGTTGAAAACCCCACAGGAACTTACTTTCCTGCGGGAGTGGGAGAGAGACCTGGGTGTAATATTTTCTTAGGAGCAGAGAAACAGGATCTTGGTATATAATCAAAAAGCATCAGTGGCGAGTAGGGATGAGCCAAACACCCCCCAGTTCGGTTCGCACCAGAACCTGCGAACGGACCGAAAGTTCGCGCAAACTTTAGAACCCTCTTAAAGTATATGGGACTCGAACGTTCGAAATCAAAAGTGCTAATTATGAAGGCTAATATGTAAGTTATTGTCCTAAAAAGATTTTGGAGATTTTGGAGACCTGTATCAATGCAAAAAAAAGTCACCTCTGCGATTTTTATTTTTTGCGCTATAAACAAAAATAGAGCGACAATTTTTGAAAAAAATTCAATATTTTTTACATTTTGCTATAATAAATATCCCCCAAAAATATATTAAAAAAACATTTTTTTCCTCAGTTTAGGCCGATACGTATTCTACATATTTTTGGAAAAAAAAATTGCAATAAGCGTTTATTGATTGGTTTGCGCAAAATTTATAGCGTCTACCAAATAGGGGATAGTTTTATTGCATTTTTATTAATAATTTTTTTTTCTAGTAATGGCGGCGATCAGCGATTTTTATCGTGACTGCGAAATTATGGCAGACACATCGAACACTTTTGACACTATTTTGGGACCATTGTCATTTTTACAGCGAGCAGTGCTATAAAAATGCACTGGTTACTGTAAAAATGACACTGGCAGTGAAGGGGTTAACCAGGAGGGGGCGCTGTAGGGGTTAAGTGTGCCCTGATGTGTGTTTCTTAGTGTGTTTCTTACTGTTGGGGGGCGTGGCTTAGTGTGTGATGTCACCGATCGTTGTTCCCTATGACAGGAAGCACGGGGAAAGGTTTGTTTACACTTGCCTCTCTCCGTTCTTCCTCTCTGTGACCCGATCACGGGACACCGGTGGCGATCGGGTCCGCTGTTCCCGCGGGGACGGTCACTGAGAAGAGGACCGGGTCGTGAGTGCGCCGTCGGTAGCGCGCTCGCGACCCTCGGCTGGGATCTTAAAGGGGACGTACCTGTACACCCTTGTGCCATTCTGCCGACGTACATCGGTGTGCGGCGGTCCTTAAGTGGTTAATGAAGCGTAAAGTGAAAAAAAAAGTGAAATATTCCTTTAAATTTCGTACCTGGGGGGTTTATATAGTATGCCTGTAAAGTGGCACGTGTTTCCCGTGTTTAGAACTGTCCATGCACAAAATGACATTTCTAAAGGAAAAAAAGTCATTTAAAACTGCTTGCGGCTTTAATGAAATGTCTGGTCCTGGCAATATGGATGAAAATCATTGAGAAAAATGGCATTGGTATCCCCCCCCCAGCCCATTACATGCCCCTAAGGGTCTTGTATGGATATTAAGGGGAACCCCGCACCCAAATTAAAAAAAGAAAAGGCGTGGGGTCTCCAGGCCCTATATACTCTGAACAGCAGTATACAGCCGGTGCAAACAAGACAGGGACTGTAGGTTTGTTCTTAAGTAGAATCTGTTTGTCATTTGGAACAGGTACATTTTTAAAGTGTAGCTCCAGCCAAAAAAATCTATTTTTAAGCTTTTTGGAAAACATAGGGAAGGGTTATCACCCCTGTAACATTTGTTTTGCTGTCTGTGCACCTGTTCAGAAGATTTCACCTCACTTTCAGTCCCAATGACAAATGTTTTTGGAAAATTAGTTTTTTTTATTGAAACAAGGATTGGTGATAAAGCATCAGTGGAGAGGAGACACCTTTTTCCCATATTAACTCTTATGCCGCGTACACACGATCGATTTTTTCGACGGTGAAAACACAGTCGAAAAAATCGACGTTAAAAACGAGGAACAGCTTGTTCCCCTCACACACGGCCGTTTTAAATGTCATTTTTTTTTTGGTCGAAAAAAACGACCGTGTGTGGGCTCCCCGGCAGTGTTTCCTATGCCGCGGAAAACATGTCGAAAAAAACGACGAGAAAAATTAGAACATGTTCTAATTTTTCTCGTCGTTTTTAATGCCGTTTTTCTCGTCGAAAAAAACGACAGCCCACAGACTATCGTTTTTCTCGTCGAATGGGAAAAATGTCGTTTTTTTCGACGGGAAAAACGGCCGTGTGTACGCGGCATTACAGGAGAGAATTTCCCTTCCTAGGGGTTGATTTCCTCTCACTTCCTGTTGTCTCCTTCCGTTTGCAAGTAGGAGTCGTTTGTAAGTTGGATGTTTGAAAGTAGGGGTCTGCAGTAAATACTCTGCAGAAATTTGGCCCTAAGGTGTTGGTGTTGCCACAACACTGTAAGCCCTCACAGTTACTCTTGCTGTGAACTATTATATCAAGAATTGTAATTACATGCCATTGTTGAACAGTGGTAGGAAAAATTGGGCCTTTGGTGGTGGTGCTGGTGCCACAACACTGTAAGTCCTCACAGTTACTCTTGGTGGGCACAGGAATGGGCCCTGCTGTGAAATATTAGATCAAGAATTGTAATTACATGCCCCTGTTGAACAGGGGCATAAAAATTAGGCCTTAGGCACTGGTGCCACAACACTGCAACCCCTCACAAATACTCTAGTTGGAGCGCAGGAATGAGCCCTGCTGCAAAGTATTGCATCAAAAATTGTATTTACATGCCCCTGTTAAACAGGGGTAGAAAAATTGGGCCTTATGCACTGGTGCTGGTGCCACAACGCTGCAACCCCTCACAGATACTCTAGTTGGAGCGCAGAAATGAGCCCTGCTGCAAAGTATTGCATTCAAAATTGTAATTACATGCCCCTGTTAAACAGGGGCAGACAAATTGGGCTTTAGGCACTGGTGCTGGTGCCACAACACTGCAACCCCTCACAGATACTTTAGTTGGAGCGCAGGAATGAGCCCTGCTGCAAAGTATTGCATCAAAAATTGTAATTACACGCCTCTGTTAAACAGGGGCTGAAAAATTGGGCCTTAGCCACTGGTGGCGGTGCCCAGAAACAAAAATGTTCTTACATGCTGTCAGCATGATCATTGAGGAGGAAGAGGATAGTCACTCAGCATAACAGGATAGTCTCTCTGCATCAGCATAGGCAGTCTTGAAGGAAACTGACATTTCAAAGAAAATTATTCTGTTACATCAGCATCAGGTGCTTTGTAGCTGGTGGTTGATCCAAGACCTTTTTATGAAGGTCAGTTGATCGACCGAGTCGGTGGACAGGTGCACCCTGTGATCGGTTACAAAGCCTCCAGCAGCACTGAATGTGCGTTCCGAAAAAATGCTGGATGCAGGACAGGCCAGTAGCTCAATTGCATACTGTGCAAGCTCTGGCCAGTGATCCATCCTCAAGACCCAGTAACCCAGAGGATTTTCGGTGGCAAAGGTGTCCAAGTCTGATCTTGCCCCTAGGTATTCCTGCACCATGTAAACCAGACGCTGGCGATGGTTGCAGGAACCGATCATACCTTGGGGCTGCGGACTAAAGAATTGTCTGAACGCATTGGTCAGACAGCCACTTGCTCCACCGCTCCTTTCTTTGACTGACCGAAGCCTCAGCAACACGTTGTCCAGGACCAGGAATTTGTAACCTCCCAGTCTCTGGGAACACGTTGCACAGACCTTTCTGCAAGGCCTCCCGAAGATGCTTCATCCTCTGCTCCCTCTGCGACGGCAAGATAAGTTCCGCAACCTTACCCTTGTAACGTGGATCAAAGAGGGTTGCCAGCCAGTAATGATCCCTCTACTTGATAGCACGAATACGTGGATCCTTCCGCAGGCTTTGCAGGATCAGGGAGGCCATGCAGCGTAGGTTTGCTGAGACATTCGGTCCAGAGTCCTCTGGGTCACTCAGGACGACATGATCCGCAGCCACCTCCTCCCAGACACGTACAAGTCCATGGGTGTCTTGGGACTGTAATTGATCCCTTGAAGACTGCTTCTGATTCTGAGTGCTAGGCTCCACCTCCATGCTGACACAATCCTCCTCCTCCTCTTCCTGTGTGATAGGCGGGCCAGCAGGAACACTTTCTGGATAAAGGGGGCCTTGAGAGGTAAGGAAGTCCTCCTCTTCCGCCCTCTGTTTTGCCTCAAGTGCCCTGTCCATTATTCCACGCAGCGTGTGCTCCATCAGGTGGACAAGAGGGACAGTGTCACTGATGCATGCACTGTCACTGCTCACCATCCTTGTGGCCTCCTCAAATGGTGCCAGGACAGTGCATGCAACCCTGATCATGGCCCACTGGCATGGGGGAAAAAATCCAAGCTCCCCTGACCTTGTCCTGGTGCCATATTGCAACAGATACTCATTGATGGCCCTCTGCTGCGTGTGCAGCCGCTGCAGCATGGCCAACGTAGAGTTCCATCTGGTGGGCATGTCACAGATTAGGCAGTTCTTGGGCAGGTTGTATTCCTTTTGCAGGTCAGCCAGCCGAGCACTGGCATTATATGACCAGCGGAAATGCCCACAGAGTTTCCTGGCCTGCTTCAGGACCTCCTGTAAGCTTGGGTACCTGCCAAAGAACCACTGCACCACCAAGTTAAGGACGTGAGCCACACAGGGCACATGGGTCAGTTGTCCCTGTCGGAGGGCAGAGAGGAGGTTGGTGCCATTGTCACAAACCACCATTCCTGGCTTAAGTTGGCATGGCGTTAACCACCTCTGAGCCTGCCCCGCAGAGCTGACAGAATCTCTGCCCCAGTGTGGCTCCTGTCACCCAAGCACACCAGCTCAAGCACCGCATGGCATATTTTTGCCTGCGTACTTGCGTAGCCCCTTGAGCGCCTACGGAGCACCGCTGGTTTCCGAGGACAAAGCACAGGAAGAGGCCATGGAGGAAGAAGAAGAGGAGAGGATGGAGGAGAGAGGTGTGTCAGAATCACCAGTAGTAGCATTTTTGAGGCGTGGTGGCGTTACAACCTACAACACTACTGCACCTTGTCCTGCATCCTTCCCAGCTGCCAGAAGAGTCACCCAATGCACCGTGAAAGATAAGTAACGTCCCTGTCCATGCCTGCTGGACCATGAGTCAGCGGTAATATACACCTTACCGCTGACCGCCCTGTCCAGCGAGGCCAAGACATTGCCTTCCACGTGCCGGTAGAGAGCCGGAATCGCCTTCCATGAGAAAAACTGGCGTTTGGGAACCTGCCACTGAGGAACCGCACATTCCACAAACTCACGGAAGGGGGCAGAGTCTACCAACTGAAAAGGCAGCAGTTGAAGTGCTAGCAATTTAGCCAAGCTAGCATTCAACCGCTGGGCATGTGGATGGCTGGGAGTGAACTTCTTTCGGCGGTGCAGCAGCTGGGGCAGGGAAATTTGCCTGGTACAATCTGACGTCGGTGTACCGATAGCAGATTCCCCGCAAGTACTTGGCTGTGACACACCTAATTCTACACCTTCATTCCTCTCAGTGCAGGTTTTAGAGAGGACTGAAGGTATAGTGGGGTTGGAGATCTCAGCTGATGAGGAGCAAGGAGAGGTCCGCTTTGTTCTTTGGTGTTGGTCTTTTTTGTATGCTTGCCAACGGACTGCATGGCAGGTCGACATATGTCTGGTCAAGCACGTGGTGCCCAAGCGGCTCATGTTTTGGCCACGCGAGATACGCTTCAGACATATGTTGCAAATAGCAACGGTGCGATCTGCTGCACACGTCTCAAAAAAGGCCCACACCAAAGAACTTTTGGAATAACGCGCAGAGACAGCAGCGCCCTGAACATGCGGAACACTGCGGTGTGATGCAGTCGGTTGGCTGCCCTTAAGCTGGCCCCTGGAGGGCATCCTGCCTAGTTGGAGATGTGCCTCCTCCTCCTCCTGCTCCTCCTCCTCTCTCCTATCAGGCACCCACATGGAGTCAGTGGCCTCATCATACCCTCCCTCCTCATCGCTGGAGCAAATCTGGCAGTATGCTGCAGCTGGGGGAACATGACTGCCAGATTGCTGTCCTTGTTGGGCACCCCCTCTCTCTGGGCTCATGTTACTGCCTTCCTCTACCTGGATACCATCATCGGAGCCTTCAAAACGCTGGAGCATGTACCCAACACTGTGGTCAAACAGGTCGGGGGACTCCTCAGGAGGACATGGTGGGGCTAGGGAAGGAGTGACTGATGCCATTGAGCCTAGGGAAGAGGCCGCGTTGGCAGCTGCTTTGCCAGACAACGTACCCTGAGCCTGGGTGAGAGAGGATGAGGAGGATGAGGACGGCTTGGTCATCCACTCTACCAATTCTTCGGCATGTTGCCGCTCAACATGGCCAGCTGCCGAAAAGAAGGACAAGCGTGTCCCAGGGCCACGTGCTGATGAGGATGCACCGTGTCCTCAACCAGCACTGTTGCCTCTAGACACAGAGTCTGCTTGCCCTCTTTTATTGGCTCGTGACTGTCTGCCTCTCCTTGTTTGCCTTCCAGACATACGAATGGCCTGCAGTGAGATGTAGCTGCACAAAGGTGGGATGTGTATATATATATATATATATATATATATATATATTGTGAGGGGGTTAGCTCGGCAGCGGGTGTGTGTGACCCCCGAGATGGGCTCCCCACACAAAAACAGGCCCAGCAAACGGAGGTTGTGGTTTTCAAAATCAAAAAGGTGCGGTTTATTTTCTATTTACAGTGACAAAACACAGCAAAGCAAAAGAAACATAAACAAAATAAATCCTGGTCAACTTGACCTCTGACTAAACATACAGGTTTCCTAACTAACAACTGGGATCAGCCTAGTGCTGTCCTAGTCCCTAAGTCCCTGGTTTTAAATGTCCAAGCAAATAGCCACACAGGCTTTGTCTCACCGCACAGGGGTTCACTCTCCCTAGACAGTCCACACAGGTCTGGTTCCAGGCATGAGCTAACATCTAATGAAGCTGGGAGTTCTTATAGAGGCCTAAATGAGCTGACAAGCTTCAGCTGGTCTCATCAACTCCCTGTCTGCACGACGCCCCACACTCTCCCTAGAGGTATGAGTCATCCATGAGCCCACTAGCCTTAGCTGGGCTTATACAACTCTCCACCTAGTTGTATAAGTCGGCGTAAAGCCTGAATCTGGGCGAAATATATCTACCCCCCTGGATGCAACCAGGTGACTTTACCTTCCTGCTGTCACATACCCCCCCCTCTTGTTTTAACCTCGGGGTTGGAACACCAGCAATCAGGCATTCATGTACTCGAGACAAAGCATCCACATTCCCCATTTGAACGCCAGGGCGATGCTTTACTGTGAAGTTGAATTCCTGGAGGGCCAGGAACCACCTATTCACTCTTCTATTTGTTTCCTTGTTTTGAGCCATCCACTTTAACGGAGCGTGATCCGTAACCATGTCAAAGTGCCTACCTAGCAGGTAGTACCGAAGGGAATCTAGAGCCCACTTCACCGCTAAACACTCCTTTTCAACGGTGGCGTAATTTACCTCATGGGACTTCAACTTCCTGCTGAGGTAAATGACTGGGTGCTCTTCCCCGTTCCAGACCTGGGACAATACTGCTCCTAACCCCACATCTGACGCATCACTTTGTACGACAAAGTCTTTAGAGAAGTCGGGTGAGTACAACACTGGCTGGCTACATAAGGCTTGTTTCAAGAATTGGAATGCTGCCTCAGCCTCGGGGGTCCATTTAATCATGACCGACCCTTTCCCCTTCGTTAGGTTGGTTAGGGGCACAGCCTTAGAAGCAAAGTGGGGAATGAATCGCCGATAATACCCAGCGATTCCCAGAAAGGCTCGTACCTGCTTCTTGCTGTTGGGACGTGGCCAACTCTGGATGGCCTCGACTTTGTTGAGTTGGGGTTTTATTACTCCCCTCCCAATGGTGTACCCAAGATATTTGGCCTCCTCCTGCCCAATGGTACACTTCTTGGGGTTAGCCGTAAACCCCGCTTCCCGAACAGAGTCCAGGACTGCTTGCACTTTTGGCAGATGTGAGGCCCAATCTGTGCTATGGACAATTACGTCATCCAGGTAAGCCGCAGCATACTTCCGATGGGGCCTCAGCATCTGGTCCATTTTCCGCTGGAATGTGGCCGGCGCATTCTGTAACCCGAACGGCATTCTTTTATATTGGAACGCCCCGTCTGGGGTTACAAATGCGGTTTTCTCTTTGGCCAATTTGGCCAGGGGGATTTGCCAATACCCTTTTGTGAGGTCAAGAGTCGTCATGTATCGGGCTGTTCCCAGCCGGTCGATCAACTCATCTATACGTGGCATGGGGTAGGTGTCAAATTTTGTAACTTTGTTCAACTGACGAAAATCGTTACAAAATCGCCAGCTCCCATCCGGTTTAGGCACCAACACAATGGGACTAGACCAATCACTTTGGGACTCCTCTATCACCCCTAAGTTCAGCATTTTCTGTACTTCCTCCCGTATTGCCTCCCGTCGGGCCTCTGGGATCCGATAGGGTTTTAACTTCACCCTTTCACCGGGCGGGGTAATGATGTCATGCTCTACCCCAAATGTTTGTCCCGGCAGCTCAGAGAATACCTCCTTGTTGCGAAGCACAAACTCCTTAACCTCCTGTTGTTGGGGTTGTGACAAGGTGGCTGCTATTCCAACCTCAGGAATCACGCAACCAGTTTGAGCTGGTGACCAAGTGTCTGCGACTAGGGACTCTCTATCCCTCCAGGCTTTCAACAGATTAACGTGATAGATCTGTTCGGGCTTTCGCCTTCCTGGTTGTCTGACCTTGTAATTCACTTCGCTCACTTTTTCCATTATCTCGTAGGGGCCTTGCCATTTGGCAAGGAATTTACTTTCAACCGTAGGGACAAGTACCAGTATCCTATCCCCCGGGGAAAAGGTACGGGTCTTGGCTCCACGGTTGTACACTCTCTGCTGTGCTAACTGCGCTTGGGCCAAATGTTCCTTCACGATGGGCATTACCTGTGCAATTCGGTCTTGCATCAGGGCGACATGCTCAATCACACTCCTGTGGGGAGAACTCTCACTTTCCCAAGTTTCCTTGGCAATATCCAACAGCCCTCTTGGGTGTCTCCCATACAGTAACTCAAAGGGGGAGAATCCCGTAGAGGATTGGGGCACCTCCCTAATAGCAAACATCAGATAAGGAAGTAGACAGTCCCAATCCTTTCCATCTCTATCTACCACTTTCTTCAACATTTGTTTTAGGGTTTTGTTGAATCTTTCAACCAGCCCATCGGTTTGGGGGTGATACACAGATGTACGTAATTGCGTCACTTTGAACAATTTACACAGCTCCTTCATAACCCGGGACATAAAGGGTGTACCTTGGTCCGTAAGCAGTTCTTTACAAATACCCACCCGGCTAAACACAAGAGATAGCTCTTTGGCTATGGTTTTGGCCGAGGTATTTCGGAGAGGGATCGCTTCTGGATAACGGATGGCATAGTCCATTATAACTAATATGTACTGGTGCCCCCTAGCGGACTTGATTATAGGACCTACCAAATCCATGGCGATCCTCTCAAACGGGACCTCAATGATGGGTAGAGGGACCAGCAGGCTACGGAAATGTGGCATCGGGGCCGACCTCTGACACACAGGGCAGGAGGAACAATAATTTTCTATGTCCTTCATCACCCCCGGCCAATAGAATCTCTGTAATACCCTCTCTCGGGTTTTCTCTGTCCCCAGATGACCTCCAAGAATGTGCCCATGGGCCAACTCCAACACCAACTTCCTGTAAGCTTTGGGCACCACAAGCTGCTCAACGGTTTCTTCTGCCCTTTTTGCCACCCGATACAGTAGGTCCTTCTCTACGCTGAAGTATGGGTAAGTGCAGGTATTATCTGGGTTCACTAACTCGCCATCTATTTTCACTACGTTTTCCCGTGCCTTTATTAGGGCGGGGTCTTTCAACTGTTCTGTGGCAAAGTTTTCCCTGTGAACCTCAAGATCAGAAAACTCCACAGACGGTAGGTTTTCGTCTGAGGAGGTGGGCTCCTCTCCAGTTTCTTGAGTCTCCCCTGCCAATACTGATAAGGGAAATTCCGGAGAGTCCTCACCACTCTCAGGGGAGTTCTGGCTATCACATTCCTGGTACATAGGGGCACCAGTGGGGGGCTCAGGATCATCCCACAGTTCCCAGAACTTCGGAAAATCCCTTCCCACAATGGCGTCATACGGTAACTGAGATACTAAGCCCACTGGATGAGAGAGGGTACCTTTGGGGGTCTCGAAACACACTGTAGTCACGGGATACTCTCGGGTGTCCCCATGCACACAAATAACAGCTACCTTGCTATTCCCAGAGACCTCTGTTTTAACTAACTCAGCCTTTATCAGGGTCACAAGGCTACCTGAATCCAGCAATACCACAACATTTCTACCATTAACACACATTTTGCATAAATGTTTCTCAGTTCCTCGAATGGCAGTGCATGCGACTGTCGCACACAGCGACTGACGTCTGCCCGTCAGAAAGTCACACTGCATGGGTTCCTCCACAACCGGGCAATTGGCTGCAATATGTCCCGCTTGCCGGCAGCGGTAGCAAACGATCCTTCTTGCCGCCTCTTGAGCTGCTGATTTCCCAGGCTGTTCTCGCCAAACTTGGGGTAGAGCTCCCACCCTCTCACTCTCTCCACCCTTACCCCTTGGAATCCTCTTATCCGCCCCTGGGGATGGTCTGGTCTTAGGGTGGAAAGTCCGAGTGTCTCTGGAAGAGGCCGTCAGGTTCTCTGTAGCCAAGTATTTCTCCACACGATCCACAAGACCATCGGCCGTCTCTGGGTCTCCATGGCTTACCCACTTTTGGATGGCAGTAGGAAGAGCTCTCAAAAACCGATCCATTACAACACGTTCCACAATCTTTGGTGCGGACAAAGTCTCTGGCTGTAGCCACTTTCTGCTCAGGTGAATGAGATCATACATTTGAGACCTGGGGGGTTTTCCAAGCTGGAAAGTCCAGTTATGCACACGCTGAGCCCGGACAGCCTGGGTGACACCCAGCCTTGCCAATATTTCAGCTTTTAGCATCACATAGTCTTTTGCTTGGTCAGGCTCTAGGTCATAGTAAGCTTTCTGCGATTCACCAGTTAACAGAGGAGCCACCAGTCCAGCCCACTGCTCCTCAGGCCACTTTTCTCTTTCAGCAGTCCTTTCAAATGTGGTCAAAAATACCTCTGGATCATCCTCTCCAGTCATTTTTGTCAATAAACGACTCACCCCAAAGGACGCGGTATTAGTGGGACGGCTTTCCTCACTGGTCTGCGGACGTTGCTGCATTACTGCTTCCATTTGTTGTAGTCTCTGCTCTTGCTTCTGTAACAGGTCTATGAAGCGGGCCTCAGATTGCTGCTGGGCTTGTTGCTGAGCTTCCAGACTCTGTTGGTGAGCTTGCTGCTGGGCTGCAAGGCTCTGTTGATGAGCTTGCTGCTGGGCTGCGAAGTTCTGTTGTTGAGCTGCAAGGCTCTGTTGATGAGCTGCAAGGCTCTTTTGCAAACCTGCATTTGTCTGCTGTTGATTGGCATTTGCTAGAGCCAGCTGCTTCAGTATCTCCTCCATGCTGGCTTAAAAAAAACTGCCACTGGTTCTCCACCAACTGTGAGGGGGTTAGCTCGGCAGCGGGTGTGTGTGACCCCCGAGATGGGCTCCCCACACAAAAACAGGCCCAGCAAACGGAGGTTGTGGTTTTCAAAATCAAAAAGGTGCGGTTTATTTTCTATTTACAGTGACAAAAGAAACATAAACAAAATAAATCCTGGTCAACTTGACCTCTGACTAAACATACAGGTTTCCTAACTAACAACTGGGATCAGCCTAGTGCTGTCCTAGTCCCTAAGTCCCTGGTTTTAAATGTCCAAGCAAATAGCCACACAGGCTTTGTCTCACCGCACAGGGGTTCACTCTCCCTAGACAGTCCACACAGGTCTGGTTCCAGGCATGAGCTAACATCTAATGAAGCTGGGAGTTCTTATAGAGGCCTAAATGAGCTGACAAGCTTCAGCTGGTCTCATCAACTCCCTGTCTGCACGACGCCCCACACTCTCCCTAGAGGTATGAGTCATCCATGAGCCCACTAGCCTTAGCTGGGCTTATACAACTCTCCACCTAGTTGTATAAGTCGGCGTAAAGCCTGAATCTGGGCGAAATATATCTACCCCCCTGGATGCAACCAGGTGACTTTACCTTCCTGCTGTCACAATATATATATATATATATATATATACTGATTATACTGCAGCTAGCAGAATCAACTGTCTGCTGTGGTATTAGTATGAGAACACCAGCAATTGTCTTCAGTTAGTTTTAGGTGCACACTGTGCAGAGGACACAGTACACTAACTGAAAATACAGCAGCTCCCTGCTAGAGATGGCCTTGCGGTTCGCCCCGCGGTCAGTTCGCTGCGAATTTTGCACAAAAGTCCTTTTAAGGACTGGTATAGGTGTACTATTTTGTGTGCAGTAAATAGGGGTGTACTACACGCATAAAATACTCTAGGAAGAATAGTATAGTCCATTTCTACTGTGCAGCTTCTGAGCGGTTCTGCAGCTGTCTTTAGTCAGTGTAGGAAGGTTGCTGTGTGTGTACTAGCAGGGACAGACTCTACTAAAACAAAAGTCCTTCCAAGGACTGGTATAGGTGTACAGTCCACAAAAGTCCTTTTAAGGACTGGTATAGGTGTACTATTTTGTGTGCAGTAAATAGGGGTGTACTACACGCATAAAATACTTTCACATATAGGAAGAATTGTATAGTGCATTTCTACTGTGCAGCATTGTGACTGCTGAGAGGTTCTGCAGCGATACTACAAAGAGTGACAAACGCAATTAGAAAAAAGTATTATAACTGCTATGATAGACCAGTGGCCCCCGAAAACGACAGTTTGAAGCGGGGTGTTATATACCTTCTTCCACATATACTGCCCTTCTCTACAGCCTTTTGTCACAGGGTCATTTAAAAAGATGACAGGCAGAGGAAGAGGCAGGCCCTTCCGCAGGGGTGGTAGGGGTAGGGCAGGAGCACCAGGCCGGAGCCAAAGTGGGAAGTTGCAGAAGGTGCGTTTGATTACTTCAAAGGACGCACCAGACTTGGTTGAGTGGCTCACTCAGCCTTACTCTTCTGCACCCTCCTCATCCTCTCTATCTGCACCCTCTTCACTCTCTGCTGTGTGCACCCCCAAAGACACTACCACCAACACCACCGCTACCATATACCCTCCGCTTGAGTCACAGGAATTATTTTCCGATCCATCACAAGACTTCTCCGATGCGCAGGCATTCTTGACATTGGATCAGGAAGAGGAGGTAGCAACAACCGCCACTCAGCAGTCTGACGACAGTACCCAGATCAGCCCAAGGATGTTGGTCCCCGCTGTTGCTGCCTACTCCGAGATCTCTAATGTTAGTGGTGGGGAAGGTGACGTAGATGATGATGTGTCTATGGACGTCACGTGGGTGCCCACAAGAGAGGACCAGGAGGGGAGTTCAGAGGGAGAGATGGACCAGCAGATAGGGAGGAGAGGCAGGCGGAACTTACATTGCACAGGGGGGACAAACCAGACTGCTAATGTATCAGGACTCAGAGCGAGCCATCAACCATGTACAGTCACATCTGGCGCTCCCAGGACGCCGGCACATGGCACCGCAGTGTGGGCTTTTTTTTTTTTTCGTTTAATATCTTTATTTTTCTTTTATACCAACAAGAAAAAGAAAACAAAAGAACAGAGAAAAAAAAGGGACATTCCAACCAGACATTTTCATAGTTACAATTATATACGTAATACCTCATGTTCACTTTATCCAAATATACATCTACACTTCTGTTTTGTCCCAAACTTCCTTCATTCTTGAAGTCTACTATATCTGAATCTTTGTATCTACCCAGATTAACCTTTATTCCCCTCTTTAATCTTTAACACCCTCTTAATTTATCTAGGATCCTCCTCTTCTCGTTTCCTTCTTCATTACAACCCCATATTCACCTCCCCCTTCCCCCCACAAAAAAAAAACCCAACCTCTACCAAGAGACGGAGAGAACAAGTTTCCATTTTCTCTCATGTGCAGGTTCACATCTCATATTAGACCATCCTCACTCCTCACTTCCCTCCTCTAACATTCTCTTTCCTTCCTCAGAGTACATATATAAGTTCCATACTGTCCAAGTTTTAATATACTGTTCTCGCTTATTTTGGGCGGAGAGAACCAGGTCCTCCATTGCTCCTATTTCCCGCACTCTATTAAGCCATCCTGCTATAGAGGGTGGTCTAGAGTCTCTCCACCGTAGGGTCACTCCCACTTTTGCTGCATTATTTAAGTGACAAATCATTGATTTCCTATACTTCTGCACCGGGATCTGTGAACAATGTAAAAGAAAAAACGCAGGGTCGTCTGGTATCTGAAATTCTGTAAATTTTTTAGATATTCTCTGCACTTCCTGCCAATAATATCAAATTTTTTCACAGGACCAGAATATATGTAGTAATGTTCCTCTTTCCTCCCCACATCTCCAACAAGTCTCCGGATACTCCATAGACATCCTATGAAGCCTTACCGGTGTGTAATACCATTGAGTCAGGAGTTTAAAGTTGAACTCCTGGGTCCGCGTACAGACCGAGGAGTTCATTGGCAAAAAGATAATCTGTTTTCGCTGAGTTACTGTAAAGGTCCTTCCCAGGTCTCTTTCCCATTTACTGACCCCTGGCAACACAAAATCCTCCGAGGGGGAAATCAACAGCCTATACATCTTGGAAATCACTTGAAAAAGTGGTTCCTTATCTTCGCAATAGACTTCGAATGTTGTTAATTGCCGTTGAAAATCTAATGGAGATCCCAAGGTTCTCAAAAAATGGTTTATTTGAAATGCCTGCCAGAGGCTTAATCCGAAGTTTCCCTCGGTTTCTATCAACACATTGATAGTCGGCCAGGTTTCCGACTGTAAAAAATGTGAGACCTGGTTAAGGCCTTTCTCTTTAAGCTTTTTAAAAGTTCCCGACTCTATTCCTGGTACAAACCTATAATTTCCCAATATGGGGTACAGGGGCTAATGTCCCAAAGAAAACTTCGGGTTTTGACATGTCTTTGCGGAGATTCGTAATGTCGGTCCAATCGTAGGGTGTTTCTTCAAAAATGTTGGTAATGTTGTATAGCACCAAGGTGCTCGACATAGAGAAACTGGACTGATTTGTTGCTCCATGTCCACCCATCTTTTAAAATCTATATGTCTACACCAATCCACCAACCTTGCCAGGTGGACCGCTCGGTAGTATTTTCCAATATCTGGCACTCCCATCCCGCCAAAATTCTTGGGCATCATCAAAATCTCTTTCTTAATTCTTGGCTTCCTCCCAGCCCATATAAATTTCATGAAAAGAGAACTCATTTGACGGAGAAAGTCCGTTGGAATAATAATCGGTAAGGCCTGCAGCAGGTACAAGATTTTTGGTACAACACTCATCTTCACTATATTGCTCCGGCCAAACCAGGAGTGAAACCCATGTTGCCATTTATCCAGCAGTGTTCTTATTGAGTTGTATAATGGTGGGAAATTTATCTTGAAAGTGTTTTTTAAATTTGATGGTATGTGCGTACCCAGATACTTTAACTTGGTTTCCCATTTAAACCTAAAATTTAATTGTATCATTTTACACATTGTGGCAGGTACTGCCACACTCATTGCTTCAGATTTATTATGGTTTATTTTCAGGTTTGAAAGCCTACCATAACTGTCGATCTCCCTCACAAGGTTGGGAAGTGAAATATGTGGATTAGACATGGAAAACAACAGATCATCCGCATATGCCGATACTTTGTGGATTTGATCTCCTATTTGAACACCCTGTATATCCGGGTTCTGGCGTATTTTATTCAATAGTGGCTCTAATGAGAGTGCAAATAGTTGGGGTGAAAGGGGACATCCCTGTCGTGTTCCATTCATGATCTTAAAAGGTTTTGAATACACTCCATTTACCCTTACTGCTGCGCGTGGGGTCGTATAGACACCCATAATCCAACTGAGCATACGTTCCCCTAAGCCCACATGTCGCAGCACCTCAAAAAGAAAACGCCAATTCACTCTGTCGAATGCTTTCTCCGCATCCGTATTTAGGAACACGCAAGGGATGTCCCTCTCCTTGACAAAGTGGACCAAGTTTAGTACTTTTATCGTGTTATCCCTTGCTTCCCGTGTAGGGATGAATCCCACCTGGTCTAAATCTACTAGCTGAGGAAGCCATAGCTGCAGTCGTGATGCCAATATTTTCGCAAAAGATTTTAAATCCAAGTTCAATAATGAAATCGGCCTATAACTGCCGCATTCCCCCGGATCTTTTCCCTCCTTTGGGATCACCGTAATATGTGCCAGTAGAGCATCCGGTGGGAATGCCGCTGTCTGGCCCAATGCATTAAAGAGCTTCACCATCTGACCACTCAATAGTATAGCAAATTCTTTATAATATCTTATAGTATATCCATCTGGGCCTGGAGCTTTTCCTACTTTAATCTTTTTTAGTGCTGCATTCAATTCCTCCATAGAGATAGGGGTCTCTAAACTACATCGGGCTGGTGATGGGAGCCTTAGAAAATCTACCGCCTAAAGATATTTCTCTATAACTGACTGTGAGACTGGTTCTTTTGCCAGGTTATATAGCGAAGTATAGTATTCTCCAAATTCCTCAGCTATCTCTTTTGGTTTCCGTAATAGATGTCCTTCTTTCCCTCTAATTTGTGGGATATATGTTGACCGATTTTTTTCTTTTAATTTCCCAGCTAGCAATTTGCTACACTTATCTCCCAATTCATAATTTACTTTCCTTCCTCTTTGTATTGTTGCATGAGCTTTGTAGCGCAGGACCTCTGCAAGCTGTCTTCTCAACTGACCAAGTTCCCTTCCCACGGAAGGTACTTGTGTCTTTTTATGTTGAAGTTCCAATTTCTGGATCTCTTCTAGCAATTCCCTAGTCTGTTTTTCTCTCTTCTTCTTTAGTATTGATCCCTGTTTAATCAGGACTCCCCTAATCACTGTCTTGTGAGCCTCCCACACCATTCCCGGGTCACTTCCAGGCGTATCATTAATTTGGAAATATGCTGTGATTTCTTTAGCCACATCTTCCCTGACTTCAGGGTTCTGTAGTAAACTCTCATTTAACCGCCATCTTCTTTCTTGAGAATGAACCGTATTGGATAGAGAGAGACACAAGCTGATCGGGGCGTGATCCGACCACGTTATATTTCCAATCATCACTTCTGATATTAAGGAAATCATATAACGAGGGATCAGAAAGAGGTCTATGCGGGAATATACTTGGTGCGGATTCGAGAAAAAGGTGTACTCCCTTTCCTCCGCATGCATTATCCTCCAGATATCCACTAATTGCCCTTCATGTAATTTCCGCAATATACCTCTTCTGACCCCCCCTGGTGTTGATGATGTCCCTTGGGAGGTATCTAGTTTAGGGTCCAGAGAGATATTAAAATCTCCCCCCAAGATCAATTTACCCTCTGCAAACTCTGATAGCTCCGAAAGGACCTTCTTCATGAATGAATCTTGATGTACATTTGGTGCATACAGCGTGGCCAGTGTCACCTTAATTCCTCCAATACTCCCTTTCAAAAAAAGGAATCTACCTTTTGAGTCCAAGCGTTTATCATGTAATGACCAGGGGAGTCGATTAGAAATCAGAATTGATACTCCTTTGGATTTTGCTTCCTGGTTTCCTGCATGATAGACGCATGGATAAAATCTGTTCTGGAGGAGTGGGAGTCCCCCGGTCTTGAAATGCGTTTCCTGCACATAAGCTACATCTGTCTCCATACGCCGTAAGTCATTCAACAACATCCTACGTTTCTCTGGGACGTTAAGTCCCTTGGCGTTTAGGGACGTTATTTTTATTCCCTCCATCTCTAAAAAAACAAAAAAAAAAAACAAAACTCCCCCCTCCCTCTTTCCCTTCCTAAGCCCCTAAGGGAAAACACCCATTTCTGAACCCTTCCCCAATGGTTCCCGTGGATGCAAACCTAAATTGGGGGTGTTAGTATGAGCCGGCTAAGAAGCTCCATCTCGTCCCCCCCCCCCATCCCTTCCACCCAGCTATTGTCCTAAATTTCCCAAATATCAACATCCGCAGTTTACCTATCTTTATTTACTTTTACCATCTTCTTATCAGACCTCATAATATTTTTCTCATATCTCACCTTGCTTGTTACTATTACCACTGCCCTCTTTTACACCTGACTTTTAAGAGGGTATCCCATAAAAAAGCCAGGACCCTTTTCCTCTCCCTTTCTTCCTCCTCTTCTCTCTACCCCCTATCATCTTCCTTCCTATCTTCACATTCCCAAGCCCTCCCTTGAACCCCTTGGGCTTTTTTTAACGTGTCCGCTGCTGACAATAGTGTTGCCATCTGCAGACTTTGCAGTCAACGCATAAGTCGCGGTAAGTCCAACACTCACCTAGGGACGACCGCCTTAAGAAGGCACATGAACTCCCATCACCGAGCCCAGTGGGAGCAACGCCGTCAGAACCCACAAAGCCAAACTCCAGGCTCTCACCGTCCAGCCTCTTCTACTACTTCTCCTCTCTCTTCACAGTTGTCCTCCACTCCACCTTCCATCATCCCGTCCCCAAGTTTATCTGGAAAAAGGCAGGCTTCCGTGGGCCAAATGTTCGAGCGTAAAAGAATGATGACGCCGGATAACCCTCTTGCCCAACGGTTGACCGCTGGCTTGTCAGAACTCCTAGCCCGCCAACTACTGCCATATAAACTGGTGGACTCGGAGGCCTTTCGAAAATTTGTGGCCATTGGAACACCACAATGGAAGGTCCCAGGAAGGAAATATTTCTCCCAGAAGGGCATCCCAGAGCTATATGGCCATGTTCAGCGGCAAGTGAATGTATCTCTGGCACACAGTGTCGGTGCCAAGATACATCTGACCACAGACACGTGGTCTAGCAAACACGGGCAGGGAAGGTATATTACTTTTACTGCCCACTGGGTGAACCTTCTGACGGCCGTCAAGCATGTAACCTGTGGCACCCGTGTAGATTTGGTTTTGCCGCCACGGATTGCATGCAGGCCTGCCTCTTCTTCTCCTCCTCCTCTTACTCCATCCTCCCTCTCCTCCTCGGCTGACTCCTCCTCTTCCGCTGATACCGTCTCTTCCGCTGCGCAGCCCAAGATCCACAGAACCTATTCGACATGCCAGGTGAGACGTTGCCATGCTGTGCTGCGTCTGTTGTGCCTGGAAGCCAAGAGCCACACTGGCCCTGCACTCCTTTCAGCTTTGCGTTCACAGGCAGATCAGTGGCTAACACCACTCAATTTGACAGTTGGTAAAGTGGTGTGCGACAACGGTGCCAATCTGCTGAGCGCGTTAAAACAGGGCAAAATTACACACGTGCCATGCATGGCACACGTCTTGAACTTGGTCGTGCAGCGATTCGTTGTCAAATACCCTGGGGTCCAGGACGTCTTGCGGCAGGCAAGGAAAATCTCGGACCATTTCAGAAGATCTTACACGGCCATGGCTCGCCTTGCTGACATTCAGCGGCGACACAATCTGCCGGTCAGATGTCTTATTTGTGACTGCCCGACGCGATGGAACTCAACCTTGTATATGCTTGATAGGCTGCTCCAGCAGAAATGTGCAGTTAACGACTACCTGTACGAACTCTGCGCCAGAACAGGTTCTGGGGATCTTGGTTTTTTTCACCGCGTCAGTGGCTGCTCATGCGCGATGCATGCAGACTTTTGCGGCCATTTGATGAGATCACCAAACTGGTCAGTCGCAGCCATGGCGCCATCAGTGACATCGTACCTTATGCCTTCTTTATGGAGCGTGCATTGCGTCGTGTCATTGATCAAGCCGTCGAGGAGCAGGAAGATGAGGAAGTCGCAATGCTGGATGAATTCCCAGGGGGGCTACTCTATCTGAGACAAGTCAACAACAGGAGTCTGAAGAGGAGTCAGAGGAGGATGGTGCCGGGGCGGATGAGGAGGAGCAAGAAGAGCATGCTTTAAACCTTTCTGGGATCCCTGCTGTTGTTGTTCGTGGATGGGGGGAGGAGATCGAGGACGACATTATCCTGGATGATGACGAGCAGGAGCCAAGCCACCACACTGCTTCCAGTTTAGTGCAAATGGGGGCCTTCATGCTCCAGTGTTTTAAGAGGGACCCCCGTATAAAAAGCATAAAGGGCAAGGACCATTACTGGGTGGCAACGTACTTGGACCCCCGGTACAAACAAAAAATGGCAGAAATGTTACCACCATCACAGAGGGCTGTCAGAATGGAGCACTTCCAGGCCTTGCTTCCAGAAATGCTGCATTCTGCTTTTGCATGCGCTGGCAGAGGAATTTCCACTCCCAGAGGAACAGTTGTGGATACCAATCCAACACCGCCTGCAAGAAGAGGGCAGTTTGAAGATGTCTTGGTCACTTCTGATATGAGATCATTCTTTCAGCCGACCCATCGACAGGTCTCATCCGGATCCAGCATCAGGGAACGCCTAGACCGACAGGTGTCCGACTACATCGGATTAACAGCCGATGTGGACGCTCTGAGAAGTGATGAACCCCTGGACTACTGGGTGGGCAGGCTTGACCTCTGGCCAGAGCTTGTACAATTTGCAATGGAACTGTTGGCTTGCCCCTCGTCCAGTGTCCTGTCCGAAAGGATGTTCAGCGCAGCAGGGGGGATCGTGACCGATAAGCGCACTCGCCTAGCTCACGACAGTGTTGACTACCTCACATTTATAAAAATGAATGAGGCATGGATCTCTGAGGAATTCAACACATGTGACCAGTAGACCATGTTTCATTCAAATTCCTCATGACAGGCCACAAATATCCACCACCACCTATAACAATTATTCATGGTCCCTGTCTTCTTGGGTAAATACAGCGGCATAAAAGGCCTTTTATGTCCATTGAATGCCTAATTTTTGGGGCCTGTAGTGCCCGAAACGTATTTATCCTGTGAATGCCTAATGTACCTCCAGCCACAGAAAACAAAGTTCTTTGCTGTCAGATGAATGCCTGTTGGCTAATTTTTGGGGCCTGTACTGGCCGACACTTACTTCTTTATCCAGGCTGTGAATGCCTAATTTTTCAGACTGGAATTGAAAATCAATTCTGCTAAATTGTGGAACGGATCTGGACCCATTTTACAGACGTGTGAATGGACCCTATATGTATTTGACATGTATTTACTGGCTGCTGTCAGTTCTGGCTGATTTAGGCCGAGCTATTACAATAAAACCGAGCAATATAAAAAAAACGAAATAAACGTTATAACTGTATAAACGATTTATATAACTTATAAAAAAAAAAACATTTATGGCAACTTTTCCAATAGCAGGATCATCTCCTGCACCCCCTTCATAGCCTGGCCTTGCGTCTCTTCCATGGCCTTCATGCGCTCCTGAATTGACAACATTTTTCAGGTAAGAAAAGAATGCTTGTCGTTGTCGATCACAAATTTGCTTAATACTTCTGTTATGTCATTGTCCATGTTGTGGGACTATGTGTGCACAGCTAGTAATTATTTTGTGGCTGCATATATGACCTGAAGGTTTTTAATGTTCGCCTCCCATTGAAATGAATGGGGCCCGCCGCGAACCCGCGGTTCGCAAACATTTACCCACGATCGCGTTCGCGAACTGTCCCGGGAGATGTTCGTCCATCCCTACTCCCTGCCTGTGGTATTGGTATGAGAACACCACCAATTGTATTCAGGTACCTTTAGGTGCACGCTGTGCAAAGGACACAGTACACTAAGTGAAAATAAAGCAGATCCCTGCCTGTGGTATTGGTATAAGAACACCATCAATTGTATTCAGGTACCTTTAGGTGCACGCTGTGCAAAGGACACGGTACACTAAGTGAAAATAAAGCAGATCCCTGCCTGTGGTATTGGTTTGAGAACACCACCAATTGTATTGAGGTACCTTTAGGTGGACGCTGTGCAAAGGACACAGTACACTAAGTGAAAATAAAGCAGATCCCTGCCTGTGGTATTGGTATGAGAACACCACCAATTGAATTCAGGTACCTTTAGGTGAACGCTGTGCAAAGGACACAGTACACTAAGTGAAAATAAAGCAGATCCCTGCCTGTGGTATTGGTATGAGAACACCACCAATTGTATTCAGGTACCTTTAGGTGCACGCTGTGCAAAGGACACAGTACACTAAGTAAAAATAAAGCAGCTCCCTGCCTGTGGTATTGGTATGAGAATATGAGAACACCACCAATTGTATTCAGGTACCTTTAGGTGCATGCTGTGCAAAGGACACAGTACACTAAGTGAAAATAAAGCAGATCCCTGCCTGTGGTATTGGTATGAGAACACCACCAATTGTATTCAGGTACCTTTAGGTGAACGCTGTGCAAAGGACACAGTACACTAAATTAAATCAATGCAGCTCCCTGCCTGTGGTTTTAGTATGAGAACACCACTAATTGTATTGAGGTACCTTTAGGTGAACGCTGTGCAAAGGACAGAAGTACACTAAATGAAATTAATGCAGCTCCCTGCCTGTGGTATTGGTATGAGAACACCACCGATTGTATTCAGGTACACGCTGTGCAAAGGACACAGTACACTAAGTGAAACACTGCAGCTAGCACAATCACCTGCCTGCCTGTCAGTATAGAGAATAACAGGAACGGAACTAGCTAAACTGAATACAGTGTGTAAATATATATACAACACATGCATATAAATCCTCTACACACTGTAACTGCAGCTAACTGACTTACCTGCCTGCTCTATCTAACTAAAAATAAATGACACTGTCTCTCTCTGTCTTTAACCTCTCTCTCTTTAACCACCGCAACACACTATACAAGGCCACCACGGAGGCGGCCTTATATAGTGTGGGGCGTGTACTAAACCCCCTGAGACATAATTGGCCAAAGCCACCCTGGCTTTGGCCAATTATGGCTCTCCGTTTTTTGCGCGCTTTGATTGGCCAAAGCATGCGGGTCATAGTGCATGCTTGGCCAATCATCAGCCAGCGATGCACTGCGATGCCGCAGTGAATTATGGGCCGTGACGCGCCACTCGAATTTGGCGCAAACAGCCCATAATGTTCGAAATTCAGCGAACAGCCGAACAGGCCATTTTCGAGTTGAACATGGGTTTGACTCGAACTCGAAGCTCATCCCTAGTGGTGAGTAGATACCAAGAAGGGGGTATAAAATCCTCACTAGATGGTATAGAACACCAACGGTACTACATCGGATATACCCCCAAATATCAGAAATCTGCTGGAGATGTAAGGAAGCAGAAGGTACTATATTGCACATTTTTTGGGAATGTGCGAAAATCAAAGAATTTTGGAGAATGGTAGCTGAAACTATTGAATTAATAACAGGAGTACTGCTAGGAGAAAACCTGGCTACATATCTATTATTTGATATCCCTATCTCAGTGGAAAAATACAAAAATGTCTTATTGAGACATCTGCTGGTGGCAGCGAGGGCGTGTATCCCTGTCCTGTGGAAATGTGAAAGCCCCCCATTAGTGATGAGCCGAACACCCCCGGGTTCGGTTCGCACCAGAACCCGCGAACGGACCGAAAGTTTGCACGAACATTAGAACCCTATTAAATACAATGGATGCGAACGTTCGGATTCTAAAGTGCTAATTATAACGACTATTATCCATGTTATTGTCCTAAACAGAGTTTGGGAACCCGGGTTCTGCACCAGGGGACATGTATCAATGCAAAAAGAAGTTTTAAAAACGGACGTTTTCCGGGAGCAGTCATTTTAATGATGCATAAAGTGAAAAAAAAAAGTCAAATATTCCTTTAAATATTGTACCTTGGGGGTGTCTAAAGTATGCCTGTGAAGTGCCACGTGTTTCCCGTGTTTAGAACTGTCCCTGCACAAAATAAAATTTCTAAAGAAAAAAAAAGCCATTTAAAACTGCTTGCGGCTTTAATGTAATGTCTGGTCCCGGTAATATGGATGAAAATCTTTAAGAAAAATGGCATAGCTACCCCATCAACCCCCCCCCCCCCCTACCCCAGCCCATTACCAGCCCCTTTGGGTCTTGTATGGATATTAAGGGGAACCCCGCACACAAAATAAAAAAGGCCCTATATACTCTGAACAGCCGTATACAGGCGGTGCATACAAGACAGGGACTGTAGGTTTGTTCTTATGTAGAATCTGTTTGTAATTTTGAACAGCTACATTGTTTAAGTCTAGCTCCATGCCAAATTCCTTTTTTTAAGCTTTTTGGAAAACATAGGGAAGGGTTATCACCCCTGTAACATTTTTTTTGCTGTCTGAGCCCCTGTTCAGAACATTTCACTTCACTTTGTGTCCCAATGACAACTGTTTTTGAAATGTGGTGTTTTTATTGAAACAAGGATTGGTGATAAAGCATCAGTAGAGAGGAGACACCTTTCTCCCATATTAATTCTTACAGGAGAGAATTTTCCTTCCAAGGGGTAGATTTCCTCTCACTTCCTGTTGTCTTCTTCCGTTTGCAAGTAGTAGTCGTTTGTAAGTTGGATGTTTGAAAGTAGGGACCTGCCCTATATACTCTGCAGAAATTGGCCCCTTAGGTGTTGGTGTTGGCACAACACTGTAAGCACTCACAGTTACTCTTGGTGGGTGCTGGAACGCCCTGCTGTCAACTATTATATCAGGAATTGTAATAACATATAATTGTTGATCAGTGGTAGTAAAAATTGGGCCTTTGATGGTGGTGCTGGTGCCACAACACTGTAAGGCCTGACAGTTACTCTTGGTGGGCGCAGCAATGGGCCCTGCTGTGAATTATTAGATCAATAATTATAATTGCATGCCCCTGTTGAACAGGGGCTGAAAAATTGGGCCTTTGGTGGTGGTGGTGGTGGTGGTGGTGTTGACACAACACTGTAAGGCCTGACAGTTACTCTTGGTGGGCGCAGCAATGGGCCCTGCTGTGAATTATTAGATCAATAATTATAATTGCATGCCCCTGTTGAACAGGGGCTGAAAAATTGGGCCTTTGGTGGTGGTGGTGGTGGTGATGGTGGTGCTGGTGCCACAACACTGTAAGGCCTGACAGTTACTCTTGGTGGGAGCAGCAATGGGCCCTGCTGTGAATTATTAGATCAATAATTATAATTGCTTGCCCCTGTTGAACAGGGGCTGAAAAATTGGGCCTTTGGTGGTGGTGGTGGTGGTGATGGTGGTGCTGGTGCCACAACACTGTAAGGCCTGACAGTTACTCTTGGTGGGCGCAGCAATGGGCCCTGCTGTGAATTATTAGATCAATAATTATAATTGCATGCCCCTGTTGAACTGGGGCTGAAAAATTGGGCCTTAGGCACTGGTGGCACAACACTGCAACCCCTCACAGATACTGTACTTGGAGCACAGCAATGAGGCCTGTTGCAAAGTATTGCATCAAAAATTGTAATTACACGCCCCTGTTAAACAGGGGCTGAAAAATTTGGCCTTAGCCACTGGTGGTGTCGCCCATAAACCAAAATGATCTTCCAAGCTATCATCATTAATCGTATCATTGAGGAGGAGGAGGAGGATAGCCAGTCAACATAACAGCACAGGCACTCAGCATCAGCATCAGTCTTGAAGGGATGTGACATTTTAAAATCAATTAGTCTGTTATATCAGCATCAGGTGTGTGGTAGCTGGTGGTGATCCAAGACTGGTTCATCTTGATGAAAGTCAGTCGATCAACCGAGTCGGTGGACAGGCGCACCCTGTGATCCGTGACAAATCCTCCAGCAGCACTGAATGTGCATTCTGAAAGAACGCTGGATGCAGGACAGGCCAGTAGCTCAATTGCATACTGTGCAAGCTCTGGCCAGTGATCCATCCTCAAGACCCAGTAAGCCAGAGGATTTTCGGTGGGGAAGGTGTCCAAGTCTGACCTTGCCCCTAGGTATTCCTGCACCATGTATATCAGACGCTGGCGATGGTTGCTGGAACCGATCATACTTTGGGGCTGCGGACTAAAGAATTGTCTGAACGCATCGGTCAGACGGCCACCTTCCCCACCGCTCCTTCTTTGACTGCCCGAAGCCTCAGCAACTCGTTGTCCAGGACCAGGAGTTGGTAACCTCCCAGTCTCTGGGAACGCGTTGCACAGACCTTTCTGCAAGGCCTCCCGGAGTTGTCTCATCCTCTGCTCCCTCTGCGACGGTAACATAAGGTCCGCAACCTTACCCTTGTACCGTGGATCAAGGAGAGTGGCCAGCCAGTAATGGTCCCTCTCCTTGATCCGAAGAATACGAGGATCCTTCCGCAGACTTTGCAGGATCAGGGAGGCCATGCAGCGTAGGTTAGCTGAGGCATTCAGTCCGGAGTCCTCTGGGTCACTAAGGACGACATGATCCGCAGCCACCTCCTCCCAGCCACGTACAAGTCCACTGGTTTTTTGGGACTGTAAATCATCCCTAAAAGACTGCTGCTGATGATGCTGAGTGCCAGCCTCCACCTCCATGCTGACACAATCCTCCTCCTTCTCCTCCTCCTCCTCCTCTTCCTGTGCGATGGGTGGGACAGAAGGAACACTGTCTGGGTAAAGGGGGCCTTGAGAGGCAAGGAAGTCCTCCTCTTCCTGCCTCTGTTCTGCCTCAAGTGCCCTGTCCATTATTCCACGCAGCGTGTGCTCCAACAGGTGGACAAGAGGTACAGTGTCACTGATGCATGCACTGTCACTGCTCACCATCCTCGTGGCCTCCTCAAATGGTGCCAGGACAGTGCATGCATCCCTGATCATGCCCCACTGGCGTGGTGAAAAAAACTCAAGCTCCCCTGACCCTGTCCTGGTGCCGTAGTCGCACAGGTACTCATTGATGGCCCTCTGCTGCGTGTGCAGCCGCTGCAGCATGGCCAACGTTGAGTTCCACCTGGTGGGCATGTCACATATAAGGCGGTTCTTGGGCAGGTTCAACTCCTTTTGCAGCTCAGCCAGGCGAGCACTGGCATTATAAGATCTGCAGAAATGCACACAGACTTTCCTGGCCTGCCTCAGGACATCCTGTAAGCCCGGGTACCTGCCCAAGAACCGCTGCACCACCAGGTTAAGGACGTGAGCCACACAGGGCACATGGGTCAGTTGTCCCTGTCGGAGGGCGGAGAGGAGGTTGGTGCCATTGTCGCAAACCACCATTCCTGGCTTAAGCTGGCGTGGCGTCAACCACCTCTCGGCCTGCCCCTGCAGAGCAGACAGGACCTCTGCCCCAGTGTGGCTCCTGTCCCCCAAACACACCAGCGCAAGCACGGCATGGCATCTTTTTGCCTGCGTACTTGCGTAGCCCCTTGAACGCCTACGGAGCACCGCTGGTTCCGAGGACAAACCACAGGAAGAGGCCATGGAGGAAGAAGAAGAGGAGGGGGTGGAGGAGAGAGGTGTGTCACAACCAGTAGTAGAATTTTGGAGGCGTGGCGGCGGAACAACCTCCAACACTACTGCACCTTGTCCTGCATCCTTCCCAGCTGCCAAAAGAGTGACCCAATGGGCCGTGAAAGAAAGGTAACGTCCCTGTCCATGCCTGCTGGACCATGAGTCAGCGGTAATATGCACCTTACCGCTGACCGCCCTGTCCAGCGAGGCCAAGACATTGCCTTCCACATGCCTGTAGAGAGCCGGAATCGCCTTCCGTGAGAAAAAGTGGTGTTTGGGAACCTGCCACTGAGGAACCGCACATTGCACAAACTCACGGAAGGGGGCCGAGTCTACCAACTGAAAAGGCAGCAGTTGAAGCGCTAGCAATTTAGCCAAGCTAGCATTCAACCGCTGGGCATGTGGATGGCTGGGAGTGAACTTCTTTCGACGGTCCAGCAGCTGGGGCAGGGAAATTTGCCTGCTAGAATCGGACGTCGGTGTACTGCTAGCAGAGTGGCCGCAAGTACTTGGCTGTGACACACCTAATTCTACACCTTCATTCCTCTCAGTGCAGGTTTCAGAGAGGACTGAAGGTATACTGGGGTTGGAGATCCCAGCTGATGCGGTGCAAGGAGAGGTCCGCTTTGTTCTTTGGTGTGGGTCTTTAAGGTAGGCTTGCCAACGAGCTGCATGGCAGGTCAACATATGTCTGATCAAGCATGTGGTGCCCAAGCGGCTGATGTTGTGGCCACGCGATATACGCTTGAGACATATGTTGCAAACAGCAGCTGTGCGATCTGATGCACTCGCCTCAAAAAAGGCCCACACCAAAGAACTTTTTGAATGACGGGCAGAGGCAGCGCCCTGCACAGGCGGAGCTCTGCAGTGTGATTCCGTCGGTGTGCTGCCCATACGCTGGCCACCCAAGGGCATCCTGCCTCGTTGGAGATGTGCCTCCTCCTCATCCTCCTCCTCCTCCTCTCTCCTATTAGGCACCCACGTGGAGTCAGTGACCTCATCATCCCCTCCCTCCTCATCACTGGAGCCAATCTGGCAGTATGCTGCAGCTGCTGGAGCATGACTGCCAGATTGGTGTCCTTCTTGAGCATCCCCTCTCTCTGCTCTCACGCTACTGCCTTCCTCTATCTGGGTATCATCATCAGATCCTTCGAAACGCTGGGCATCCTCCTGGAGCATGTACCCAACACTGTGTTCAAACAGTTCGGGGGACTCCTCAGGAGGAGGACATGGTGGGTCTAGGGAAGGATTGACTAATGAAGATAATGATACCAGAGAAGAGGACGCTTTGGCAGCTGCTTTGCCAGTACCCTGAGCCTGGGTGAGAGAGGATGAGGAGGATGAGGTGGGCTTGGTCATCCACTCTACCAAGTCTTCGGCATGATGTGGCTCAACATGTCCAGCTGCCGAAAAGAAGGACAAGCGTGTCCCATGGCCATGTGCTGATGACAATGCACCGTGTCCACGACCAGCACTGTTGCCCCCAGACACAGAGCCTGCTTGCCCTCTTTTTTTGCCTCCTGACTGTCTGCCTCTCCTTGTTTGCCTTCCAGACATTTTAATGGATGGCCTGCAGGGAGATGGGAAAAACAGCAATAAGGGCTACCTTCAGGTGTATACTGTGCAGGAGGCTTAGCAACAATGACACTGACACTGTCCCCTGCCTATCCTTCTCTGTCCCTAAACACAAGGATTTGCAATATGCTTCAGCAAGATTGGTTTAGCACAGAATAGCACACTGACAGTTTCCCTCACTGTCCTTCTCTGTCCCTACAAACAAGATTTAGCACAGAATAGCACACTGATAGTTTCTACGAGTGTCCTTCTCTGTCCCTAAACTCAAGGATTTCAAATATGGTTCAGCAAGATTGGTTTAGAACAGAATAGCACACTGACACTTTCCCTCACTGTACCTCTCTGTCCCTAAACTCAAGGATTTCAAATATGGTTCAGCAAGATTGGTTTAGAACAGAATAGCACACTGTCAGTTTCACTCACTGTCCTTCTCTGTCCCTACAAACAAGATTTAGCACAGAATAGCACACTGATAGTTTCCACGAGTGTCCTTCTCTGTCCCTAAACTCAAGGATTTCAAATATGGTTCAGCAAGATTGGTTTAGAACAGAATAGCACACTGACACTTTTCCTCACTGTACCTCTCTGTCCCTAAACTCAAGGATTTCAAATATGGTTCAGCAAGATTGGTTTAGAACAGAATAGCACACTGACACTTTCACTCACTGTCCTTCTCTGTCCCTACAAACAAGATTTAGCACAGAATAGCACACTGATAGTTTCCACGAGTGTCCTTCTCTGTCCCTAAACTCAAGGATTTCAAATATGGTTCAGCAAGATTGGTTTAGAACAGAATAGCACACTGACACTTTCCCTCACTGTACCTCTCTGTCCCTAAACTCAAGGATTTCAAATATGGTTCAGCAAGATTGGTTTAGAACAGAATAGCACACTGACACTTTCCCTTACTGTCCTTCTCTGTCCCTACAAACAAGGTTTAGCACAGAATAACACACTGACACTCTCCCTACCTATCCTTATTTGTCCCTAAACACAAGGAATCCAGGATTAGTAAAGGAAAAAAAATGACACTGTCCCTGCCTATGCTTCTCTTTCCCTGCTCCGGAACACACTACACAAGGCTGCCGCGCTGGTGGCCTTTTATAGTGTGGGGTGTGTACTAAACCCCCTCAGCAATAATTGGCCACAGGCATCCTGCCTGTGGCCAATCATTGCTCTCCTCGCTGCCGGCGCTGTGATTGGCCAAGCATGCGGGGTCACAGTGCATGCTTGGCCAATCACAGCGCCTGGATGACACTGCGATGGCGTAGTGCATTGTGGGCCGTTCGCGTCACTCGAATTTGGCGCGAACGGCCCAAATCGTTCGATCTTCTTCGAACGATCGAACAGCCAATGTTCGAGTAGAACGTATGTTCGACTCGAACACGAAGCTCATCCCTACCCCCCATCAAGAGCACAATGGTTTGCGAGAATTGCAGAAATTCAACAAATGGAGAATCTTACTCTGACAATGAAGGATCAAGATGGGAGGTACCGAAAGACTTGGGCCCCATACATGGCGTATAGGGAAGAGACAAGAGTTGATGAGTGAGGGAATACGACGGTCGGTAGCGAAGGGGGGAGGAGCGAGGCACTGTAGAGGATGGGGTTTGTTTTTTTTGGGGGGGGAGGGGGTTGGGTGGGGAAAGAAAGGGAAAGAGGAGTTTATAATAAGTTAAGTAGTAAATTAGGAAGTAACAGAATGTATATACCGTATATACTCGAGTATAAGTCAACCCGAATATAAGCCGAGGCACCTAATTTTACCACAAGAAACAGGGAAAACATATTGACTCGAGTATAAGCCTAGGGTGTCCATCTGCATGCCTCACTTTGCCTCACTGTGTCCATGTGCATGCCTCACTGTGCCCATGCCTCACTGTGCCCATGCCTCACTGTGCCCATGCCTCACTGTGTCCATGACTAGACTTACGTTTAACATAGGAGTCTATGGAAGGGGTGCCCAGCTTTGAAAAATCGATGCTCCCTGGCCGTAGGTCCCCCAGACAGAAAACTTTGCACACATGTAGAGAAGAACTGGGGCTATATGTGTACCAAGCCGGTACCGTGTCCCCAAATTTACAGGAGAAATTACCGTTTAACATGGGAGTCTATAGAAAGGGTGCCTGGCTTTAAAAAAATGGGTGCTCCCCGGCCGTAGGTCCCCCTGACAACAAACTTTGCACACTTGTAGAGGAAGAGTGGGGCTATATATGTGCCAAGGCTGGGGTCCAGGGGACCTACGGCCGGCTGGTACCAGGACCCCAAAATCCGTGAGATCAGGCGCAAAAAGGTGACTCGAGTATAAGCCGAGGGGGGCATTTTCAGCACAAAAAAATGTGCTGAAAAACTCGGCTTATACTCGGGTATATACGGTAATTAACAGAATGTAATACAAATGTGAAACTAAGACTATGTAAGATTATCTGAAATGATGTTAAGAAACTTAAGAAAAATAAAGAATTTATGACAAAAGAAAAACATTTACTAAGCGCTGATCCAGATTTTTTGGCGATCCACTCGCACCCCAACGGTGGGAGAGTGGTTGGACAGAGTTTCTGAAATCTGTGCAATGGAGGAGACGCTGGCTCAGTCCTCCGACAGAGTTGACAGATTCCACAAAACCTGGTCCCCATGGTTTTTATTCTGCTACTCCAAGACATTTGAGGAGTTAAAGGTCACTCAGTTTTCTGACTAAAGGAGAAACCTTGTCATTTATATCCTAATAGAAGTTTGTTACAAATATACAAATAATACTTGATGCTGAAGCTCACAAACCTATAAGTTCTAATACACCACACATAGTTAGGCAATACCATGTTATATTGAAGGATAACTGTACTTTCACCCTTTCCATAAATACTTTTCTTTCTCGTACATCACGGGACACAGAGCGACATAGTCATTACTAATGGGTTATATAGATACCGTCAGGTGCTGGCACTGGCAACTTCCAAAACCGGAAGTACCCTCCCCTATATAAGCCCCTCCCATCCGGGAGCACCTCAGTTTTTTGCCAGTGTCTAAGGTGTTGGCCAAGAAGAAACATGTGTTTTTCACTGAGCTTGCGTACAGGTTCTTTTGGGCCTCAGTAAGCTATTCCGGATCCGACCAAAAAAGCTTCATAGCTAAACGGTCGGTACCCGGGCCTTGCAGAGAAGAGCAAGGTTTTGCCTGTAATGCTTCTCTTAGGAGAGCTGGACCCTGGGATCCAGAGCTCTGGTCATACCCACGACCAAGATGTTTTCTGTGCAGGGTGCTATACAGGTCCAGGGGAGTGGAATCCTTGGGAACCCGGTCCCTGAAGGTTTGATTACAATGCCTGCCGTGATAGGTGAAGTTTGGGCTTTTGTGGACCAAACAAAGTCCTGCGGCGGGGAACAGGTAAGTGGGGGCCCCCAGGAACTTGGTTCTATTGGGGGACCCCCAAGCCTAATTTGTCTTTCTGTCTGTTACCTAATGGTATTCCCGCAAAATTCTGTGCATGCCTGTAACTACTAAAAAAATGTAATCATTTTTAATGGTGGTCAAGAAAAAAAAAAAAAAAAAATTTTTTTTATATATATATATTTAATATATTAGACTGCTGTACCTGTGTTTGTCCACTAGAGGCCGCTGTGGAATGTTTTCTTGTCATGTGGACTAGCTTCTTCTCAGCAGAGCAAAGTCCAGGCAGATGGTGAGTTCTCTTATAGGAAACTGCTTCCTCTGCCATGTTGCAGTGCTCGTCCATCCCCCGGCCTGCGGCAAAGAGGGGCCCTGGCTCCTGTCCCTTGTTACCATATTTGAAATTAGCGCCGAAGGCGCACGTGCCCGCGCGCGTGCGCGTGCACGCGCCTCTATATATAGAGGTGAGCCAGGAAAGGGGGCGGAGCCTGGGGGATGACGCTCTGTGCGCGCCGCAGCGCTTCTGCGCATGTGCGGGCGTCCCAGCAGTTTTAAAAAAACCACAATATTGTAGTGAGCTGGCTATGAAGTACAGAGACAGAGCTGGCAACATTTAAAGGCATACAGCAAGCGGTTGATACAGGCATCCCCTAGAAAGGCACATTAGTAGACACCAACTGTGATATAGCAGCAATTGTGCTAGACTATTCTCAGTAAAAGTGGTGTATTACGGCTGGAATACCTCAGCTTTAGGCTTAGGAATATGCCGTCCAGAAGCTCCGGAACTGAATCTTCCAGGAAGCGAAGGGGGTCTCATCGGGCTCGGAGGATCTTGGGCATACTCCTGCTGCACCAGTCTCCCCTGAAGTTCAGAGGTAAGTGACCGTAGAGACCCCGCAGGGGTACTTGGTACTGTGGCTGTCCTCAGTCACCTGCTCCTGTGTATGTAACAGAGGAGGTTTTTTCCTCAGCTCTGGGAGGATTAGAGAGAGATTGTCAACATTTATCGCTGCCTCCCTGTCAGGGAAAGCACGCCCGATCTCCGTCTCCTCCTTCAGAATGCCTGTTAGCAGAGCAACAGTCCCATACAGGGATCGACCTGCCTGAAGGGGATCAGGATAAGGTTGATTCTGTTATAGAGGAATCAACAGTGGGGGAACCTTTTCTCAGCATCTCAAGCTGAAAGATTATGGGTTCAGTCTCTGACTAACATGGTCCGATCAGCATTTAAAAATGCACCTTGCGGAACCATCAACCACTACTGTATCCTCGTTGGGGTCGCTAGAAGCCCCCAGACTGTTTGTTCTTTCCCACTTCACCCTTTACTGAAAGGGCTCATTTACCAGGATTGGGAACGTCCTGAGAAAATATTTATTCCCCCAAGAGATTTCCGGTGGTCTATCCCATGGAGGATAAGTTCATCAAAAAAAAAAAAAATGGAAGGTCCCTACAATGGACGCAGCCATCTCTTGTATGTATAAATCACTGACATGTCCAGTGGATAATGTCCAAATGTTCAAGAACCCAATAGATAAAAGATTGGAGTCCTTATGAAAATCTGCTTGGTGATACAACCAGCAGTAGCAGCTATTGGGGTCTGCTAAGCAGTGAAGGATCAGTTGAAACAGGTCTTGAGGGACTTGACAGATCAGCAGGCTTTGCCCTAGCTGATCTACCTAGAGCCTTAGGCTTTGCGGTTGACGCCATAGAGGATTCAGTCCATCAGGCCTCCCGCCTTACGCTGTCTATAGTACATATGCGTAGGCTCCTATGGCTCAAAAACTGGTCTGCTGAAGCTCCCTGTAAAGAATGGCTGGTTAGCGTCCCATTTCATGGTGAACGCTTATTCAGGGAAAACCTGGACAAATATCCAGAAAATTTCCAGCGGTAAAAATACACTCTTGCCGGTTAAAAGCAGAGTTAGAGGTCCCTCTTTAAGAGGCCTGCTTCTCCAGTCCCTGGGGCATCAGCTGTGTAACAGTTCCGACGGCCTCCTCGGTCAAATCCCGGGGGTAAAAAACAGGGACAGTAGCAGGGTAATGAGAAACCCTGGGTCAGGGGAGGTACAAAACCTCCCCCAAAGTTAAATTCATGAAGCCCCCACTCAGTCGGGTGGGGGGAGGACTCCAGTTGTTCGCAAGAGACCTGGCGGGACACGATCAAGACAGATAGGTGCTCTCCGCAGTAGGTTTGGGATACAGTTTGGAGTTAAAAGACTCTCCTCCTTCCCATTTTTGAGGTCAAACGTGCCAAGGGATCCCCGGAAGAGAGAGTCCCTCCTGTTGGCACTAGAACAACTATTGCTCCAAGGAGTAATTATGGAGGTTCCCCTGGAAGAATGAGGGTTCGGGTTTTACTCAAACCTCTTTACAGTCCCGAAGCAAACGCGGACGGGAGGCCCATATTAATTCTAAAAGGGCTATACAAATTCCTGTATATCAGGACTTTCCGATGGAGTCGATCCGATCGGTGGCCACTGCCCTACAAGGGGAGGATTGGTTAGCCACGATCGACATCAAAGATGCTTATTTGCACATTCCCATCTTTCCAGTCCACCAAAAATTTCTACGCTTTGCAGTAGAAGGGCGCCATTTTCAGTTCAGAGCCTTACCCTTCGGTTTGGCCACAGCACCACGAGTGTTTACAAAAATTCTGGCCCTTTATTGGCCAATCTAAGAACACAAGGTGTAATGATAATGGCATATCTGGATGACTTGTTGCTGATAGACCACTCAGTGAAAAAACTAGACGTGGTCGTTCACAAGACGATCAAGTATCTGGAATCTCACGGTTGGATTATCAACCGAGACAAGTCAGCCCTAAAAACCAGTCAAAAGTCTGGAATACTTGGGGCTAAGGTTGGATTCAGGCCAGAGAAAAATATTCTTGCCTCGAGGAAAGGTGTTGTCTTTGAAAGATTTGATCCACTTAGTGGGTACAAAAAAGACAGCCGTCCATACGCCTGTATATGAGGCTGCTGGGAAAAATGGTGGCATCATTCGAAGCAGTACCCTACGGTCAATTCCATTCAAGGAATTTGCAAGGGGCCATACTGTCAGCCTGGAACAAAAAAGTTCAGGCCCTAGACTTACAATGTCCTTGTCCCCTTCCGTTCGCAAGAGCCTCCGTTGGTGGTTGGTTCCCCAGAATCTGGAAAAAAGGAAATCCTTCAGTCCGATTTCTTGGAAGGTGGTCACTACAGATGCCAGCCTTATAGGCTGGGGAGCAGTACTGGAGCAATAGTCTCTCCAGGGCAGATGGTCGGATGCAGAAAAGGCCCTGACCATCAATCTCTTAGAGATACGAGCAGCCCGGTATGCCCTAGTAGCATGGACATCCAAACTCCAAGGGTCCCCTGTCAGAATGCAATCAGACAATGCCACAGCAGTGGCATATATCAATCATCAGGGGGGCACCAGGAGTCGTGCAGCCCAGAGGGAAGTAAATTACATCCTGAAATGGGCAGAAAAATATGTCCCAGCCATATCTGCGGTATTCATTCCAGGAGTGGAGAATTGGAAGGCGGACTTTCTAAGTCGCCAGCAATTAGGCCCAGAGGAAGGGTCCCTTCACCCCGAGGTTTTCTGGACAATATGTCAGCGGTGGGGAACATCGGATGTAGATCTTCTAGCATCCAGATTCAACGCAAAGGGGGACAGGTTTGTCTCTCGGACAAGGGATCCCCTAGCTTGCGGCTCGGATGCCCTAGTGTTCCCTTGGGATCAGTTCAAGCTGATATATGCATTCACACCGCCACAATGGTTACCTCGATTACTCCGCAGAATCAGGGTAGAAAAGAAACCGGTGATTCCGGTGGCCCCGAAGAGCGTGGTACGCGGAGATTGTAAAATTTCAGTGGGGAGTCCTTGGACTCTCCCACGTCGTCCGGCTTTCGCAAGGACCGATATACCACCCTTCCTTACCAGCCCTAGGTTTGACGGCCTGGCTATTGAAGCCCACATTCTAAAAAAGAGAGGGCTCTCTAATGCTGTGGTATCTACCATGATCAATGCCAGGAAGCCGGTATCCAGGCAGATCTACTATAGAATCTGGAAGGCGTACATCGCGTGGTGTGAGGCCAAGAAATGGCATCCACATAAGTACGTAATAGGTAGGATTCTGGACTTCCTACAGTGGGCTGTAGATAGGAAGCTTGCCTTGAGTACTATCAAGGGTCAGATTTCGGCCTTGTCAATATTTTTTCAAAGGCCCTTGGCTTCGCATTCACTAGTCAAAGCCTTTATACAAGGAGTGATGCGTATTAGTCCTCCGGTTAATATTCCCATATGTCCATGGGATCTAAACTTGGTTCTGTCGGTTCTACAGAAACAACCATTTGAACCATTACAGCACATTTCCTTGGTGCTTCTCACCAGGAAATTGATTTTTCTAGTAGCCATTTGTTCGGCTAAAAGAGTATCGGAATTAGCAGCTATGTCCTGTAAGGAGCCATATCTGGTTATCCATAAGGACAGAGTAGTGTTACGTCCTCATCCAGCCTTTCTTCCTAAGGTGGTATCGAGGTTTCATTTGAACCAAGATGTGGTTCGTCCTTCTTTTTTCCCCAAACCTACTTCGGTAGAGGAAAAGTTATTGCATTCTTTGGATGTAGTAAGAGCAGTTAAAGCTTATCTAAAAGCCACTGCTCAGATTCGCAGAACGGATACTTTGTTTATTCTGCCGGAAGGCCCCAGAAAGGGTCAGGCAGCGTCAAAATCTACTTTAGCCAAGTGGATTCGACAGGTCATTATGCAAGCTTATGGCTTGAGAAGGAGACCGCCTCCGTTCAAAGTTAGAGTGCACTCCACGAGAGCAGTTGGAACTTCATGGGCAGTGCATCACCAGGCCTCCCTGGCTCAAATCTGTAAGGCCGCAACGTGGTCTTCAGTTCACACGTTTACTAGGTTCTACCAGGTGGACGTTAGAAGTCAGGAGGATGTCGCCTTTGGGCGCAGTGTGTTGCAGGCCGCAAAAGATCCTCATGTCTGATAGCGCTCAGCTTATATATGGTGTATCCCCCCCCTCATTGGGCATTGCTTTAGGACATCCCATTAGTAATGACTATGTCGCTCTGTGTCCCGTGATGTACGAGAAAGAAAATAGGATTTTTATAACAGCTTACCTGTAAAATCCTTTTCTTGGGAGTACATCACGGGACACAGAGCTCCCGCCCCTCTTTGGGGACACTTATTGCTTTGCTACAAAACTGAGGTGCTCCCGGATGGGAGGGGCTTATATAGGGGAGGGTACTTCCGGTTTTGGAAGTTGCCAGTGCCAGCACCTGACGGTATCTATATAACCCATTAGTAATGACTATGTCGCTCTGTGTCCCGTGATGTACTCCCAAGAAAAGGATTTTACAGGTAAGCTGTTATAAAAATCCTATTTTCCTACTTTCTCTCTCTATAGAACATGTTGCACGCATTCCTTATGTTTCACAAAGGCCTGTTCAAGCAATGAATACAATTCAGATCTCTTCTGTTGGAGGGATTGAAAGGTGGAGGCCTCTAGGTTTTGTTTATATTTCAATTCTAATTCATGTATCTCTTCCAGCAGGGAGGCCATGGTGGAGGCCCTTTCTCTCTTCAATCTCGTATCATGTGAAATTAATATCCCCCTCAGTACACATTTTAATGCTTCCCACTTTATGGGCTAAATTGTTGTGTCATCTTTATGGTCATTGAAAAAAGCTGAAATTGTCTTCACCGTGGCCCCCGCTGTCAGCGGATCTTTTAACCACTTAAGCCCCGGATCATTTGGCTGGCCAAAGACCAGGCCACTTTTTGCGATTCGGCACTGCATTGATTTAACTGACAATTGCGCGGTCTTGTGACGTGGCTCCCAAACAAAATTGACGTCCTATTTTTCCCACAAACAGAGCTTTCTTTTGGTGGTATTTGATCACCTCTGCGGTTTTTATTTTTTGTGCTATAAACAAAAATAGAGCAACAATTTTGAAAAAAAAACCAATATTTTGTACTTTTTGCTATAATAAATATCCCCAATTTTTATTAAAAAAAGCAATTTTTTTCTCAGTTCAGGCCGATATGTATTCTTCTACATATTTTTGCAAAAAAAAATCGCAATAAGCGTATATTGATTGGTTTGCGCAAAAGTTATAGCGTCTACAAAATAGGGGATAGTTTTATGGCATTTTTATTATTATTATTTTTTTTACTAGTTATGGCAGCGATCTGCAATTTTTATTGTGACTGCGACTTTTTATCGAACACATCGGACACTTTTGACACATTTTTGGGACCATTGTAATTTTTTACAGCGATCAGTGCTATGAAAATGCACTGATTACTGTGAAAATGACACTGGCAGTGAAGGGGTTAACCATTAGGTGGCGTTGAAGGGGTTAAGTGTGCCCTAGGGAGTGATTCCAACTGTTAGGGGGAGGAGCTACCAGTGACACGTCACTGATCACTGTTCCCGATCACAGGGAACATTCGATCAGTGACATGTCACTAGGCAGAACAGGGGAATGCCTTGTTTACAAAGGCATCCCCCTGTTCTGCCTCTGCCGACCGCAATCGCGGGCCACCCGGGAACATCGAGTTCCCGGGACCCGCGAGCGCACTCACTAGGCACGTGTCGGGCCCATGCCTGCCCATGCCATTGTGTCAACGTAAGAGTGCGTGCGGCGGTTGCTATGTGGTTAATAGGTTCTCGTTTAGTCTCCATGAAAATTTTGGTTTTATAGTATTAGGGACCTTCACCGATAAAAATAATGGGAAATGATTTGACCATTTTTGTATACCTATCTGGGACCACGGCTCCCAATACAGTAAAGGATGAGAGACCAAGAAATAATCTATCCTACTGTACGTATTATAGGTAGCAGAGTAGCATGTGTAATCTTTATCCACAGAATGTAAAACACGCCAGACATCTACTAAGTGAAGAATGAAACATCCACTTCAGCTTATTTAAGCGAACATATGAAGTGTGTGGGTTACCCGTTGAGGTGTCCGTGGCAGGGTCCATGGTTAAATTTAAATCGCCTCCCAAGTTTACAGCTCCCTCCTGAAAATCTCTAAGTTTCACTAAAACCATGGCCAGCATACTAGCTTGCCCTTGATTTAGCGCATATATATTCGCTAATGTAAATGACTGTGCAAGAATTTTACATTTAACAAATCAGGGTCAATCAACTTTTGCACATCAGAGACTGGGACAGGGGAGAGTAAAATCTAGTGGACATTATTGGAGCCGATGAGGATTTAAAGCGGAGTTCCGCCATTTTTTTTTTTTTTTAAAGTCAGCAGCTACAAATATTGCAGCTGCTGACTTTTAAAATAAGGACACTTACCTGTACAGGGCGCTCGCGATGTCGGCAACCGAAGCCGAGCTATCCCTCGGCTCTTGGGTGCTGCCGTTGCCATCTTCGGTAAGGGAATCAGGAAGTGAGGTCACATGCCTCGGGACTTTAAAGGTGTCAAAAATAGTTAGTGACCAAATGAATGATCAACACAAAATTATATAGAAAAATAGAAATACATTTTATTACAAAAATTATAAAAACATGAGATATTTGATATCCAACAGATTGATTCAATCAATCAATAAGGGCATATTGTATATAGTTGCATATCACTGCATTTTAAATGAGAATGAAGGATGTGGTCAAAATCTTACCAGTAATCTGTATAGGGAAAAGCTTATCACACTGATTCATTAAAAACACAAGGAGGTGCTAGGAGAAGTTGACCAAAGCCAAAGGAATCCCCCAGGACAAGAAGGGGATCTCATGCAATCCTGCAGATGGAAGAAAAAGAGACGGGTGTCTTCACTGAGGAAAGGCACCCCAAATGGAATTAAAAAACAAAAGAGAGTAAAAATAGAGGTAGAGAAATGGATTGAAGGGGTTAATACTTTTAAATAGAATCAATGACATGAGATATTTGTATCAGTAAATCCAAAGTTGCAAAACCAGTCCACATAGCGGGCAAGACAAAAAGCCTCAAAATATCAAGAGAAGGGACTCTCACTAGATCCAAAAATAAAGGGAAGAGACCCTGTAATAATGTAAGTAGATAAGATATACATTAGTAAGCGGACGCTTAGAAAGGGGGAGGCACAGAATGGCGGCACAGAACAAGACACGGAGATGACAAAAGGCCGGGCTTGCAGGTGTTGAGGCTGCAGCGGCCATGATGGAAAGTCCGCCCGCCCATTCCATGTTTGGGAACACAGGAATGGACAGGACAATAGTGATCACTGTGGACCGGAAATGTAGGGAAACATATCACGATCCACCAGGGCACTAAAAAGGGGAAAAAAAGATGGTAAAAAACAATCTGCCGAATGTGGGCAGAGCCAACCAGTCAATGTCTCCCAATAGGGCTGAGAGGGATGAACTATTGATTGAAGAATAAAACCAAACTGCCCAGGGCGTCCATACAGGAAAAGCAGAGAGCCCGAATAGTCCTGGGGAGAGGGAGAGGGGGGGAACAAGGGGAAGGAAGGGAAGGTATGGAAAGGGAGCAGGAAAAAGAAGTGGGAAAAGGGAAGGGATGAAGGGGAGAGGAGGGGAAAGGAGGGAGGGGGATGGGAAAGAAGGGAGGTAGGCAAGGTGCAACCTAATCCCGAGACTTCCAAGGTTAAGAAAATGACTCAAAAAATGAAGATAAAGGATTTATCTAAACAACAATAATTGTCAAAATTGTTAGACATGTTGTTTGTCAGTTTCCAATGGCAGAGCAAAATGACCACATCATTCAAAAAAACACAATGAAAATGAAGTGCATAGAATTCAAGCAAATAAACTGCATATACAAAGTTAAAGGGATTGTAAAGGTTTGTTTTTTATTTTCTAAATAGGTTCCTTTAAGCTAGTGCATTGTTGGTTCACTTACCTTTTCCTTAGATTTCCCTTCTAAATATTTTTTTTCTTTGTTTTCTTTGTCTGAATTTCTCACTTCCTGTTCCTCCTCAGTAAGCTGTTCAGTAAGCTGTTCTGGCTGACTCCACACCACTCGGATGATGGTGTGAAGTTTAGTGAGGAGAAACAGGAAGTGAGAAATTCAGATAAAGAAAAAAAACATTTAGAAGGTAAATCAAAGGAAAAGGTAAGTGAACCAACAATGTACTAGCTTAAAGGAACTTATTTAGAAAATAAAAAAACGAACCTTTACAACCCCTTTAATACCAAAATAAAAATAAAAAATTGGCTTAAGAAACATGAACAGACAAAATATTTTCAAGGTGGTGATCATTAAAAGTCAGGCACAAAGAAGAAAAAGAAATGAAAGAAAAGGTTTGAAACTGAGGGCATCCTTTAGACCAAAATTAGAAATCCATTTTGCTTCACGCTGCAGTAGGATCTTGTCATAGTCACCCCCTCGTTGGTTGGGGGAACATGCTCCAGTGAATAAAAATACATCATGGAGTCATCAAAACCATGGCATAGGCCCATATGGCGACTGATAGGTGTTTCCATTTTCTTTTTTTGAACCAGGGAAACATGGTCCCTGATTCTTTTAAAGAAAGGACGCTTGGTTTTGCCTATATAATAGGCTTGGCATTCGCATGTCATGATGTAGACAATGACAAATGCTTTGACAATTGACTGAAAACTTGGGAAACCATTGGGGAGAGTTATACTCCAAGAGGTGTGAATATAAGGACAAAACCCACATTTGTGGCACGGTCTTGTCTCCCTTGCCTCAATGGGGTTGGTCACATTGGGGGCATAGTGGCTGTGAACTACATAGTCTTTTAAAGAGTTGGATCTTTCAAAGGTGATTTCTGGGTATTCCTTTAGATGCTTAGATACCAGGGGGTCCCCCGTTAAAAGGTACCAATGTCGTTGTAACAAATCTCTCATCTGCTGATGTTGCCCTGAAAACCTAGTGACAAGGCGAACACCTTCAATGGGTTTATTTTTTTGAGGGTTATGGATGAGAGTGGATCGCTCATGGTTCTTTGCCTTAAGGTAGGCCTTTTTAAGGCATTTCCTGCTATAGCCTCGTAGAGAGAGACGATCCTGCAGGGCTTTGGCCTCGGCCTCAAAGTGAGAGTTTTCACTGCAATTTCTGCGTAGCCTAAGGTATTGCCCATAGGGCACACTGGCAACTAAGGGGGTGCCTTTCCTTAGTGAAGACACCCGTCTCTTTTTCTTCCATCCGCAGGATTGCATGAGATCCCCTCCTTGTCCTGGGGGATTCTTGGTGGGCTTTGGTGAATTTCTCCTGGCACCTCCTTGTGTTTTTAATGAATCAGTTTGGTAAGCTTTTTCCTATACAGATTACTGGTAATATTTTGACCACATCCTTCATTCTCATTTAAAATGCAGTGATATGCAACTATATACAATATGCCCTTATTGATTGACCTTAATTAATTTATGGACCTTGTCTATATGTTATTTTGCAACCAAATCCTTGTATGGTTGCCTATAAATTATGTATCTACATAAATGTCATTTTTTCTTTTAATGCATTTACATGAGTGTTTATATACCGTATATACTCGAGTATAAGCCGACCCGAATATAAGCCGAGGCACCTAATTTTACCACAAAAAAATGGGAAAACCTATTGACTCGAGTATAAGCCTAGGGTGTCCATCTGCATGCCTCACTGTGCCTCACTGTGTCCATGTGCATGCCTCACTGTGCCCATGCCTCACTGTGCCCATGCCTCACTATGCCCATGCCTCACTGTGTCCATGACTAGACTGACGTTTAACATAGGAGTCTATGGAAGGGGTGCCTGACTTTGAAAAATCCGTGCTCCCTGGCCGTAGGTCTTCTAGACAAACAACTTTGCACACTTATAGAGGAGAACTACATGTGTGCCAAGTGTCGGGTCCAGGGGACCTACGACCGGCCAGTACCGGGTCCCCAAAGTCACCAGAGAAATGACCGTTTAACATGGGAGTCTATGGAAGGGGTGCCCGGCTTTGAAAAATCAGTGCTCCCCAACTGTAGGTATTCTAGACAAAAAACTTTGCACACTTGTATAGGACGAGTGCGGCTACATGTTTGCCAAGTCTGGGGTCCAGGGGACCTACGGCCGGCCAGTACCGGGTCCCCAAATTCTGGGATATCAGGGCAGGCAAAAAAGGTGACTCGAGTATAAGCCGAGGGGGGCATTTTCAGCACAAAAAAATGTGCTGAAAAACTCGGCTTATACTCGAGTATATACGGTATATTTCTTTCTGTCACCTCTAGTACAGTAATATGCCATTTATTCATCTCCTGAAGAAGCTCGTTTAGGAGCGAAACATGTCGAGGTCATGTCGAGAACATTATCGAGAACATGTCGAGAACATTATCTGTGATCTTTTCTGTGGCGTATTCAGGCCTCTGACATTCAGAGATCCAAATCTGAGGAACTTCATGGTGGGTATAGGTAGAGCATAGATATGCCCAGTATATGATATCTGGTCACCGAGGCTTATTTTCATTGATACATGTCCCCCAGGGCAGTACCCGGACCCCCATAACCATTGATTGCCCAATTACTTGCATATAAGCCTTCAAAATTGTCACTTTTGATTTTTCATGTTCAGGTCCCATAGACTTCAATGGGGTTCGTTATTCGGTTCAGAACTTTCGCAATGTTCGAAAGTTCTGGTGCGAACCGAACAGGGGGTCATTCGGCCCATCCCTATTACCAAGCAATTGAACAGGTGTACCTAATAAAGTGGCCGGGGAGTGTATTTCCTGTCAATGCCCTTCATTTGTTACATCAGTCTTAAAGGGGAGCTAGGAAGATTGTTTTATTTATTTATTTATAAAAAAAATTCCTTTCCTTTTTTTCAAATCAATCATTTTTATTATTATTTAGTCATAACACATATCAGACATCAAATAAACAAATAAGTGTTCCGAGTAGGCTGGGAAATAAACAAGTACATAAAGAGCTGATCACTCCACTAAAATTAAGCTTCTCAATTTTAGAACTCAACATTATTTCCCCAATCACCCTGTCGGCATTTTATTTCCCAAACTGTGGCCCCCTTCCCCCACTGGGTCTCACTAAAAAAACACTCCTGCCGACCATAGTGTGTAATCGGCCATCAACCCTCTTTGCCTACTCATCTATGATCTCTTCCTTATCCATATCTGATTCTGTCTCCATAGCTATATCAATTAAACTAAATAAACAAAACAAGCAACAGAGTAATAAAAAAAAAAAAATCCAACAGAAAAAAAAGGGAAAAAGGGACACAGGGAAGATAGAACATAATATGGGGCTAATTCCCAGAGGGAGGCCCCTAGTGCGCCCGCCCAACGCAATGAGAAGGATTGGGCTAACACCTCCAAACCTCCACCCTAGTTATTCTAATCATTGTCGAGGAGGCTTCTTCCCTCCTCTGAAGCTAGGAAGACATTCCAGGATGACCAAGTCCTGGAATAGCGTTCCTGTTGATGACGTGCGGAGAGCACCAGGTCTTCTAATTTGCTTATTTCCTTAACCTATGCGAAACCACATTCCAATCGTCGGTGGTGCAGGTGATTTCCACTTCAAAGGAATACACGCCTTGGCGGCATCTAAAAGATGGCCAATGCTAGATTCTTTGTATTCTTTCCCTGATATTTGATTCGCATGTAAAAGAAAGAAAGCCGGATCTTCCGGTATCCTTTGGTCTGAGCAGATTTAGTGAATTCGTCTGACTTCCATCCAAAAATTTCTCAACTTGGGACAGCTCCAAAAAATGTGTAACATGGTGCCTTTATCTTTCTGACATCTCCAGCACAAGTCCGAAGCATCAGGAAAGATTTTCTTTAATCTCACTGGTGTTCTCTACCACCTGGTAAGAATCTTAAGCCCTGTACACACGATCGGATTTCCTATGGATTCTAGTCCGATGGATTTGTCCATCGGATATCCGATGGATTTGTCCATCGGATATCCGATGAAACTGTTTTCCATCAGTCTTGCCCACACACCATCAGTCAAAAAACCGACCGTTCCAAACGCGGTGACGTAAAACACTCCGATGAGCCGAGAAAAATGAAGTTTCATGCTTCTGAGCATGCGTCGACTTGATTCTGAGCATGCGTGGGTTTTTTATCCGATGGACTTGCCCATAGACGATCGGAATTTGCTATCGGTTTTGGATCCATCGGAAAAATTTAAAACATGTTCTATTTTTTAAAACCGATGGAAAAAAGACCGATGGGGCCCATACACGATCGGTTTGTCCGATGAAAAAAATCCATTGGACGGTTTTCATCGGTAAAACCGATCGTGTGTACAGGGCTTTAAAGTTAGTTTCTTGTGTTTTTACACAGATTGAAGATTCATGCGTAAACTTAAAAATGTGCTGTTGCCGTCCCAGGCTAAAGGGTTCCCCCAGCTCACTTTCCCAATCCTGAACACATTTCAAGGAGTGGGTTTCAGGCAACATCGTCAATAATTCATAGCTTGCAGATAGAGTATGGGATGTTGTTCCTTCCTCGGCACATAATTTCTCAAATCTATTAAGGGGTCTATTAAACTGTCCCAGGGGCGGGAGGGTACTAAGAAAGTGAGTAATCTGTAAGGCATTCCAAAACCTTAATCTAAAATCACCTCTTTTGTTCAGTTAACTCCATAATTGTCAACCATGCTCCCGCCTTTATGTAGTTTGATGCTTGTATACACCCCTTATTCAGCAAGTGCCGAAAAGCCGCATCCTCATATCCCGGTACAAAAAGAGGATTTCCCAATATCATATACAGTGGAGAAGAGGTGGGTGTTATACCAATAGTAGGAAAAATCTTTGAACATAGTTTGACCTAGTTTCCTACTAAGGGATGTTTAGTCACCTCCCTAGGGAGGAGGGGAAAGCACCAGGGAGCTTTACCCAAGGGTACCGTTATTTGGCCCTGTTCAATCTGTACCCAAAGTTTGGTGTCTCTGTCTATTCCAATCAATAACTCTACTCAGATATATTGCTTGATAGTATCTCCGTATATCTGGGACCGCTAGTCCCCCATTTCTTTTGGGGAGCATTAGTTGGTTTCGTTGTAACCGGGGATGCTTGTTTGCCCAGATAAAGTAAAAAATTAACTTCTGACTCTGTTTAAAGTAGGTAGACGGAATGTGTACTGGTAATGCCTGTAATAGGTAGAGAAATTTGGGAAGAATGCTCATCTTAATGATGTTACAACGCCCTAACCATGTATAGAGACCAGTATTCCACTTATTTAATAGTATCTTAACTTTTTGCAGTAATGGGGGAAAATTTAACTCGAAGATCTTAGCTATGTTCAGCGGGAGTAAAGTACCTAGATATGTTAACGCTTTATTAGTCCACTCAAACTTGAAATTTTGCTTAAGTTGCGCAATCGACGTTTGTGATAGATTAACCCCCATTGCCTCTGACTTGTTGAAATTAATACGGAGATTAGAGAGCCGGCCATATTTCTCAAATTCCCTCATCAGATTAGGGATCGTAATCAAAGGATTCGTAAGGGAGAATAGCATATCGTCAGCATACGCCGAGATTTTACTTTCAATATTCCCTATATGTACTCCTGATTTAAACGCACAGTACACAGAAGCGGTTCCAATGACAGGGCGAAAAGGAGTGGCGACAGGGGGCACCCCTGGCGTGTCCGATTTGAAATTGGAAGGGTCTCTGATAGTACACCGTTAGCCCGTACCTGGGCCATCGGGCACGAATAGATGGAAGAAATCCATTGTAACATCCTACTTCCGAAACCTCCATGTCATAAGACTGCCAACATTGTCAAAGGCCTTCTCCGCCTCTGTGTTTAGGAAAACGCATTGCGTCTGAGTTGTGTTCACTATCTGTAATAAATTGATGACTTTTGTGGTATTGTCACGTGCTTCTCGTGTGGGAACAAATCCCACCTGGTCAAGATGTATCAGGTTCGGGATATACTGTTGTATCCCTTTTTCTAAGATTTTAGTAAAAAGCTTAAGATCAAGATTGAGCAGGGAGATCGGCCTATAGCTTCCACAGGAAGCTGGGTCTTTCCCCTCTTTTGGTATAACCGAGATATAGGCTAACAAAGTGTCTTTGGTTAGTGTTGCTGTTGACCCCAGCGCGTTAAATAACTTAAGCATGTATTGAGATAGGGATGGGAGCAATATTTTAGAGTATTGGGCCGTCAGGCCATCCGGCCCTGGTGCCTTACCCAATTTAATAGAACCTACTGCTCCCTGTAATTCTTCCATAGTTATGGGTTTTTCAAGGTTATCCCTATTTTCCTCTGATAAGCGGGGCATAGCTGATGATAGGAGGTACAAGTCCATCTGGTCTTGAGTAGGAGGCTTCATCTGTATATTGTAAAGGGACTTATAAAATTCTTGAAATTCCCATACTATTTCTTTTGGTTTTCGTAACCTTAGATTGGCTAGCTGAAATAAGGTATGGGATATAGTTCCTTAATTTCTGCTCACGTAAAGTCCTAGCAAGTAGTTTCCCACATTTATCCCCTGACTCATATGAGAATCTCTTACAAGTCTGTAATGTCGCTTTGGCTTTAAAATAAAGATCAGTAATTTGTGTTCGTTTGTTACCGAGATCTCTCTCTAGAGAGGGGGATCGTGCCTGTTTATGTCGAGCCTCCAATATGGCTAGTTCTTCGAGAAGTAGCTTTAACTGTTCTGTACGTTTCCTCTTAATCCTAGCCCCGTGTTTGATTAGCACCCCGCGAATACCTGCCTTGTGTGCTTCCCAGATGGTACCTGGATCACAATCTGGGGTATCGTTTATGCTGAAATAAAAATGTAATTCCTTAATAACATCCTCTAAGACAACTTTGTCCTGTAGGAGGCTTTCATTCAATCTCCACTGATTTGGCCTGGTCATCGTGGAGTTACACAAAGCGTATGTCAAAAATATCAGTGCGTGATCTGACCAAGTGATTGAACCTATGTTAGCCGTTCGCACCGAGTGTAATTGGGCATGTGGGACGAGAAAATAATCTATTCGTGAGTACGATTTGTGGGGGGTAGAATAAAAGGTGTAATCTCTTTCAGTGGAGTGGAGCAAGCACCAATTTCAATCAGTTGGCTTCTATGAAAAATTTGGGCAATGCGGTTACGCGTACTAAAAGAGATTGATGATAATCCAGAGGTGGTATCTTCTGTTGGAACTAATGGTATATTTAAATCTACCCCTAGGATCAAATGTCCTTCTGTAAACTCCATCAGTCGCTTAAACACCTTGCCCAGAAAAGTCTCCTGGTGATCATTAGGAGCATATAATGTTGCTAGCGTTACTCCCACCCCTCCCACCTTGCCTTTCACAAACAAGAAACGGCCTGCCGGATCCCTAACTGAGTCTATAAAAGACCATGGTATTCTCCCTGAGATAAGGATCGAAACCCCCTCGACTTAGCTGTTTGATTGGTTGAATGGTAAACCATTGGAAATGTATGACTCTTTAAAATGGGTATTTTATCATCTCTAAAATGCATCTCCTGTATAAATGCAACGTCAGACGCTGCAAATCATGTAGGAGCACCCTTCTTTTCTCCGGCGTATTTAACCCTTTAGCATTGAGTGAGAGCACGTTCAAGGTCTCCATGTCCGGGGAATGAGAGGAAGGGGGAAGAAAAAAAAGGGGGGGATAGTCCCCCTTTTACCTAAAGCAAATAGCTTTTTATCGCTATAAAACCGAACGCTCACCGGATAAGCGGTGTTTGAGCGTCAAAATGTTTGGTGGTATTGGCCAGAGATGGTCGGATGGTCAGAAGTAGAGCTCTCCCAGGACCCTCACCCCTCCCGACTTCCCATTAACAAAAAAAAAAGAGAGGGGTAGAACGAAGAGAGAGGGGCAAACATTATCAGTAACTTCATAACTACTTATATTATTATTCCAATTTCTGACTAATTAATATTAATACTAAATAAGGGAAATTACCTGTAGTTCTAAATCCATATGTGGTTCACCCTGCGATCCCCACAATTATATAATGCTTACCTATAGTGGGATTCCCATATTCCAAAGCAAATTCTCTCGTCTGGCTACCTCTCTCTCTTCTCCAACCCTCCCTGTTCCCAATTCTGACCAAAAGCCCACGATGCGGACCAAAAGTTCTCCCCATTTACCCATTCCCCCATTCCCCAACTCCTCCATCATCTCTGCTCACTTCCCCCGAAGGGGGAGCGTAAGGTGAATTGTGGTAGAGTAGCCACCCCACCCCACAATTCCCAGTATATATTACCCCCCAACATTTGCTTAATCTTAATTACATGCCACTGCTCCATCCAAGCCACCTAATCCCTCCCCTCTCCCCCCGCCCTCCGGGCTCACCGCCCGAGGGGAAGCGAGGGGAGAGGGGGCCCCCCTATTAGGGGACAATAAAGACACAAGAGAGCCCCACCATGGACCTCAAACCATATCGATAAGAATTTTTTTTTATACCCCAACACATATTGGATACCATGTGCATAGTGAAACGTGGTACCTTATTTGAATACCTTATTGTGTTTGAAACCAAATCAAAGAAAAAAAAGAGAAAAAAAAAAAAGAAGTGATCTCTCCAGCTACTTTACTCAGAATGAATGTGTTTGTGTATATTTCTGTTTCCACAGGAAAACAATAACCATTTATCTAAAAGGTGATTCCTGTGTGACCACAGTATAAAAAACAAACGAAAAAGTGAATAAACCACAAAGCAAAAAAAAACCCTCTCTCTTTCTTATTGCAATCAATCAATCACATTAGGAAGGGGACTCTAAGTAAGGAACCCCTATAAATGTGTAATCCGTGTATACCACACTGTGTGCCAAACCATGGTGGGGTTCATCCGTTGGTTTCCCAACTCTCGGGAAGTATCAATAAAAAGGAGGGGAGCAAAACCATCCCACAAATTAAATAGGTACCCACATCCAACCCCTACGTGGGCACCCCTTCTTAAATTCAGAAATGGGGAGGTGGGAGGAAAAAAACAAAAAAAACAAAACCCAACCCCAGGCTAGCTTCCTGCTGACACAAAAACATATAAAATATCAGAAAAATAACCCCTCCAAACCACCCCCCCTCTAGCTGGAGTCTCTTCTCTAAGCCATCAACACTAGTTAGTTTAAGTGTCCATAATAATCTATTAAACCTCTACCCCAAGACTACCGACAACTTCCATAACTTGTAGCCTGGAGACTTCCCCTCCACTATCAACAGGTGAATATCTTGATGTGGAAACCAGTTAAATTAATAAAGTCTCGCCGGGTTCCAAAGTTGCATCCGCTAAGACTCCATTGTCATCTAGCCTATCCTGAGTTTCCAGGGTTAGCCCCCCCCCTTGGCTCTGGTCCCCCTCTGGGTGCTGGGATCCCGGTCTGGGCAATTGCTGTTGGTCTGTTTGAAAATTCCTCCACTGTCCTTGTGTAGCTGTAGTTCCTGAGTGACCCCCTGTATATATAATGGGCGATAGCCAATTTTGGACCTTAATAGCTGGCTCTTCCAAAAAAACTAAGAGTTTCGGCAGGTCCACTGGTGCGCATAGTGTAAATGAAGATGATGCTTTGCGGAACGTAACTGCCAGCGGGTACCCCCACCTATATGAGTACCCCTTGTCTCTAGTTAGGTTCAAAATCGGGCGCAGCCAAGTTCTACGCTGTGGAGTAGCCCTGGATAGGTTTGATAGGATTTTAATATGAGCTCCCTCATACTCTATGTCACCCATCTCCCATGCCGCCCTTAGTATCTGCTCCTTCTGCTGATAGCTATGTAGGCGGCACACTACATCTCTAGGTCTCCCAGGGTTTTTAGATATGGGGCCCAAAGCTCTGTGTACTCTATCCAACTCTACTGTCATCTGAGGAAGCTTTATGACCCTCTGAAAAATTGCTCCCACCAATATCCAGAGGTCCTCTATGTCCGAGGGTTCCTGGGAGACCCCTGAGCCGTAAATTGTTCCGACGGCTTCTGTCTTCTAAAACTTCCAAATGGAGTTGCAAGTCCACCACTGTGTCTGCCTGTGCCAATTGTATTTTTTCCATGGCCCCAACCCGCAGTTCAAGAGACACCATAGCTCCCTCTCTTTCATCAACCCTCTCAGTCAGTGCTTTAAGGTCTGTCCTTACCGCATTGATTTCCTGGTGGTGTACTTATTCCACTTGCAAGATCAAAGCCTCTATATGATGGCGGGTAGGAAGTGCCTCTATGTCCTGAAGGGTGGGGAGTGCCTTCAGCAGGGTTCAGATATCTCCTTCCATGATCTCTATGTCACTATCCGTCGGGGGATCAGCGGCTCCCAGCATAGCAATCTGCCGCGGTGTCCCGATCTCCGTTCCGCTGTCTGACCCGGAAGGGAACGAAAGAGAGGTTGGTCTCGTCACTGCGGTGTGGCCAGTGCTGCGTGATGTCCCCCCTTTGGCGTCTGCCCGTACTCGTGATGGTACGGTAAAGTACTACTGGATGTCTCCTTGGAGGTTACCGATGGGGGCTTTCTTTATTGCGGATCTAGTCCTGTATTTGCTGCCAGTATTCATGCCGCGGTATGGGCTATAAGTCAGCTGTTGCTAGTCGGGATAAGCATGGAGGTCCCGGAGCTCTAGAGCAACGTGTCTTCACGCAGCCATGTCTGAACCACCAGAAGATTGTTTTCTAACTGACACTCATACACCTTGGCTCGGACCCTTTGGAATACCTGTTTGAGCTTAATTCACTCTGATTACATCACTATCAACACTCACTGACTGTCCATTTTCCTGCATTCCTGATCGTTGGAAACCAACCACCCCACTGACATTAATACACTGGTTTGCTAAACTAAATGAAAACTGGAATCTAGAAATCCTTACGGCTAAGCTCATGAATAGAGAAAATACATTTTGTGAAGCCTGGCTGCCATGAATGGCCTATATCTCCTCTCCCCAGTACCTTGACTCAATATCTGGAATGCCAAGAGTGGAGTGATTTGCCTATGAGTTTCAAGGCTGCCTGTTTCTTCAAAATTAGACAAAAAGACTAAATGTCTCCCCTTGGACTTTGTTGTAGCCAAATAATAACAACAATGAATGATATGTATAAAAAAATCAATTTTTTATTTATACAAAAAAAAAAAAAAACTTCATAAAAGCTCTGGTCTCTACATGCAAAAAATGGACACCTTCATAACGATCAGCATATAGAGCATCAATACATATCAAACAAATCTCTTATAAACCGCAAGGCTTCCAATGCGTTTCAATTATCAAATGATCTTCATCAGGGTTTGGTGGTGAAGGTGCCTAAACAAGCAAGCAGAAAAATACATAAAAGTATATAGAAAATAAATAAACATTTGTTTAACATCACATTTTTTTGACTATCCGCATCAATTACATGGATTACAAAAGTATAAAATACAAAGTATTTTAAAATTTGCTTTGAAGGAACCAGGCCCGTGACAGTTTGGTGACTGGCACTAGACCCACAAGAAACTGAGATGGATCGTCACAGTAAACCGTGACAGGCCACAACCCACAACATAATCTAAACAAAAACATGGAGGGAGTGGTCACATAATAAATTCCAAATCCTTATAACAAATAATTGCATTCAGGGCTTGACAAATGAACAACATATTGTACATCAATAAAAACAGATGGGTATCCGCACTACCGGAACCGGATCTGTGCTGTCCAGTTCCGACGTACGGGAAGGGGCTCCAGACTTACATAATAAATCAGCACAAAGAGCAACCCAAATCTACAAGATACAGCAATCCATAGCAACCAGATATCAGTTTACTAAAATCAGAACACTGAATGGGGAAATGCTGATTGGTGATGTTGTCCCCATCATGATTTGGGAGGAAACGTCTTTGTGACATATCTGGTTGTGGGATGCTCTGGCTATCTGGATGCCTTTGAGCTGTGTTTGATGCAAGTTATTTTCCATGTGATAGTCATCTGACCAGAGTGGTGCCGGAACTATTGCTGAGTAGTTTGTTACATGCCTGCTTTTCATACATTTCTGGTAAGGAGATTGGATTGACACTGTGGTCTGGTGTGCCTTTCTATACATACTGAAGCTGGTGAAGGGATTTCATCTTTCATTCCTTCTGAAAGACTGTGTGACAATTTTCAGTTTCAACTTTTAACATACTGTACATATTTCATACCATATTTGTAAGGGTCTCATAGAGGACAGCAAGGGAGAAAGACCACCATAAAAATTCTGGTAACTGGTGCTGTAGTCTAAATGTTAAAAACAGTAAAAAAAATCCATCAATAAGAAAAAAAAAAACTCAAAATTTGTATATCAAACTTATTAAAAATAATCACCTGCTGTTATGGCCTCAACATCAAGGGTCCTGAACATGGGCAAGTAGTCCTGCCAAGAGAGTTGTCCTTAACCACTTTCCGGCGTTCTATCGAGAAATGGCCCCTATCACATAGTGCCTCCGACAGGCTGTGCATGCACAGTACGGAAGCTCAATCAAGCTGATTTCCCGATCAGCTAGTGTCACGCATGCGCAGATCGTCCGACAATCTGCTGAGCCAAGGGAGAACTAATCAGCTGGCGTGATGGCGCATGCGCAGATCATGGGAGACAATAGCCGATGATCCGCAAAGCACCGAGGGACAATATTATTTTCCGATTATACCTCACTGTTGCAGGGCTGGTTTTGGGTGTGTGGCGGGGCGCCCATTCTGCAACACATCAAAATCCACTCTCCCACTCTTCCAGCTGATCGAGAAATCAGCTGGAATGGGCTTCCGTACTGCGCATGCACAGCCCGTCGGAGGCACTCTCCCATACGGGGCATTTCTTGATAGAACACCGGCCATGCTATATAACCGAATGATGGCCACAGCGCCGCCGGTTCGTTCTGGGATGCTGTCATATGACAGCATTCCGTGATCATGCCCACTGCGGGGCACGGGCGGCATGCCCTGTAATCGCAGTGTCCAGAGAGCACTGCTGACAGGGCCGGTACAGGCAGTACACCTGTAAGGGGCTGGGATGGCAACCCCCCCTTTTTTTTTCTATTTATACATTTATTTGTTTATTTATTTTATTTATTTATTTTTTTATTCTTTTTTTTTGTAAGAGGCCCAGAGGTCCCCAGAGGCCCAGAGGTCCCCAGGGCCCCGAATGGCAACTCCCCCTTTTTTTTTTTTTTCCGTCAGCACCCAAAGCCCCCCCGACCTCAACAATTCGCAGCGAAAGCACCCCCCGCTTCTCATTTCGTGGCACCCCCCCCAGCTTCTCAATTTACGGCGGCAGCACCCCCCCCCGGTTATACTCTGCTCCAGGGGGCCCATGCCTGAAGCTGTGTAAGGGGCCCCAAAATTCCTGATGGCGGCCCTGACTGCTGATCACATATTGAGGTAAAGAGCTAATCAGCTGCTCTTTACAATGTGATCAGCTGTTTCCAATGACAGCTGATCACGAATATCAACGGAAGCCGGCGGTTATTGGCACTCCTTTCCTCATGCTGGCAGCATGTCCTGATTATCAGTGCAGTCCTAACAGTGCCCACCAGTGCTGCCAATCTGTGCCCACAAGTGCTGCCAATCAGTGCCCATCAGTGCCTCCTAATCAGTGTCACCTATTAGTGCTGCCTACCAGTGCCCAGTGATGCCTATCAGTGCCCATCAGTCCTGCCTATTAGTGCCCATCAGAGCCACCTACCAGTGGCACTTATCAGTGCCCTTTATCAGTGCCCATGAGTGACGTTTATCAGTGCCGCCTATCAATGCCCATCAGTGCCACCTAATAGTGCCCATCATAGCCGCCTATCAGTGCCACCTATCAGTGCCAATCAGTGTCACTTATCAGTGCCCATGAGTGCTGCCTATCACTGCAGCCTGATGAGTGCTCCACCAGTGCCGCCTCATCAGTGCCCATCAGTGCAGCCTATCAGTGCCCATCAGTGGGGCCTCATCATTGTCCATCAGTGCAGCCTCATCAGCGCACATGAGTAAAGGAGAAAAATACCACATTTCCAAAGTTTTATAACAAACTATGAAAAAGTTTTTATTTTTTCAACATTTTCGGTCTTTATTCGTTTATTTAGCAAAAAAATTAAAAACCCAGTGGTGATTAAATACCACCAAAAGAAAGCTCTATTTGTGTAAAAAAAATTCAAAAAATTTTGTTTGGGTACAGTGTTGCATGACCGCGTGATTGTCATTCAAATTGTGACAGCGCTGAAAGCTGAAAATTGGCCAGGACAGGGAGCGGTTAAAAGTACCCAGTAGGCAAGTGGTTAATGCGTATATATAGGGCTTGGGTAATTAATAAGTCGTGGGGGTGGACTGCCATGGCCCACCCACAATGGCGCCCGGCTCTCAGCTCCTCCGGTGTCCTCGTGTCGGTAGCTTCCACTCTCACCGAACAGCGTGGATGACACATATTTTTGGTAAAAAACGCAATGACCGTTTACTGATTGGTTTGCGCAAAAGTTATAGCATCTACAAAATAGAGGATAGTTTTATGCCATTTTTATTAATATTTTTTTTTACTAGTAATGGCGGCGATCAGCGATTTTTATCTTGACTGCGACATTATGGCGGACATATCGGACACTTTTGACGCTATTTTGGGACCATTCACATTTATACAGCGATCAGTGCTATAAAAATGCACTGATTACTGTATAAATGTGACTGGCAGTGAAGAAGTTAACCACTAGGGGGCTAGGAAGGGGTTAAGTGTGTCCTAGGGAGTGATTCTAACTGTTAGGGGGTGTGGCTACGAGTGACACGTCACTGATCGCTGCTCCCGATGAGAGGGAGCAGGCGATCAGTGTTGTGTCACTAGGCAGAATGGGGAGATGCCTTGTTTACACTGTTTACACTGGCCTCTCCCCATTCTGCAGCTCTGTGACCCGATCGCGGGACACCGAGTCCGCGGGTCCCGCGGGCACGGTGACGGAGCTCGCGGCAGGGGCGCTCGCCAGCACCGCAGGAAATCCGAAGTGACGTAAATATACACTTTGCCCAGCCGCGCCATTCTGCCGATGTATATCGGCATGAGTCGGTCGTTAACCGGTTAAAGTGTATCTGTGGTTAGAATGTAAAATCCTCTATTCATTTTCACATTGTATTTCAATTTTCTTTCTCGTACATCACGGGACACAGAGCGACATAGTCATTACTAATGGGTTATATAGTTACCGTCAGGTGCTGGCACTGGCAACTTCCAAAACCGGAAGTACCCTCCCCTATATAAGCCCCTCCCATCCGGGAGCACCTCAGTTTTTTGCCAGTGTCTAAGGTGTTGGCCAAGAAGAAACATGTGTTTTTCACTGAGCTTGCGTACAGGTTCTTTTGGGCCTCAGTAAGCTATTCCGGATCCGACCAAAAAAGCTTCATAGCTAAACGGTCGGTACCCGGGCCTTGCAGAGAAGAGCAAGGTTCTGCCTGTAATGCTTCTCTTAGGAGAGCTGGACCCTGGGATCCAGAGCTCTGGTCATACCCACGACCAAGATGTTTTCTGTGCAGGGTGCTATACAGGTCCAGGGGAGTGGAATCCTTGGGAACCCGGTCCCTGAAGGTTTGATTACAATGCCTGCCGTGATAGGTGAAGTTTGGGCTTTTGTGGACCAAACAAAGTCCTGCGGCGGGGAACAGGTAAGTGGGGGCCCCCAGGAACTTGGTTCTATTGGGGGACCCCCAAGCCTAATTTGTCTTTCTGTGTTACCTAACGGTATTCCCGCTAATATCTGTGCATGCCTGTAACTACTAAAAAAATGTAATAATTTTTAATGGTGGTCAAGAAAAAAAAAAAAAAAAAGAATGTGTTTTTATATATGTTTAGTATATTAAACTGCGGTACCTGTGTTTGTCCACTAGAGGCCGCTGTGGAATGTTTTTCTTGTCATATGGACTAGTTTCTTCTCAGAGAGCAAAGTCCAGGCAGCTGGTGAGTTCTCCTACAGGAAACTGTTTCCTCTGCCATGTTGCAGTGTTCGTCTATCCCCCGGCCTGCGGCAAAGGGGGCCCTGGCTCCTGTCCCTGGTTTCCATGTTTGAAAATTAGCGCCGAGGCGCACGTGGCCGCGCGCGTGCGCGTGCACGCGCCTCTATATATAGAGGTGGCCGGAAAAAGGGGCGGGGCCTGGGGGATGACGCTCTGTGCGCGCCGCAGCGCTTCTGCGCATGTGCGGGCGTCCCAGCAGGTTTTAAAAAGCCACATTATTGCAGTAAGCTGGCTATGAAGTACAGAGACAGAGCTGACAACATTTAAAGGCATACAGCAAGCGGTTGATACAGGCATCCCCTAGAAAGGCACATTAGTAGACACCAACTGTTTATTATAGCAGCATTTATGCTAGACTATTATCAGTAACTGGTGTATTTTCGGCTGGAATACCTCAGCTTTGTGGCTTAGGAATATGCCGTCTAAAAACTCCGGGACTAGAAATTCCAGGAGGAATAGGGGGTCTCCATCGGGCTCTGAGGATCTTGGGCATGCTTTGGCTGCACCAGTCTCCCCTGAAGAATCAGAGGTTAGTGACCGTAGGGCACCCCCAGGAGTACCTGGTACTGTGGCTGTCCCCAGTTCACCTGCTCCTGTGTATGTAACAGAGGAGGTTTTTTCCTCAGCTCTGGGAGGGCTGGAAGAGAGATTGTCAGCACTAATTGCTGCTTCCCTGTCACAGGAGAAAAGCGCTCGATCTCCGTCTCCTCCCTCAGAGTGCCTGTTAACAGAGCAACAGTCCCATACAGAGGTCGACCTACCTGAGGGGGATCAGGATGAGGTTGATTCGGTTGTAGAGGAATCAACAGTGGAGGAGCCGTTCTCAGCATCACATGCTGAGAGGTTATGGGTTCAGTCCCTGACTAATATGGTCCGATCAGCATTTAAAATGCCACTTGCGGAGCCATCCTCCTCTTCTGTCTCCTCGTTGGGGTCGCTAAAAGCTCCCCAGACTGTTTGTTCTTTCCCGATCCATCCTTTATTGGAGGGGCTCATTTACCAGGATTGGGAGCATCCTGACAAAATATTTACTCCCCCCAAGAGATTTCCGGTGGTCTATCCTATGGAGGATAAGTTCGTCAGAAAATGGAAGGTCCCTACAGTGGACGCAGCCATCTCTTGTGTGAATAAATCACTGACATGTCCGGTGGAAAATGTCCAAATGTTCAAGGACCCAATAGATAAAAAATTGGAGTCCTTATTGAAATCTGCTTTTTCTACAGCAGGATTGGTGACACAACCAGCAGTGGCAGCTATAGGGGTCTGCCAAGCAGTGAAGGATCAGTTGAAACAGGTCTTAAGGGACGTGCCAGATCAGCAGGCTCTTGCTCTAGCTGATCTACCTAGAGCCTTATGCTTTGCGGTGGACGCTATAAAGGATTCAATCCATCAGGCCTCCCGCCTTACGCTGTCTGTAGTACATATGCGCAGGCTTCTATGGCTCAAAAACTGGTCTGCTGAAGCTCCCTGTAAAAAATTGCTGGTCAGCTTCCCATTTCATGGGGAGCGTTTATTCGGGGAAGACCTGGACAAGTATATCCAGAGAATTTCCAGCGGTAAAAGTACACTCTTGCCGGTCAAAAATAGAGTTAGAGGTCCCTCTTTTAAGAGGCCGGCTTCTCCAGTCCCTAGGACATCGGCTGTGAAACAGTTCCGACGGCCTCCCCGGTCAAATCCCGGAGGTAAAAATCAGGGACAGTTGCAGGGTAACAAGAAGCCCTGGAGCAGGAGAGGTACAAAACCTCCCCCAAAGTCAAATGCATGAAGGGTTGCCCCCACCCAATCGGGTGGGGGGAAGACTTCAGTTGTTCACAGAGACCTGGCGGGACACGATCCGAGACAGATGGGTGCTCTCCGCAGTAAATCTGGGATACAAATTGGAGTTAAAAAACTCCCCTCCTTCCCGCTTTATAAGGTCGAACGTGCCAAGGGATCCCCAGAAGAGAGGATCCCTCCTGTTGGCACTGGAACAATTATTGCTTCAAGCAGTAATTATAGAGGTCCCCCTGGAAGAATGGGGGTTCGGGTTTTACTCAAACCTCTTTACAGTTCCGAAGCCAAACGGGGACGTAAGGCCCATATTAAATCTAAAAGGGCTAAACAAATTCCTGCATATCAGGACTTTCCGGATGGAGTCGATCCGATCGGTAGCCACTGCCCTACAAGGGGAGGAATGGTTAGCCTCGATCGACATCAAAGATGCGTATTTGCACATCCCCATCTTTCCAGCCCACCAAAAATTTCTACGCTTTGCGATAGAAGGGCGCCATTTTCAGTTCAGAGCCTTACCCTTCGGTCTGGCCACAGCACCAAGAGTGTTCACAAAAATTCTGGCCCCATTATTGGCCAATCTAAGAACACGAGGTGTAACGATAATGGCATATCTAGACGACTGGTTGCTGATAGACCACTCAGTGGAAAAACTAGAAGTGGTTGTTCACGAGACAATCAAGTATCTGGAATATCACGGTTGGATTATCAACCGAGACAAGTCAGCCCTAGAACCAGTCAAAAGTCTGGAATACCTGGGGCTAAGGCTGGATTCAGACCAGAGAAAAATTTTCTTGCCTCGAGAAAAGGGGTCGTCTTTGAGAGATTTGATCCACTTAGTGGGTTCAAAAAGACAGCCATCCATACGCCTGTGCATGAGGCTGCTGGGAAAAATGGTGGCATCATTCGAAGCAGTACCCTACGGTCAATTCCATTCAAGGAAGTTGCAAAGGGCCATACTGTCAGCCTGGAACAAAAAAGTTCAGGCTCTGGACGTACCAATGTCCTTGTCCCCTTCCGTTCGCAGAAGCCTCCGTTGGTGGTTGGTTCCCCGGAATCTGGAAAGAGGGAAATCCTTCAGTCCGATTTCCTGGAAGGTGGTCACTACAGATGCCAGCCTTTTAGGCTGGGGAGCAGTACTGGAGCAATGGTCTCTCCAGGGCAGATGGTCGGATGCGGAAAAGGCCCTGCCCATCAATCTCTTAGAGATACGAGCAGCCCGGTATGCCCTAGTAGCATGGACATCCAAACTCCAAGGGTCCCCTGTCAGAGTTCAGTCAGACAATGCCACAGCAGTGGCATATATCAATCGTCAGGGGGGCACCAGGAGTCGTGCAGCCCAAAGGGAAGTAAATTACATCCTGAGATGGGCAGAAAGATATGTCCCAGCCATATCTGCGGTATTCATTCCAGGGGTGGAGAATTGGAAGGCGGACTTTCTAAGTCACCAACAATTATGCCCAGGGGAATGGTCCCTTCATCCCGAGGTTTTCCGGACAATATGTCAGCGGTGGGGAACACCGGATGTAGATCTGCTAGCATCCAGGTTCAACACGAAAGTGGACAGGTTTGTCTCTTGGACAAGGGATCCCCTAGCGTGCGGCTCGGATGCCCTAGTGTTCCCTTGGGATCAGTTCAAGCTGATATATGCATTCCCACCGCCACAATTGTTACCTCGATTACTCCGCAGAATCAGGGTAGAAAAGAAACCAGTGATTCTGGTGGCTCCAGCGTGGCCCCGAAGAGCATGGTACGCGGAGATCGTAAAAATGTCTGTGGGGAGTCCTTGGACCCTCCCACATCGTCCGGACCTGCTTTCGCAAGGACCGATATACCACCCTTCCTTACCAGCCCTAGGTTTGACGGCCTGGCTATTGAAGCCCACATTCTAAAAAAGAGAGGGCTCTCTAATGCTGTGGTGTCTACCATGATCAATGCCAGGAAACCGGTATCCAGGCAGATCTACTATAGAATCTGGAAGGCGTACATCGCCTGGTGTGAAGCCAAGAAATGGCATCCACGTAAATACGTAATAGGTAGAATTCTGGACCTCCTACAATGGGCTGTAGATAGGAAGCTTGCCTTGAGTACTATCAAAGGTCAGATTTCGGCCTTGTCAATATTTTTTCAAAGGCCCTTGGCTTCGCATTCACTAGTCAAAGCCTTTATACAAGGAGTGATGCGTATTAGTCCTCCGGTTAATATTCCCATATGTCCATGGGATCTAAACTTGGTTCTGTCGGTTCTACAGAAACAACCATTTGAACCATTACAGCATATTTCCTTGGTGCTTCTCACCAGGAAATTGATTTTTCTAGTAGCCATTTGTTCGGCTAAAAGAGTGTCGGAATTAGCAGCTATGTCCTGTAAAGAGCCATATCTGGTTATCCATAAGGACAGAGTAGTGTTACGTCCTCATCCAGCCTTTCTTCCTAAGGTGGTATCGAGTTTTCATTTGAACCAAGATGTGGTTCTTCCTTCTTTTTTCCCCAAGCCTACTTCGGTAGAGGAAAAGTTATTGCATTCTTTGGATGTAGTAAGAGCAGTTAAAGCTTATCTAAAAGCCACTGCTCAGATTCGCAGAACGGATACTTTGTTTATTCTGCCGGAAGGCCCCAGAAAGGGTCAGGCAGCGTCAAAATCTACTTTAGCCAAGTGGATTCGACAGGTCATAATACAAGCCTATGGCTTGAGAAGGAGACCGCCTCCGTTCAAAGTTAGAGCGCACTCCACGAGAGCAGTTGGAACTTCATGGGCAGTGCATCACCAGGCCTCCCTGGCTCAAGTCTGTAAGGCCGCAACATGGTCTTCAGTACACACGTTTACTAGGTTCTACCAGGTGGACGTTAGAAGTCAGGAGGATGTCGCCTTTGGGCGCAGTGTGTTGCAGGCCGCAAAAGATCCTCATGTCTGATAGCGCTCAGCTTATATATGGTGTATCCCCCCCCCTCATTTGGCATTGCTTTAGGACATCCCATTAGTAATGACTATGTCGCTCTGTGTCCCGTGATGTACGAGAAAGAAAATAGGATTTTTATAACAGCTTACCTGTAAAATCCTTTTCTTGGAGTACATCACGGGACACAGAGCTCCCGCCCCTCTTTGGGGACACTTATTGCTTTGCTACAAAACTGAGGTGCTCCCGGATGGGAGGGGCTTATATAGGGGAGGGTACTTCCGGTTTTGGAAGTTGCCAGTGCCAGCACCTGACGGTAACTATATAACCCATTAGTAATGACTATGTCGCTCTGTGTCCCGTGATGTACTCCAAGAAAAGGATTTTACAGGTAAGCTGTTATAAAATCCTATTATTTCTAGCCAACTCCTATCAACTGCTTGATGACCACCTCACGTAGGAGTATGGCGGCAGAGTGGCTCTCCTGCACCGGATCACGTACCTAGTTTGTGATCCGGCACTTCCGAGTAGGGGGCGCACGTGTGCCACCGGTGCCAAGGCTGTTTTGTGATTAGACACAGCACAAGCCGTTCAGCGGGTACCGGCCAATGGATGTCCTCCAGCACCCGCTGAATGGCGAGGAGAGACACCGAACAGAACTCTGTTCTGTCAGCAGGGATGTGGTGGATTTTCTTTCCCTGCAAAGCAGGAAAAGAAAATCCACCACATCCCTTAGTAAAAACAGCACACACATAGTACACAAAAAAACACTGGTTAGGCACTCATTTAACCCTTTGATTGCCTTAGATGTTTATCCCCTTCCCAGTCAGTGTCATTGGTACAGTGACAGTGCATATTTTTAGCACTGATCACTGTATTAGTGTCACTGGTTCCCACAGTGTCAAAAGTGTTAGATTGTCCGCCGCAATATTGCAGTTCCCGTTATAAGTCGCTGATCACAACCATTACTAATTAAAAAAAAAAAAATGAATTACAGTATATATACTATGGTTTGAAGAAGCTATAACTTTTGCCCAAACCAATCAATATACACTTATTGTTTTTTTTTTAACCAAAAATATGTAGCAGAATCTGGCCTAATTTATGAAGAAATTTGATTTTATTCAGTTTTTTAATTGGATATGTTTTATAGCAGAAAGTAAAACATAATGTTTTTTTTTTTTTTTCCCAAAATAGTCTGTTTTTTTTGTTTAAAGCGCAAGAAATTAAAAACACAGAGGTGATCAATGGGCACCAAAAGAAAGCTCTATTTGTGGGGGAAAAAATACATAAATTTTATTTGAGTTCAGCGTCGCACGACCGCGCAATTGTCAGGTAAAATAACGCATTGCGGTATAGCAAAAAATTGCCTGATCATGAAGGGGGGGGGGGGGGGGGGTAAATCTTTTGGAGGTCAAGTGGTCAAATCAAACAAATGTGCAGAGGAGAAGCTTGCAAAGCATGCAGGGAGTCCAGGAAGTTGTGAAAAGAGACAGACAGCAAAAAGGAGATTTTTCAAGTAGGCTTATATTGGATTGTTCGTATTGTTATCTGATGTTGTAAAATTAAAGTGTATGACCATGAGTGCTGTAACCATAGATCTCCTTTAACCTTTTCAGCCCCGGAAGATTTTACCCCCTTCCTGACCAGAGCACGTTTTACAATTTGGCACTGCGTCGCTTTAACTGACAATCGCGCGGTCATTCGACGCTGTACCCAAACGAAATTTGCGTTCTTTTTTTTCCCACAAATAGAGCTTCCTTTTGTTGGTATTTTATCACCTCTGTGGTTTTTATTTTTTGCGCTATAAACAAAAAAATAGCGTCAATTTTGAAAAAAATAATATATTTTTTACTTTTTGCTATAATAAATTTCCCCAAAAGTTTTTTAAAAAACAAATTTTTTCCTCAGTTTAGGCCAATATATATTCTTCTACATATCTTGGTAAAAAAAAAAAAAACACAATAAGCGTATATTGATTGGTTTGTGCAAAAGTTATAGCGTCTGTAAACTATGGGAAAGATTTTTGACATTTTTATGGCATTTTTTTTTATACTAGTAATGGCGGTGATCTGCGATTTTTAGCGGTACTGTGACAGACAGATCAGAGACTTTTGACACTTTTTTGGGACCATTGTCATTGGTACAGCGATCAGTGCTATAAAAATGTACTGATTACTGTGTAAATGTCACTGGCAGGGAAGGGGTTGACACTAGAGGGCGATCAAGGGGTTAAATATGTGTTCCCTCAGCATGTTCTAACTGTGTGGGGCTTGGAGTGACTAGGAGAGAAGCCATATCGTCTTTCCTACTTTGTATTCCCGTGCTGGTGCTCGTGCACGCGATCGCGCGTGGCCGGCGGCGATCGTGCCCGCCGGCCACGCACATTGGCTCCTCCGTCGTGCAGCGGGCGTGCACGCACCCTGTGGTGACAGAAAACGGGCAGGATGTACCCGTACGGGTTTTCGCCCAGGAGAGCCATTGTGCCACAATATATCTGCGTGAGAACGGCAATTACGGACGTTTCCGAAGGCTCCGCATAGAGGGGCTGGCATAGACTTATAAAAATGGGTTAACAAACACTTTAAACTCTTTGGAATAAATTCAGGGGTGCTGATTTGCTACAGGATGTTGATTTTACAATGGAAGTTGCGCTTTGCAATGAAAGTTGGAGAAGAAAAAAATGAATTTCAGCTTGCACAAGTGTAGCGGGTGTCAAATTTAGTGGGGTGTATCTGGGCAATAGATGGCCCAGATACATTGATTTTTAGGGATTTATGGACACTTTGGAGTGTGGGAGGTATGAATGGTGTCACGTTCCCTGCAGTCCCTAGGTGGCGCTGTCTCCTGGGACCGGGGTTGAACTGCCATTCTAGAGCCGTGCCCTTTGTGTCCTCTCACGGCAGTAGTACAGCGGGGCGGGGAACCCGCTGTGCCTGCTGGGAGAGGATATAAAAGGGGGCGGACATCTTGCACACAAGGTCCATTCCCCAGGCACCTTCAGCCTGGGGGCTGCTGCGGTTCGTCTGTGCCCAGGCGCTTTTGGCCTGGGCGCGTGGAGTCGAGTTCCATTCCAGGCACCTTCAGCCTGGGAAGAGGTACCTTACAAAGAGGCCTGGGGCCCAGTACCTTCGACTGGGTCCCGCGAGGGCGAAGCATTCCGAAGGTGCCCCCAGTATTGGGTGCCTGAATCCAGGGCGTAAGGGACCGGAGAGGTGACCTCCCCGAAGAGCCAGCGCAGCATTTGCTGATGACGATGGAGGCCTCTGGTGACCGTCCAGATGGATGTCTTCCTCTGACAGGGGTCGTTTGTTCTAAAGGAGGTACTTCATGTTCTCATGGTCTGTTGCAGAGACCCATGTTCATCAGGTCAGTGGCAGGCCTCATCCAAGGCCTGTGGCAGAGGCCTCAACATTCACCCAGGTCAGTGGCAGGGACCAAATTCACAGTCGGTGGCAGCAACTGTGCGCCAAGCCTGTTTGCACTAAACGGAACAGGAGAAACTTTATTCATTGTGTTGTGCCTGGACCTACTCTTTCCCACACCCTGTCTGTTCTTTTAAAAGTCAACCAGTTTACCTATTGATCAAAACAATAAAACAGAGTTGGACTTTTATTGGTGTGGAACTCGTGTTACTGGAAGCTAAGTGTCCCTGTCAGTGACAGTGGCAATCATCCTCCATAGGAAAAGCTGAGGCTCCGGCCTAAAACGCAGACCCGAAGGTAAACGGTTTAGCTCATATCTCTGCATCCTACATCAGAGAGCCGAGCCGGTGGTGTACATCTTCCCCCTTCTCCCAGATACCCCTAGACGAGTAAAACCAGCCATAAAGAGAGGGGAGAAGGTGGGGGAAGACCGCTACACATGATTGGATGATGGAGATCAACAGAGCTTGACCTCATTCACTAAGCTCTGGGTCAAATTCCTTTGCAAAGTGAACAGTCTATTTCCCTTTAGTAAACCAACACCTTCAAAGACAAAAGTAAATCTTGAACATCCATGTATATGTAGCCTCACCGTCTCTCTCTTCTTTAGCGGTTACTTTGGCTCCGGTCTAGGGGTACCTTGAAGGGGAGAGCGAGGTGCGCCACGGCCCATGTACTCTAGATTACAGCATGTAGAGGTGAAGGCCAGAATCAGATTACCTTCGGGCTGTGTATACGCTCAGAGCCAAGTCTGTTCTGCTGATAACCCCCCTTTGCTCCCAGTAATTGGAGTACCACACACTGAAAAGGTCCAACACTTATTTATTCCAAAACGGCAAACAAATAGTCCTTTGCAAACAGACAGTTTGAGACCCATAGAACAGTTCAGTATTGGTGGGGAGTAGGTCAAGGCACAATCCTCAAAGAAAACTAAAGCGTTGAGGTTTCACCAACGGTTGCTAAGCACGGTGGCTGTAAAACTGATTTTTTTGGCTTCAGAGTCTCTTCCAGCGACTCTAGTGAACAGGAACTGGACTTACCTTCGCTACATTGCAGCCCCTGTCAGGGGGAAGACATCCCTCCAAGAGAGTTACCAGAGGCCCGCCGTCACCGGATTAATGCTGTACCGGGCTATTCAGAAGGGTTACACTTCACGGCCACCTCACCTCAGATACGGGTCCCAACACCTTAGGGCCCCTCGGACTCCTCCACCCTCGCGGAACCCAGTCGAAGTTACTGGGCCCCAGGCTTTGGTCGTAGTACCTCACCCCAGGCTTAAGGTGCCTGGGATAGACTACATCCCTCGCTCCGGCCAGGCCAAGGGCACCTGGGCCCGGAACTCCAGAACGCCAGCACCCAGGCTGAAGGTGCCTGGGCGCGGCCGCGTCCTCCAACTCTGAACCCCAAGGTCAGGGCGTCCGCCCCTTTTATCTCCTCTCCCTTTGCGTCACAGCGGGTTCCCCGCCCCGCTGTACCAGCACCAGGATAGGACAAAAAGGAACAGTCTTGCGGTGCAGGTTCAACTCCGGCCCAGGGCGGCCACGCCACCTGCAGGCCACAGGGAACCTTGCACCACCAGAGTCCTCCAAGAACCACAAAAGGGATTCTCAGATTCCCTAACAATTAGTACATCTGGGTTGAATAACCCAGATGTTCCCCCCCAAATGTAAATGCCCGCTACATATAACATAAGGATGGATTTAGAATGGGCTGATATCCTGTATGTAGCAAAGTTCAGTATGTAGGCAGGTTGCCTACAGTGAGGGATTTTGGTTTTAGTATGCTAGGTAGCCTACCCAGGCTGGGAAGGGGTTCACTTGCTTCAGACTCCTTTCCCGTTTTTTTTTTTTGGGCTCTGTCTTCCTCCCTAGTGCATATTTCGGGGCTAATTCCACTGCTGCACAGAGGAGGAGCTGCTGCACTGTGTAGCATAGCTCCCAACTGTCCCTGATTTTGAGGGAATGTCCCTGATTTGGAACACAGTCCCTTTTTCCTCCTCATTTGTCCCTCATTTTGGTCTAATCTATATAGTTGTATATAAAATGCACTTTTTATCTTTCAAAAAGTGTTTCCCAGTGCTAAACCTTTCATCCAACTTCTAAATTGCTACATTTGTAAATGTCAAAAGCCAATATAAAGGTATAGTAGTGGTAAAAAAAAGCACTTGTGGGTTTAACTAATCATTTTTTTGTATAATTCTCCTTTAAGGGGCGTGGCAAGGGGTGTGTCCTACGCCTGCGTACTTTTGCTAATAGGTGTCCCTCGTTCCCATTTTAAAAAGTTGGGAGGTATGGTGTAATTCTACAGACACCAGAATACCAGTATCTGGCAAGCTGTTGGAGGACACCACTTATGGACTAACACCTTTTTAAAGCCGAGGTAAACCCATTGATTCAACAGTTTCAGGGCTAGACAAATTATGTCATACATCCCGGGAGTTATCAGGAGTGGAGGAGGGGTTTTCTCAGCTAAGCACACCCTCCTGCATGCATGCCTGAGCTAAGGACAGATGGATCCCAGGAAGTAAATGCTACATGAATCATCTGCCCTTTTCTCATGAAATGCTAGAGGGGGTGTTTTTCAAAGTGATTTTTAAGCAAAACAAAGCATGGAGACATGGATGGATGGGCGAGTTTGCTTTCAATATTAAAAATAAATGAAATAGCGTTTTTTTATTTTGTTTGACTGCTAGAACATGTTTAGTTGTAGCGTAGGACAATGTAACGCAGTATATAAAGCGTGGGAGATCATTAAAAGAGTTAACTGTCCAGAACTAACTGTGGAGTTTCCAGGGTGCCAGCTGTACACACATCAAGCTGCTGTACTTATCACAGTTTATTCATCTGTTTATTTATCTCCAATAAACTGATTCTGACTCATGGGGTGGTAAGTAAATGATTTCCTTACCTCACCTTAAAGCTTTGTTTTTCCTCGTTTTTAAGTTTATTAAAAGTCAGCAGCTAGAAAAAGTGTACCTGCTGACTTTTAATAAACACACTCTCACCTGTCCCACGGTCCATCGATGCAGCTGCCCGAAGCCTCGCTCCTCTCCCTCTCCTTTCCGCAGTGCCTGCATTGCAAGTGCGAGCACCCGGCTGTAACAGCTTGCGGCTTCACACCTGGGTGCGAGCTGCGCATGCGCGAGTTGAGCTGCGTCTTCTCAGTGGCTGGGCAATCTTCTGGGACCGGAGACGTGTCCCAGAAGATTGCAGGGAGGGAAGGGGAGAGGAGGAGTCGCCTATGTGGTGGAAGTGGGAGCTGGGTACCTATAAAAACTAGGTACCCCCCCCCCCCAAATATATTACATGCCAAATGTGGCATGTAAGGGGGCGAGGAGTGCTTAAAGCGGAAGTTCCACTTTCGAGTGAAACTCTGCTTATAGAAAATCTGGAACTGCCCATTTCATCAGTTTCCAGTGTCTCATAAGAAAGGGAATTGCCCTGGACTGCCGCACTCTGTATTGACAATTTATTGTTTAAAAAAGTTGGTTAAGAAAATCCAAAATTAATCCATAAGTCCAAAACAAGCAAAAAAACAGACAGTAGTCATGCAGCGGTGGGTGGCTGACGCGTTTCTCCTTCAGATATTGATGCTTACTCATAGGGGTTGATTTACTAAAGGCAAATAGGCTGTTTACTTTGCAAGAAAATTTGCCTTAGACCTTAGTGAATGTGGTGAAACTTCACTTTGCAAAGAATACTCAATCATGTGCAAGGAAAAAATGATTACACATGATTGGATGATGGAAGTTGGCAGAGCTTTACATTATTCACTAAGTTCTGGGGCTATTACCTTTGTAAAGTGCAACTTCCATTCCAATGTGAATAGCCTATTTGCCCTTAGGAAATCAAGGCCATAGAGCAGGGGTCTCAAACTGGCAGCCCTCCAGCTGTTGCGAAACTACAAGTCCCATCATGCTTCTGCCTTAGGGAGTCATGCTTGTAACTGTCAGCCTGGCATTGCCTCATGTAACTTGTAGTTTCGCAACAGCTGGAGGGCCGCCAGTTTGAGAACCCTGCCATAGAGCAAGGGTGCTCAACCAGTGGACCTCCAGCTGTTGTGAAACTACAAGTCCCATGAGACATTGCAAGGCTGACAGTTACAAGCATGACTCCCTAAGGCAGAGGCATGATGGGACTTGTAGTTCTGCAACAGCTGGAGGGCCACAGGTTGAGCACCCATGCCATAGAGTCCTGAAAACTAAGATGAAAACTTTCAATTTTAGGCCGGCCATAGATGGTTCGAATCTGGGCCGGTTCAGCAGGAGCTGAAGGAGATTTGAACCGTGTGTGGACAGGCTGAATGTACCCAGTTGATTGATCACCTTGGGTACAACCAGCCTGCTGGATTCCATCATCGCAAGCGGCTGATATAGTCACTAGCGATAATCACTGTCTTCTCCCTGCGGGGATGGCTTCCCCCACCCACCCCTGCCAGGAGCAGACAATTGCTCAGTAGGAGTGATTCCCCTGTCAGCACTGTTTGTGTTGATGGGGAAATCGTGTGTAGCGGACCCCCCAAATTTGGGGGTCGCTATGCCTTAAATGTAAAGGTAGCCTGAGCAATAGTATGGCTCAGGTTCTCTAATTCTGTTAGTTTGGACTCCTCTCTGCTGTGTTGTTGCCTGGAGTGTAATTCCCCTTGGCCTGTGGGTGGGGCTGTTGCCTAGGTCTCGGGTTGAACCACAGGTGGCGTTGCAGGATTGGGTGTCCTCTCTCGGCTGCCGTGCGGTGGGCGGGTTCGGCCTGCTGTGCATGCCGGGAAAGGGTACATAAAGGGCAGACACCATGATCTGGGGTGTGTGTCGGGGGGGATTCCAAGGAGGACCCCTGGTGGCGAAGTCGCGCCCATTGGCCTTGTGGGGCCAGGGGTGCGTGAATTGGTCGTGGAGTCTCGGGCACCTTTAGCCCGAGGCTGTAGTGTTCCAGGTAGGCCCAGTACCTTCAACTGGGTCTACACAACCAACCACTGGAGTCCCAGGGAGCCCGAGTGAGGGTGGCCCGCTCTGAGGGAGAGGAAACCAGGGGAGGACCTGTCCGGAGGACCGGTGAAGGAAGTCACTGTCTCGGAGAGGCCTGGTTGCCTATCAGAGGGAAGGATTCGTGAGTTGCACAGTAGCGCCTTTGATGTGCCCCATTGGCACGTATGGTCTCTAAGGTTACAGGCGTTAAAGAAGTTCTAATTCAGGAACTAAAGGATTCTGTGGCAGAGGATCTCCTGAACTTGTCTTTGAAGGGGACAAAATCTGAAGTAACTGTTCGTGCTCCACTCTGGCTGCTAGAACTGTAAGAGGGATCTATCCGGGTGAGCAATACCCACTCAGGCTTGAGGGAGAATAGGGTGACTGGGTGCCGCGTGCCTGAACCTGTCTCCCTACCCACTTCTATTGCTGTCTTCAACCTTTCCCAAGTTGTTCCAAGCAAAGGAAAAATAAACTCGTCTGTTGGAGTTTAAATACTGTCTGGACATTGGCCTTTTTCCGGGGAAGAATAGACTTTTCCCTACACTCTAGGGACGAGAACCAATGGAAGGAGGTAACTCGCTGCAGGACCCAAAATTGTAAGAACACCGCTCAACCTCTTATACCAGGAGGATACTGGCATGTGGCATGGTGTGTCTTTACCCTGCAAGTGAAGGTAAGCAGGAAAAAGGGTCCGTGTGCTACACGTGCAAATATATTTCTTGCAACCTGTGGTTGCAGAAAATAAATTTGCACCATCTATGGCCTGCCTTAGGAAAGCCGAGCAAACAGACCGTTCCCTTTGCAAGTGCAGTTGTACTTTGCAAGTGAATTTTCCCCAGATATTAGTGAATGGGGTGAAGCACTGCTGACTTCCATCATACAGTCACATGCATGCAAAAATGCAGGTTTTTTTTTTTTCCTTTTGCCCATGAGTGGGTATTCTTTGCAAAGGGAAATTTCACCACAGTTACAAAACTCTGGGGGAACTTCCCTTGCAAAGTGCATATACCAGTGGCGGCCTATACGGGGTACAGGGGCGCCGCCCCCCTAATCCATTCGCCCGGCCTCTAATCTACATGCAGGGGGCCGGACGCATGGACTCCAATGTTTTTTTTTTTTTTTTGAAGCCCCCCCCCAAAATGGCGCACCAGCCGCCACTGGCATATATCCTTGCAAAGTGAAAAAGTGAACAGCCTATTTGCCTTTAGTATGTCCACCCTTAGCTATAGGTAAAAACAACATACTGCTATATTTACTATATCTTCTTAAAATGCACATTGGTATGTTAAGGTATCAAGCAGAGCTTAAAATTTGTTCATCTCTCCAGAAGTCCATAGGACACGGTGGATAAAAATGGTAAAAGTTTATTTTACTTGACTCCATAACCACTCGCTTACTGGGCACTTTACCCCCTTGCTGCCCAGGCCAATTTTCAGCTTTCAGCGCTGTCACACTTTGAAAGACAATTGTGCGGTCATGCAACACTGTACCCATATGAAATTTTTATCATTGTTTTCACAAAAATAGAGCTTTATTTTTATATTTTTTGCTAAACAAACAAAAAAAAAGAAAAAAACACATTTTTCATAGTTTGTTATAAAATTTTGCAAACAGGTAATTTTTCTCCTTCACTGATGTGCATTGATAGGCTGCACTGATGGGCATTGATAGGCACCGATGAGGCGGCTCTGATGGGCAGTGATAGGCTGCGCTGATGGGCATTGATAGGCACTGATGAGGTGGCACTGATGGCAACTGATAGACTGCACTGATGGGCACTGATGAGGCGGCACTGGTGGGCACTGACCAGGAGACACTGAGGCTGCACCCAGGACCCTGTGGCCTTCTGCCCGGGGCTTCCTGACTTCTACCTGTATGATGACCTCCCTGCTTGTGTAGATCGGCGGCCTCCCAACTTTGATCTCCACCAAAAAAATAGCTGTAATAGCCCCCCCGCTCAACAACTGTGATGACCTGTGTAAAAAAAAAAAAAAAAAAAACGCTGTCCTGGGATATCGTTAGATATACTGTGTCTGTGTCCACTGTACGTGCGTGCGTGTGCGATGGGGGGGGGCCTCCATGTCCATTTGCTTGGGGCCCCCAAATTCCTTCAAACGGCCCTGCTTACAGCTGATCACGTGGTAAAGGGCCGCTGTGACCACCCCGATCTGTGATCAGCCGAGTCTGAAGGAGCACGGGAGGACATCCATGTAAGCCCTCCCGGCATTGTAAGCCCGTGCTGTAGCCATCTTTCGTCTATAGCGTGGGCAGGAACTGGTTAATGTCTCCTTGTATCTATTTTTGTTGTTCCAGGATTGGATTGTCTGTTGCTAGTTTAAGTCACATATGCTGCGTATACAGTATATGTAGCAGCCATACAGTATATGTAGCACCCTCCTTGATGGGTGCTAGGATAGGTAAATTTAGCTCTGATCACTGTATTTAGTGAAGCTGCATTTCATTGTTAGGCAAATTAGTTCTGGCTCAGTGTAGCTGTGTTTGATTGTTCTGGTATGTTCTGTGTTTTAGTGGCTTCAGGATTAACTATTTCCCCCTGTTTGTCCAGAAATGTTCTGGAGGATAGTGGGCAGGAGAGTCTAATCAGCAGCTGAATATTTATGTAGTCCTGGCCAATCCCTGGGGTGAGGTGCCCAGATGGCAGCTGGGAGTGTGTATATATCTGAGACATGTACCTGTAGCGACCTCCCCGTCCTCTAGAGGCCTGATGGTGACCTCCAAAGTCAGGGAGAGCTGGCATTTGTCTTCGTAGAGTGGGTTACAAGGCATGGTGTGTGTAATGCAAGATGAAATGATGGGCGCCAGTCACTTTTTGAATGTGAATAAAGAGATTTATTGTCTCTTAACAAGAACTGTGGGAGAGGGGGTTAGGGCCAGGACACCATAGGTAGATGCAATGATAATTAGCAGACTCTGAGACACAATAGACAGACAGCTATACAGTTCAAAGCCTCCAGCCGGATGCAACTTCTGTATTGGCAGGACCGCTGTTTTCTATGGCAACTAAGCTTTTAACAGTTTCCAAAGATCTTCACACATAGAACTTGGCAACACAGTACAGTTCTTCTCTTATCTCACTGTAGGTCTTCACTCACTAAGCTCCCAGTCTCTCACTAGACTTCCAGATCCCAGCCGCCCGCTGGATCACCTGAGCTCTTCCACAGCTATCCCGCTGTATACTCCTCAAGCGTCACCCCCCGCTAACCAGCTGGATCCCTGGCTTGTCACTTGCTGAAGCTTTCCCAGGCTGTTAAGAAGACTGCTCTGATACTTCTTCAAGCTTGAATATAAAAAAACAAAACAAAAAAGTTGGGACTTTGTATGAGGCGCAGGGCAATGGCCGAGCACCTCCATCCCTGTTGATTGGACAGAAAAAGACAAGGGTGGGACTTTAACCACTTGTCCCCCGCCCACTGTCAATTGACAGCGGGCGGAGGATACTCTCGTTCTGGGAGGACGTCATATGACGTCCTCCCTTTAAAATGAGCTAGGGGACGCGCGCTTGCTGCCAGCGGCGTGCGCGCGCCCGCCGCGTTCACAAGGCCCCGGTGCGCGTGCCCGGCGGCCGCGATTGCCGCCGGGCACCCGCGATTGCCCGGGAAACGAGCAGGAAAGTGGATCTCTGTGTATAAACACAGAGATCCACGTCCTGTGAGGGAGAGGGGACCGATGGTGTCTCCCTTGTACATAGGGACAACCATCGGTCACCTCCCCCAGTCAGTCCCCTCCCCCCACAGTAAGAACACATTGAGGGAACATATTTAACCCCTTCCCGCCCCCTAGTGGTTAACCCCTTCCCTGCCAATCACATTTATACAGTAATCAATGCATTTTTATAGCAGGGATCGCTGTATAAACGTGAATGGTCCCAAAAATGTGTCAAAAGTGTCCGATGTGTCCGCCGCAATATCGCAGTCACAATAAAAAATCGCAGATCACCGCCATTACTAATAAACAAATAAAAAAATAAAAATGCTATAAATCTATCCCCTATTTTGTAGACGCTATAACTTTTGCGCAAACCAATCAATACGCGCTTATTGCGATATTTTTTTTTTACCAAAAATATGTAGAAGAACATGGATCGGCCTAAACTGAGGAAAATTTTATTTAAAAAAAAAAAATGGGTATTTATTATAGCAAAAAGTAAAAAATAGTGTTTTTTTTCCAAACTGGACGCTCTTCTTTTGTTTATAGTGCAAAAAATAAAATCGCAGAGGTGATCAAATACCACCAAAAGAAAGCTCTATTTGTGGGAAAAAAAGGACGCAAATTTCGTTTGGGAGCCACGTCGCACGACCGCGCAATTGTCATTCAAAGTGTGACAGCGCTGAAAGCTGAAAAATGGCTTGGGCAGGAAGGGGGTTTTCGTGCACAGTAGAGAAGTGGTTAAATGAAGCATGCATCCCAGGAGATAACACAAAACAATTGAATATGGCAGGTACCTAGTCTGATAGAACCAAAGACATTACATGAAAGCATTGCATGACAACAATTGGCAGTCAGTGTTTTAATCGCATAAAGAAAATAACAAAAACAATGATGACATAGCATACCTAGTGTAGTAGTCAAAAATTGAATAGTACATAAATTTTAACAAATAATGGTATTGGAATGTGATAACATGTTCGGTTCATATTTAAAGCAATAAAAAGGGGGGCCAGTTCATTGAAGCGTGTCTCCATGGTAAAAGAGTATATCTTTAATACACTGGCACAGTCCACTTGGTATAGGAACTGGTTGGTAGTAATGGTATTACCATATATATGCAAAAGGGCGTCTATTGGCTCACAGTAGGCATATTTGGTTCATTTTGTAAACATTATACAAAACCAGTTTCCGTAAAATGTATCTCCATAGTAGTTATGACCATGATTGGCTGGTGAATTCCAATCGATGTACGAGGTAGTTGGTGGTGCAGTAGCAGTATGTATGCGAGGGGGAATCTTATTGGCTCAACGCGTTTCGTGGCTACTGCCACTCTTCAGGAGCAGGTATGAGGTAGAAGTCTATAAATATTAAAGCAATAGGATTTAGGGTAGATTGGTATATTGAATCTATGTATGGGGAAGATGGGAGAAATAGAGCAATAACAGGCAGCGATCTACCATAGGGGCCACCGGTCTGCAGTGCATTGCAGGAGGGCAGTCCGCAAGCGGTTCAACTCACTTGCCTATAGTTGCCAGCTTCTTCCTTACTATGCTATAACTATACTAGTTAATGGTGCAAAAACTATACCTTGAAGTTCTTTTGCATCATCTTTGGTTATTGATTAACTTGTGCTTATGTAAGCATTCAAAAATGTATATTGAAACAGATGGTATCCTGGAAAAACAATATATATCCACTCCAGGAGCAATATCCGTTACCAGCGGACTAGCAGAGTTCACAGATTTAGTTAAAAACAGTCATATTTTAGAAACCTGTCATTGTTCTGGAATAAACAATTCCTGATTAAAAAGATAACATAGGTTCACAGATGAAATAGACGAATGACATAGTTAATATGATAAATACCATAGACAGATGCATTTTTCCATGACACCATGGAAAAACACACGAGTATTGTAAAGTACACCAAAACACATCAACACATCACTGAGATGGGAAATAAAAGGATATTTCCCTATAGTAAGGACACAGAAAAAAATAAATAAAAAAAATACAGATTCTAACCCTCCTTTGCAACATCAAAACCAAAAGTTTGGGCTGGAGTTACACATTTTTAAACAATTTATTTTACATAGGTTCACATCGTAACAGTCTTGTGCCCTACTTTGATGTAATTTTTCTGTGTTTTATCAAATTGTTCTGTAGTATGCTGACATCTTGTGGTGGTTTAGGGCCATTACAACTTATTTACTTATGTGATTTGGTATCTTCCCGTGTCCCCCCCCCCCTCTTCTAAGTGCTAGTCAGTTCGACCCTATCTACCCCCTCATCCCCTCCGTTTCTTCCATGCTCCCTCAGTCACTGAGATGGGGGTTTGGTTATTTGAAGTATCTCTGCTTCATTGCAGAGACACTTCAAAGGACTTGAAAAACATTCCTCTGTACTGCAAGCAGCTAAAGTCAATTGCATTCGATTTGAAGTCTGTGTCTTCTTGAAGAGTAAGGCTGCCTGTGGATGGTGCCAAGTCAGCAGGAGCCCATATTGTCTAGACAGACTGAGTTCAAGGAGGTATGTCAATGCATAATGTGGCATTTAAAACAGAACAATTAGCGCTTAGTTATTAAAGTGTTACTAAACCCACAACAGTCAAATCAGTCTGTATATGCAGTAAAGCATGATTGTTATACTCACTGTGGGACCCAAGAGGTTAATCCTCTGCATTGTGTAAAAAGGCTGTTTGATCCTGTATTCACAGATCCTCCTCTTCTTGCATTGTCTCCAAAACATGTTTGAGTAAGACAGAGTAAATGTAGCCAGGCTGCAAATGCTCAGATTGGTATGTATTACTAGAGAGTTTTTTCTTTTTCTTGGTAGGGTGCATGTGATCAACACAGATCCAGTCAGCACTGTCCAGACAGAGGGTCAGGGGTCCTGCATCCTGATAGGACAGTAAGTGCAGTATGAAAATTCCTCCTACAAGCTTTAACCAGGCACTGATAAAAGTTACAAGACTGCTATATACTGCTGATGAGAAAAGGTATTTAGCAGTTTAGATTTACTAAAATAGTTGCATTTCCGTGTTCTGTGTACTGTGGGGGACCAGATATAGTGAATGCAGAGTCCTGGGTTTAGTAACACTTTAAAGTGGATGTTAACCCCTTACATACACCCAGTAAAGTGAACAGCCTCAGATGATACACAGAGATGAAACAAATAACCCTACATACGTTTTCCATGTATATCTGCTGTTTTCAGCTTGTTGTATTCTTTAAAAAGTTCACATCATTTCAGATTTTTTTTTTCCTGTTCAGCAGTGGTAGTGGAGTCTTGGCATACACTGCGTGACAGCTGATTGGAGGAAAAGCACTCACCCCCACTTCACATAGGCAGAGGAGGGAAGGAATGTGCAGAGCTGTGCTGTGAATAGACCGACTCTCTGCAAATCTATTTATAGCACCCCCCCGAAACCCCTTGCTGTGGGAGCACTCGGCAGAGGGTAGGGGACATGAGCGCCGGCAGGGGACCCGATAGGGATACAACTAACGACTATTTTCATAATCGATTAGTTGGCCGATTATTGTTTTGATTAATTGGTTAAATACCTTAAAAAAAGTGTGGTGTATAATTTAGTTAATATGTAAAGTTTAAAAAAAAAGGCAATTTATTCTTAAATATCTCTATACAGTGGTAAATATAAATAACCAACTATATGGCTAGGGAGCAAAATCTCTAATCCACTCTGAGAATAACTGACAGATTAGATATACTGTATATTGTATTAGAGGGTGAATCTGGTAAATATCAGATATCATTATTAGAAATGATAGAAAACTTCTTGGTCAAAGAAATTTTCAGACAGTGTTTGTGGTTTTCGTTCAGTAATTATATTCATTTTAAAACTGAATGTTAAAAGCAAGTGAAAATTTCAAACAACATTCTTTCATTCAGCAAATGTACAAAGATTTTTCGTATTAATATTCTCGTCAGAAAATTGATCCGTATGGCCAGCATAAGGCTCGGTACACACCTATGCAGTTTGCTTTTGATCTGTCTCTGCAGTGTGTTTTGCTGTGCGTCTTGATTTTTGCGCACGTGATTTTGTTGCGATTTGCGCGTTTGCAATTATTATTTTTTTGGCCAATTTGTTGTTGGGCAGATTAAAAAACACAAATGGCTGCAAAAACGCATTACATGCTTTTCTGCAGCTTCTCCATTGAAGTATACTGAACCAAAAAAAGCATTGTTTTGCATTGAAAAACAAATCCTTGACCCTTTCCAAATACGCAGCAGCTGAAAAAAAGCATAGATGTGAACCCATAGGAAACATGGTAAATGAACTGTAGTGCGATTCTGCAAAAAACGCATAGGTGTGAACCAGGCCTGAGACGTTTGGTAATGTAATGGAGTTAAAAAAACAAAAATTAGCCCTTTATAGTATAAAAAGAGCAAAAATTCGCTACTGTAAGGGGTTCATTTTTTTACTTTAATATTTACAGTAGCGATTATTTGCTCTTTTTGTACTATAAAGGGCTAATTTTGTTTTTTTAACCCCATTATGTTACTGGCCAATTAATCGATTATGAAAATAGTATAATAGTATACTATAATAATAGTAATATAATAATAGTATAATTTCATAATCTGCCCTAGTCCCGAGAAGAGGAGGATCGGGGCTGCTCTGTGCAAAACCACTACACAGAGCAGGTATATATAACATGTTTGTTATTTTTATAACAAAAAAAAATTGACGTTACTATCACTTTAAACCAAATATGTTATTGCACATGTTCACATGAAAGGTCGAAATGTTTAATACTTTTTTTTTCTGTATGTCTTTATTTCAATTAAATTGAGTCAGCAATGTGTATCCAAAGTTACTTGTTTTCCTAGGGTGGCAAGCCATACTTAGTCCAGCTACAGCGTTGTCACCCTTTCTAGAACTCTTCTGGACTACAAGCAACCGTTTAGGCCAAGTAGACAGCGCTGGCACATTCTGCTGTAGTCCCCCGCAGTAAAACTGATGTTCATTTGCCGCTGCAGCATGGATTCCTCCACCACAGGGATTTCCTGCAAAGAGCCAACGGGATGTGCATAGTACAGGAAAATAAAAAAGTAAGGAAAGGAAAGCAAACAGATAGATAGGTAGGAAAATGATAAATGGTTTTCCAAAATTTTTGCAAATAAATATCTGAAAAGTGTGGTGAGCATTTGTATTCAGCCCCCATTACTCTGATACCCCTAACTAAAATCTAGTGGAACCAATTGCCTTCAGAAGTCACCTAATTAGTAGAGTCCAGTTATGTTTAATTTATTCTCAGTATATATACAGCTGTTCTGTGAAGGTGCCGGGTTCACACTGGTACGACAAACGCTCCGACATTGGGAGCTCATGTCGCATGACGTGTGAAAATCAATGTTTCCCTATGAGAGTCGTCTTAACTGGTCTGACACAAGTCGGTCCGACATTGAAAATGCTCCCTGTACTACTTTGGTCCGACTTTGATCCTACTTCAGCCCATTGAATATCACTGAAGTCGGATCGCCATCTTGCCTAATCGGACTTTGGCATGCAACTTGTGCTCTGATGATCTTGAGGGGGAACTCCACACCAAATAAAAAAAAATGGCATGGGTTCCCCCTCTAAGAGCATTCCAGGCCCTTCGGTCTGGTATGGATTTTAAGGGGAAGCCTCTACGCCGAAAAAACTGTGTGGGGGTCCCCCTAAAGTCCATACCAGACCCTTATCCAAGCACGCAGACCGGCCGGTCAGGAAAGGGGGTGGGGACGAGCGAGTGCCCCAGATCCTGGCCCCCCACCCCTATGTGAATGAGTATGGGGTATTATTATTATTTTTTTAATTTTTTTTATAACAGGGACAAGGCCCACACGGGCCGACACATTACAGAGAATACATATGGTAAGGTAAAAACACAATTACAGTACATGGTAAATAAGATTATGTCAGATAAAACAACTATTCTAACAGCTAAACACTGTATGGGGGGCTACAAGAGTACATCCTGACCGTAAAGTGGCTCTTATGCCCTATGAGGATTGTCCAACATTACCTCTTTAAGGAACTTTAGGTGATAACAGGGAAGAACCTCCCACCCGAGGGAGGGTGCGTTTGTGTCAATTCCTAACTAGATGTTGGGCCCATGCGCCCGGTCCCTTTGTTTTCTCTTTTTAAACAATAGAGGAAAAGGACCCCTATTCCTGGGAGTTTTAGGAAATTATAAAAATAGTAGTAAATAGAAAATAGGGAGAGAGAGAAATAGAAAGGTGGTCAGAGTCTAAAATGAAAGGGGGGGGGGGGAGGAAGGGATCAGTTTCCCTCTCCCAAAGGATGTCACGGGGTAATACAATTATGGCCACCCGTATTAGCAAGAGCAAGGAACGGGAGTGGGCGAGTTGAGGAGAGTTCACACCGCAGCATCGGATTCTCTCAAAGCTTGACCCTCAGCCGAGAATATGAAGATATTCCACAACTGCCAAGTATTCTTGAATGTTTCCTGCCTGTCTTGTGCCGTGAGGATGAGGTCCTCCATATTTTTTATTTCTTCCACTTTTGTGAGCTATAATGGTATTGTTGGTGGGAGTGTGGCCTTCCAAAGCAGTGGTATGCAGGCCTTAGCTGCGTCCAATAGGTGCCTGATCACTGATTTTTTGTATATCTTCTCCGGGATGGTAGATGCATCTGGGATGATGCGTTCCGTGAATTTCTGAGCGACTTCCCGTACCCCCTGCCAAAAGCGTTTCAGGGTAGGGCAGGACCAAAAAATATGCACTAGTTTCCCCTTGTCTGCCCGGCAGCACTAACAAATGTCAGACGTCTCCGGGAAGAACTGGTGGAGAAGTGCTTGGGTCCTGTACCACCTCGACAGGAGCTTGTAGTTGGTCTCCTGTGTTTTGGCACAGATAGAGGACTTGTGCGTAAATCTCAGGATTCGCTGTCTTTGCGACTCATTGTGATGACAATTTTAGTTCAATTTCCCATTTAAGCAGTCCCGGAGGTTGGAAGTCCGCTGGAGGTAAATTTAAGAGGCCATAAGCTAAGGAGAGTGTATGCGGCATGGTACCCGGGGTGTTACAGAGTTCCTCCAGTGTTGTGAGAGGCTGGTCGTTGGGAACAGGGGATCTCAAGGAGTGGAGAAAGTGACCCAGCTGGCGTGACCTTAGGAAGTCCAGGCAAAACGGGCCTGTGGGGTCGGTGAGTTCAGCAATAGTGACCCAACGTCCACCCGTACTAAAATGGGAGGCCTGATGAAGCGTAAACCCGGGATTCCCCAATAAGGGGTATAAAGGTGAGTTGGGGGAGGTCTGAGAGATAAGTCGGGCACAAACCCGTGCCGTGTTGCCAATCAGTGGGTGACATTTGGTCTCCGCTGGTAAGGTCGCGTAGCACCAGGGGGCTCTGTTGAGGGGGGTCATGCTTTGGCTCTGCTCCAGTTGAGTCCAGAGTTTGGTCTCCTGATGGCGACACCAGTCCATAAGCCTCCCTAGGTGCACTGCCTGGTGGTACATATGAATGTCAGGTAGTGCAAGACCCCTATGACATGTAGGTAGGACAAGGAGTCTATGTGAGAGTCGTGGTCTCTTTTTTGCCCAGACAAATTCTATAAATGTGGTTTGTATCTGTTTAACCACCTCCCTACTGTGCACGAAAACCCCCTTCCTGCCCAAGCCATTTTTCAGCTTTCAGCGCTGTCACACTTTGAATGACAATTGCGCGGTCGTGCGACGTGGCTCCCAAACGAAATTTGCGTCCTTTTTTTCCCACAAATAGAGCTTTCTTTTGGTGGTATTTGATCACCTCTGCGGTTTTTATTTTTTGCGCTATAAACAAAAGAAGAGCGTCCAGTTTGGAAAAAAAACACTATTTTTTAATTTTTGCTATAATAAATACCCATTTTTTTTTTTTAAATAAAATTTTCCTCAGTTTAGGCCGATACGTATTCTTCTACATATTTTTGGTAAAAAAAAAAATCGCAATAAGCGCGTATTGATTGGTTTGCGCAAAAGTTATAGCGTGTACAAAATAGGGGATAGATTTATAGCATTTTAATTTTTTTATTTTTTTATTAGTAATGGCGGCGATCTGCGATTTTTTATTGTGACTGCGATATTGCGGCGGACACATCGGACACTTTTGACACATTTTCGGGACCATTCACGTTTATACAGCGATCCCTGCTATAAAAATGCATTGATTACTGTATAAATGTGATTGGCAGGGAAGGGGTTAACCACTAGGGGGCGGGAAGGGGTTAAATATGTTCCCTCAATGTGTTCTTACTGTGGGGGGAGGGGACTGACTGGGGGAGGTGACCGATGGTTGTCCCTATGTACAAGGGACACACCATCGGTCCCCTCTCCCTCACAGGACGTGGATCTCTGTGTTTACACACAGAGACCCACTTTCCTGCTCGTTTCCCGGGCAATCGCGGGTGCCCGGCGGCAATCGCGGCCGCCGGGCACGCGCACCGGGGCCTCGTGAACGCGGCGGGCGCGCGCGCGCCGCTGGCTTCAAGCGCGCGCCTCCTAGCTCGTTTTAAAGGGAGGACGTCATATGACGTCCTCCCAGAACGAGAGTATCCTCCGCCCGCCGTCAATTGACAGTGGGCGGTGGACAAGTGGTTAAAGAAGGAGGTGGGGATGTATGGATAAGTAACGCTTGCATAAGATAGAGACATTTCGGGAGGATCGTAATTTTCAAGATGTTACAGCGGCCTATCCAGGGGTGCAGACCCGTGTGCCATTGGTTTAGCAATGACATAATAGTCTTCAGCAGGGGTGGGAAATTGAGATCGTATGGTCGTGAGAACATGTGGGGAATGTGCGTGCCCAAATATTTCAAGGCAGTCGTCGTCCATTTCAGTTTAAAGTTGGTTTGTAGGTGTGTGAGTTGTGTTTGCGATAACCCAACCCCATCGC